>CM064548.1:48352886-48725028 GCA_032716605.1 Paralithodes platypus
CCTTCCCTCCTCCCACTTATATACCCCTCAGACCTCTTCTCACCTCTCTCCCCCCTATGTCTCCTCACCATACACCTACCTCCCTCCTCCTCTCTCCTTACCCTCCCCTCCCTCACCCTTCCCCATACTCTCATCTCCGACCTTCCCTCCCTCTATCTCCCTCTACCAACCCCCTCTTCTCCCTACTCCCCTCCCCCTCCCCTTCCCCTTCTCCTCCTCTCTCACTCCACCCTCCCTCCTCCTCCCCTTGTTCCCTCCCCCCTCTCTCACCCCTCACTAATCCTCCCACTCTCTTACCCTCCCCTTCTCTCGCCTCCCCCCCTACCTCCTTTACCCTCCTCACTACCTCCTCTCCTCCCCTTACCTCTTACCTCCCCTTCCTCTACACCTCTCATCCTCCCTCCCTTCCTCACCCTCCTCTCTCCCATTCACTCCCCTACCTCCCCTCTCTCGACTCTCCCTTCTCCCCTTCCTCTCCCTCCTCCTTCACTCCCCCCCCCACCCTCTCCTCTACCCCACTCCCCCCTCCCTCCAATCACCCCGTCCCCTCTCCATCTTCTCCCAATCTCCCTCTCCCTCCTCCGCCCCTCCTCTCCCTCTAACCTCCCCTCTCTCATCCCCCTACCCCATCTCCCCCCCTCCCTCCCCCTCTCCCTCATCTCTTCTCTCCGCCCTCCACTCCCTCCCCCTAACCCTCCCTCCCCTACTCCCCCTCCCCCCTCGCTCCCTCCCCCCTCCTCCCCCTCCCCCCCTCACTCTCCCTCCCCCCCCCCCCCCTCCCCTCCTCTCCCCTCTCCCTCCCCCTTCTCCCCTCTTCCCCTCATCTCTCCCCCCTCTCTCCCTCTACCTCTCCTCCCCTCTCCTCCCTCACCTCCCTCGCCCCCCCTCCTCTCCTCCCTCTCCCCTCCCTCCTCCCCCCACCTCCTCTCCTCCCTTCTCTACCTCTCCTCCCTCTCTCCTCTCCTCCCCCCTCCCCTTCCTCTCTCCCTCCCCCTACCCCCTATCGCCCCTCCTCCTCTCCCCTACCCTCCTCCTCTCTCGCTCCCCCCCTCTCTCTCCCCTTCTCCCCCTCCTCTCCCCTCCTCTCATCTCTTCCCCTCTCCTCTCCCCCCCTCCCCCTCCTCCCCCCCCCCTCCTCTCTCCCCCCCTCCCCTCCCCCCTCCCCCCCCTCCCCCCCCTCCCCTTCTCCTCTCCTCCTCCCTCCTTCCTCACTCCCTCCCCCCCCTCTCCCCTCCTCTCCCCTCTCTCTCCCTCCCTCCCTATCCTCTCCTCCTCTCCCTCATCCTCCCCCTCCTCACCCTCTCCCCCCTACCTCCTCCCCCCCTCTCCCTCCCCCCTTCCACCTCCTTCTCCTCTCCCCTCCCCCCCCTCCTCCCTCCTCCCCCCTCTCCTCCCTCCCTCTCCCCTCTCCCCCCCTCCTCCCCTCTCTCTCCACCCTTCTCCTCTTCTCCTCTCCCCCCCTCTCCCCCATCCTCCTCCCCCCCCCCCCTCTCCTCCCCTCTCCCCTCCTCCCCTCCTCCCCCTCTCCCCTCTCCTCTCCCTCCCCCCTCCCCCTTACCCCCCTCCCCTCCCCCCCTCCCCCCCTTCTCTATCTCCTCCCTACCCTCCTCTCCCTCCCCCTCCCCCTCTCTCCCCTCCCCCTCCCCCCCCCCCCTTCCCCCTCCCTCCCTTACCCCCACTCTTCCCCTCCTCTCCCCCTCCTCCTCTTCCCCCTCTCTCCTCTCTCTCCTCCCCTAACTCCCCCTCCCCCCTTCTCTCCCCCTCCTCCCTCCCCCCCCTCTCTCCCCTCTCCCCTCCCCTCTCCCTCTCCCTCTCCCCCTCTCCCTCCTTCCCCTCCCCCCCTCCCCCTCCCCTCTCCTCTCCCCCCCCTCCTCCTCACTCTCTCCCTTCCCCTCCCCTCCTCCCCCCTCTCCCCCTCCCCCCTCCCCTCTCTCCTTATTTCCTTCCTCCCTCTCCTCCTTCTCCCCTCCCCCCTCTCCCCCCTCTCCCCCCTCTCTCCCCTCTCTCTCCCTCCCTCCTCCTCTCCCCCCCCCTCTCCTACCTCCCTCCTCCTCCCCCTCCCCTCTCCCTCCCCCCCTCCCCTCCCTTCCCCCCCCCCCTCCCTCCCCCCCTCCTCCCCCCTCCCCTCCTCTCCCTCTCCCCCTCCTCCTTTCCCCCCTCCCCCTCCTCTCCTCTCCTCCCTCTCCCCCCCCCTCTCCCCCCCTCCTCCCCTCTCCTCCTTCTCCTCCTCCCCCCTCTCTTCCCCCTTCCTCTCTTCCCCTCCCTCCTCCCCTCTCCTTCCCTCCCCCCCCCCCTCCCTCCCTCCTCCTTCTTCTCTCTCCCCTCCTCCCCCTCCCCTCTCCTCCCCCCCTTCTCTCCTCCCCTCCCCCTCTCCCCCCCCCTCCTCTCCCCCCCTCCCCCTCCCCTCCTTCTTTTCCCCCCCCCTCTCTCTCCCCTCCCTCTCCCCCCTTCCTCCCTCCTCCCTCCTCCCCTCCTCTTCCCTCCTCTCCTCCCCTCCCCTCCCTCTCTCTCTCTCCTCTCTCCCCCCTCCTCTCCCCCCCCCCCCCCTCCTCTCCTCCCTTCCTCCTCCCTCCTCCCCTCTCTCCCCCCCCCTCCCCTCCTCCCCCTCCCCCCTCCCCCCCACCCCTCTCCCCCTCTCTCCCCTCCCTCCTCCCCCTCCTTCCCTCTCCTCTCTCCCCTCCCTCTCCCTCTCCCCTCCCCCCTCCCCTCCCTCCCCTCCTCCCTCTCCCCTCCCCCCCCTCCTCTCCTCCCCTCTCTCCCCCTCCTCCCCCCTCTCCCTCCTCCTCTCCTCTCCCCCCTCCCTCTCTCCACCTCTTCACTCCTCTCTCCCCCCTCCTCTCCTCCCCTTCCCCCTCTCCCCTCCCCTTCCTCCCTCCCCTCCCCCCCTTCCCCTCCTTTCCCTCCTCCCTCCCCCCCTCCTCTCTCCTCCCTTCCCTCCCTCCCTCTCCCTCTCCCCCCCCTCCTCCCCCCCCCCCTCTCCTCCTTCTCCTTCCCCCCCTCCTCCTCCCCCCTCTCCTCCCTCCCCCCCCCCCTCCTTCCCCTCCCTCCCTCCCTCCCCTCCTCCCCACCTCTCTCCTCCCTCCCCTCTCCCCCCTCTCTCCCTTCTCCTCTCTCTCTCTTCTCCTCCTCTCCCCCTCCCCCCCCTCCCCCCCTCCCTCCCTCTCCTCCTCTTCCCTCCTCTCCTCTCTCCTCCTCCTCCTCCCACCCCCCTCCCCTCCTTCCCCCTCCCCTCTCCCCTCCTCCCCCCTCCCCTTCTCCCCTCTTCTATCTCCCCTCCTCCTCTTTCCTCCCCTCCTCCTCTCTCCACCCCTCCTCTCTCCCACCCCCTCCCTCTCCTCTCCCCCTCTCCCTCTCCTCTCCTCCCCCCCCCCCCTCCCCCCTCCTCCTTTCCTCTTCTCCTCCTCTCCCCTCCCTCTCCTCCCTCTCCCTTCTCCCCTCCTCCCCCTCCTCTTCTCCCCCTCTCTCTCTTCCCCCTCCCCCTCTCCCCCCTCCTCCTCTCCCTCCTCTTCCCTCTCTCCCTCCTCTCCCCCCCTCCTTCCCCTCTCCTCCCCTCCTCTCCCTCTCCTCCCCCCTCTCCCTCCCTCCCCTCCCCTCTTCCCCTCCCCTCTCCCCCCCTCCCCCTCTCTCCTCCTCTCTCCCTCCTCTCCCTCCTCCCCTCTCCCTCTCTCTCCTCCCTCTCCCTCTCCCCTCTCCCTCCCCCCTCTCTCCCCCCCCCCCCTCTCCCCCCCTCCCTCCCTCTCTCCCCCTCTCCCCCTCTCTCCCTCTCCCTCTCCTTCTCCTCTCCCTTCCCTCCCTCTCCCCCCCCTCCTCCCCCTCTCCCCCCCCTCCCCTCCCTCTCCCTCTCCTCTCTCCCCTCTCCCCCTCCTCCCCTCCTCTCCTCTCCTCCCCTCCCCCTCCCCTCCCCTCTCCTCTCTCCCCCTCTCTCTCCCCTCTCCTCCTCTCCCCCCTCCCTCCCCTCCTCCCCTCCCCCCCTCTCTCCCTCCCTCCTTTCTCCCCCCTCCTCCCCTTCCCTCCCTCCTCTCCCTCTCCCTCCTCCTCCTCCTCCCCTCCTCTCCTCCCCTCTCCCTCCCCTCCTCCCCCCTCCTCCCCCTACTCTCTCTCCCCCTTCCTCTCCCCTCTCCTTCTCTCCCCTCCCCTCTCCCTCCCCCCTTCCTCCCCCCTCCTCTCTCCCTTCTCCCCCTCCCCCTCTCCTCCCTCTTCCCTCCTCCCCTTCTCCTCCCCTCCCCCCTCCCCCCTCCCACCTTCCACTCCCTCCCCCCCTCCCTCCTCCCCCCCCTCCTCCCCTCTCCCCTCCTTCTCCTCTCCCCCCCTCTCCCCCTCTCCCCTCCCCTCCCCCTCTCTCCCTCTCTCCTCCCCTCCCTCCTCCACCCCCCTCCCCCCCCTCCTCTCTCCTTCCCCCCTCTCTCCCCTCTCCCCCCCCCTCCCTCCCTCTCCTCTCCCCCTCCCCTCCCTCCCCTCTCCTCTCCTCCTCTACCTCTCCTCCCTCCTCCCCCCCTCTCCTCCTTCCCTCCCCCCCCCCTCCTCCTCCCCTCCCCCTCCCCTCCCCTCCCCCTCTCCCTCTCCTCCCCCCCCTCTCCCTCCTCCCCCTCCCCCCCCCTTCCCCTCCCCTCTCCCTCTCCCTCTCTCCCTCTCTTTCTCTCTCCCTCTCTCCTCTCTCCCTCCTCCCCTCCCCCCCTTCTCCTCTCCCCCTCCCCTCTCCCTCTCCTCTCCCTCCTCCCCCCCTCTCCCCCTCCTCTCTCCCCTCCTCTCTCCTCCTCCTCCCTATCTCCCCTCTCCTCCCCTCCTCACTCTCTCCCCCCTTCCCCTCTCCTCCCCTCCTCTCTCCCCTCCTCCCCCCTCCCCTCTCCCCCCCCCCCCCCTCCTCTCCTCTCCCCTCCTCCTCCCCCCCCTCCCCCTCTCTCTCTCCCCTCTCTCTCCCTCCCCTCTCCTCCCCCCTCCTTCTCTCTCTCCCCTCCCCCTCCCTCCTCCCCCCCCTCCTCCCCCTCCTCTCCCCCCCCTCTCTCCCCCTCTCCCTCTCCTCTCCTCTCTTCCCCTCCCTCCCCCCCTCTCTCTCCTCTCTTCCCCCTTCCTCCTCCTCCCCTCCTCTCCCTCTCTCCTCCTCCCCCCCCCCCTTCTCCCCTCCCCTCCCCCCTCTCTCCCCTCTCCTCTCCCCCCCCCTCCTCCTCCCTCTCCCCTCCCCCCTTCTCCCTCCTCCTTCCTCCCTCCTCCCCCCCCCCTCCTCCTCTTTCTCTCCCCCCTCCCTCTCTCTCCCTCCCCCCTCCACTCCCTCCTCTCTCCCTCTCCTCCCTTCCTCCTCCCTCCCTCCTCCTCTCCCCTCCTCCCCCCCTCCCCCCTCCCTTCCCCCCCTCCCTTCTCCTCCCCCCTCCCTCTCCCCCTTCCCTCTCCCTCCTCTCCTCCTCCCCCTCCCCTCTCCCCCCTCTCCCCTCCCCCCCTTCTCCTCTCCCTCCTCTCCCCCTCTCTCCTCTCTCCTCTCCTCTTCTCCCCTTCCTCTCCCTCCCCTCTCTCCTCCTCTCTCCCCCCTCCTCCCTCTCTCCCTCCCCTTCCCTCTCCCCTCCTCTCTCTCCCTCCCCTTCCTCTCCTCCTCCTCCTCCCTCCCCCCCCTCTCTCCCCTCTCCTCTCCCTTCCCCCCCTCCCCCTCTCCTCCTCCTTCCTCTCCTCCTCCTCCCTCTCTCCCCTCTCCCCCCCTCCTTCCCTCTCTCTTCCTCCCCCTCTCCTCTCCCCTCCCCCCCCCCCCTCCCCTCCTCTCTCCTCTCCCTCCTCCCTCCCCCCTCCCCCCTCCCCCCTCCTTCTCTCCCCTCCCCTCTCCCTCTCCCTCCCTCCCATCTCTCCCTCCCCTCCCCTCCTCTCCTTTCCCCCCCCTCCTCCCCCCTCTCCCTTCCCCTCCCCTCTCTCCCCCCTCTCCCCCCCTCCTCCCCCCTCCCCCTCTCTCCCCTCCCCCCTCCCCTCCTCCCCCCCCCTCTTCCTCCCCCCCCCTCTCCCCCCTCCCTCCCCCTCCCTCCCTTCTTCCCTCTCCCCTCTCTCTCCTCTCCTCCCCCTCCTCCCCCCCTCTCTCTCCTCCCCCTCCTCTCCCCCTCTTCTCCTCTCCCTCTCCCTCCCCCTCTTCTCCCCTCCCCCCCTCCCTTCCCCTCCCTCCCCCCTCTCCTCCCCCCCCTCTCCCTCCTCTCTCCCCCTCTCCTCTCCTCTCCTCTCCCCTCTCTCTCCCTCCCTCCCTCCCTCCCCTCCCTCTCCTCCCTCTCCCCTCCCCCCTTCCCCTCTCCCTCCCTCCCCCCTCCTTTCTCTCTCTCCTCCCCCCCTCTCCCCCCTCTCTCCTCTCCTCCCCTCTCTCCTCTCTCCCCCTCCCTCTCTCCCTCCCCCCTTCCCTCCCCCCCTCTCCTCCCTCTCCTCCCCCCCTCTCTCCTCCCCCCTCCTCCCCCTCCCCCCCTCCCCTCTCCTTCCCCCCCTCCTCCCTTCTCTCCACTCCCTCCTCCCCCCCCCCTCCCCCTCTCTCCCCTCCTCCCTACTTCCCCCTCCCTCTCCCTCCCTCCCCCTCTCCCCCCCCCCCCCTCCTCCCCTCTCCCTCCCCCCCCTCCCCTCCTCCCTCCTCTCTCTCTCTCCTCTCCCCCTCTCTCTCTCTCTCTCTCTCTCCCCCTCCCCTCCTCCCTCCCCTCCCTCCTCTCCTCCCCCTCCTCCTCTCTCCCTCCCTCTCCCTCCTCTCTCCCCCCCCCCCCTCCTCCCTCTCCCCCTCTCCTCCTCCCTCTCTCTCCCCTCTCCCCTCCTCCTCTCTCTCTCCCCTCCTCCTCCCCCCACCCCTCTCCCCCTCTCTCTCCCCCCCCTCCCCCTCCCCCCTCCCCCCCTCCTCCTCCTCCCTCCCCCCCCCTCCCCCCCCCTCCTCTCTCCCCCTCCCTCCCTCCCTCCCCCCCTCCCCCCCTCCCTCCCCTCCTCTCTCCTCCTCCCTCTCTCCCCCCTCCCCCTCTCCTCTCCCTCCTCCCCCCCTCTTCCTCCCCCTCCTCTCCCCTCCCTCCTCTCTCTCCCCTCCGCCCTCCTCCTCCCCCCCCTCTCCCTCTCTCCTCCCTCTCTCCCCCCTCCCCTCTCTCTCCCCTCTCTCCCCCTCCTCCTCTCCCCCCTCCCTCTCCCTCCCCCCCCCCTCTCCCTCCTCCCCCCTCTCCTCCCTTCCACTCTCTCTCCCCCCTCTCCCTCCTCCCCCCTCTCCCTCCCCCCTTCTCCCCCTCCTCTTCCCTCCCCTCCTTCCTCCCTCTCTCCTCCCCCTCCCCCCCCTCCCCCCCCTCCTCTCCCCCCCCCTCCCCTCCCTCCCCCTCCCCCCTCTCCTCTCCCCCCTCCCCCCTCCCCTCCCTCTCTTCTCCCCCTCCCCCTCTCTCCTCCCTCCTCCTCTCCCCCCCCCCCCTCCCTCTCCCCTCCTCCCTCCTCCTCCCCCCCCTCTCTCTCTCCCCCCCCCCCCTCCCCCCTCCCTCCCCCTCTCCTCCCCCCCTCCTCCCTCCCCTCCCCTCCCCCTCTCCCCTCCCCACCCCCCTCTCCCCCTCCTCCCTCTCCCTCCTCTCTCCCCTCCCCTTCCCTCCCCCCCCCTCTCCCCTCCTCCCCCTCCCTCCCCCCCTTCCCCCCCCCCTCCCCCCTCCTCTTCCTCCCCTCTCCCCTCTCCCCTCCCCCCCCTCACCTCCCTCCCCCCCCCTCCCCTCCCCCTCTCTCTCCCCTCCTCTCCCCCCCTCCCCTTCCCCTCTCCTCCTCTCCCCCCCCCGCTCCCTCTCCCCCTCCCTCTTCCCCCCCCTCCCTCTCTCCCTTTCCTCTCCCTCCCTCCCTCCTTCCTCTCCCCCCCCCCCCCCCCTCCCCTCCCTCTCTCCCCCTCCTCCTCTCTCCCTCTCTCCCCCCCCCCCCCTTCTCTCCCCTTCTCTCTCCCCCCTCCCTCTCTCCCCTCCTCCCTCCCCCTCCTCCCTCCTCCCCTCCTCCTCTCCCCTCTCTCCCTCCCTCTCTCCCTCCTCCCCCTCCACCCTCCCCTCCTCTCTCCTCCCCTCCCCCCTCCCTCTCCTCCTCCTCCCCCCTTCCTCTCCCTCCCTCTCCCTCCCCCCCCTTCCTCTCCTCCTCTCCCTCCCCCCCCTCTCTCCCCTCCTCTCCTCCTCCCTCTCCCCTCCTCTCCCTCCCCCCCCCTCCCTCCCTCCCCTCCCCTCTCCCCTCCCTCTCTTCCCTCCCCTCCCCCCTCTCCTCTCTCCCTCCTCTCCCTCTCCCTCCTCCCCTCTCTCTCCCTCCCCCCCTCTCCCTCACCCTCTCCCTCCCTCTCTCTCTCTCTCTCCTCCCTCTCTCCTCCTCCTCTCCCCCCCCCTCCCCCCCCCTCTCCCTCTCTCTCCTCCCTCTCTCCTTCTCTCCTCCCCTCCTCCTCCCCTCCTCCCCTCCCTCTCCCTCTCCTCTCTCCCCCCCTCCTCTCCTCTCTCCCCCCTCTCTCCCCTCCCCCCCCCCTTTTCCCCCCCCCTTCCCCCCCCCCCCTCCTCTCTCCTCTCCTCTTCCTCTCCTCTCCCCCTCCTCTCCTCTCCTCCCCTCCCCTCCCCTCCTCTCCCTCTCCTCTCTCCTCCTCTCCCTCCCCCTCTCCTCCTCCTCTCTCCCCCCTCCCTCCTCTCCCCTCTCCCCCCCTCTCTCCTCTCCCCCTCCCCCCCCCCCCCCTTCCTCCCCTCCCCCTTCTCTCTCCCCTCCTCTCCCTCCTCCTCCCCCCCCCCCCTCCTTCCCCCTCTCCTCCCTCTCTCTCTTCTCCCCTCCCTCCCTCTCCTCCCCTCTCCCTCCTCCTCTCCCTCTCTCTCCCCTCTCTCCTCCTCCTCTCCCTCCTCCCCTCTCCTCTCTCCCTCCTCCCCTCTTCCTCCTTCTCTCCCTCCTCTCCTCTCCCTCCTCCTCTCCCCTCCCCCTCCCCCCTCTCCCCCTCCCCCCCCCTCCTCCTCTCCTCTCTCCCCCCTCCCTTCCTCCTCTCCCTCCTCCCCTCTCCTCCTCTCCCCCCCTCCTCCCCCCTCCCTCCCTCTCCCCACTCCCCCTCTCCCCCCCTCTCTCCCCTCCTCTCCCCCCTCCCTCCTCCCTCCTCCTCTCTCCCTCTCCTCCTCCCTCCCCTCCTCTCTCCTCTCTCCCCTCTCCTCCTCCTCTCCCTCTCTCCTCTCTCTCCTCCTCCCTCCCCTCCCCTCTCTCTCCTCTCTCCCCCTCCCTCTCCTCCCCTCTCCTCTCTCCCCTCTCCTCTATCTTCTCTCCTCTCCTCCCCCCATCTCTTTCTTCCTCTCCCCTCTCTCCTCCCCTTCCCTCCTCTCCCCCCTCCTCTCTCTCCCCCCTCTCTCCCCTCCTCCCCCTCTCCCCCCCTCCCCCCCTCCCTCCCCCCTCCCCTCCTCTCCCCTCCTTCTCTCTCCTCCCCTCCTCCTCTCCTCCTCTCCCTTTCTCTCTCTCTCCCCCCCTCTCCTCTCCCTCTCCCCCTTCCCCCCACCCCCTCTCTCTCCCCCCTCCCCCCCTCTCCCTCCTCTCCCTTCCCCTCCTCCCTTCTCCTCCCCCTCTCTCCCCTCTCCCCCCCCCCCCCCTCCCTCCCTCTCCCCCCTCTCTCCCTCCCCCCCTCCTCTCTTCCTCCCCTCTCTCCCCTCTCCCTCCCTCTCTCTCCTCCCCCCCCCTCTTCCTCCCTCTCCTCTCCTCTCCCTTCCTCCCCTCCTCCCCTCTCTCCCTCTCTCCTCTTCTCTCCCCTCTACCTCTCCTCTCCTCCCCTCCCCTTCCCCCTCCCCCTTCTCCCTCCCTCTCTCCCCCCTCCTCCCCTCTCTCTCCTCCCCCCTCCCTCCTCTCTCCCCTCCCCCCCCCTCTCTCCTCCCCCCCCTCTCTCCTCTCCCCCCTCTCCCCTTCTCCTCTCTCTTCTCTCCTTCTCCTCTCCCTCCTCCTCTCTCCCCCTCCTCTTCCCCTCTCCCCCCTCTCCCTCCCTCTCTCCCCTCCCCTCTCTCTACTCTCCCCCCCCCTCCCTCCTTCCCCCTCCCTCTCCTCTCTCCCCCTCTCTCCCCCTCCCCCTTCTCCCCCTTCCTACCTCTTCCCCCTCTCCCTCTCTCTCCTCCCCCTCCTCCCTCTCCCCTCCCTCCCCCTCTCTCTCCCCCCTCCTCCCCCCCTCCTCCTTCTCTCTCCCCTCCTCTCCCCCCTCCTCCCCTCCTCCTCCCTCCCTCCTCCTCCTCTCCCTCTCCCCCCCCTCCCTCCCTCCTTCTTCCCCCTCCCTCTCTCCTCCCCCTTCTCCCTCTCTCCCCCCTCCTCTCCTCCCCCCCCTCTTCTCCCCTCCTCTCTCTCCCCCCTCCTCCCCTCCTCTCCCCCTCTCCCCTCCCCCTTCTCCTCCCCTCCCCTCCCTTCCCGCATCTCCCTCTCCTCCCTCCCTCCCCCTTCCTCCCCCCTCTCTCCCTCACCTCTCCTCCCCTCCTCCCCTTCCTCTCTCCCTCTCCCTCTCCCTCCCCCCCCTCCCTCTCCCCTCCCTCCTCCTCCCCCTTCTCTTCCTCTCCCTCCTGCTCTCCTCCTCCCCTCCCCTCCCTCCCTCCTCCCTCTCCCTCCCTCCTCCCTCTCCCTCCCTCCTCCCTCCCTCTCTCCTCTCCCCTCCTATCTCCCCCCTTTCCTCTCTCCCCTCTCCTCTCTCCTCCTACCCTCCCCCCTCTCTCCCTCTCTCCCCCTCTCTCCTCCTCCTCTCTCCCCCCTCCCCACCTCCCCCCATCCTCCCCCTCCCCCTTCCCCCCCTCCCCCCCCCCTCTCCCTCCCCCCTCTTTCCTCCCACCCCCCCCCCCTCCCCCCCCTCTCTCTCTTCTCCTCCCCTCTTCCCCCTCCCCCCCTCCTACTCTCCCCCTCTCTCCTCTCCCCTCTCCCCCCCCCCTCTCTCTCCCCCCCTCTCCCTCCTCTTCTCCCCCTCTCCCCTCTCCCCCCCTCCCCTCCTCCCCCCCTCCCCTCTTCCTCTTCCCCCTCCTCTCCTCTCCCCCCTCCCCCCTCTCTCTCTCCCCTCTCTCTCCTCCCCTCCCTCTCCCCCTCTCTCTCTCCCCCTCCCCCTCCTCCCTCTCCCCCCCCTCTCTCCTCCTCCTCTCTTCTTCCCTCTCCCCCCCCCTTCCTCCCCCTCTCCCCCCCCCCCCTCTTCCCCTCCCTCCTCCCTCCTCCCTCTTCTCTCCCCCCCTCCCCCCTCTCCCCTTCCTCTCCTCCCTTCCCTCTCCCCCCTCCTCCTCCTCCCTCTCTCCCCTCTTCCTCTCCCTCCCCTCTCTCCTCTCCCCCTCCCCTCCCCTCTCCCTCCCCTCCTCCTCCCTCCTCTCTCTCTCCTTCCTCCCCTCTCCTCTCCTCCTCCTCTCCCTCTCCCTCCCCTCCTCTCTCCCCCCTCCCCTCCCCCCCTCCCCCCTTCCTCCCCTCTCTCCTCCTTCCCTCCTTCTCCTCTCCCTCCCTCCTCTCCCTCTCTCCTCTCTCTTCGTCCCTCTCTCCCCCTCCCCTCTCTCATCTTTCTCTCCCTCCCCTCTCCCCCTCCTCTCTCCCTTTCTCTCCCTCCCTTCTCCTCCCCTCCCTCTCCTCTCTCTCTCTCCCCCTCCCTCCTCTCTCTCTCTCTCCTCCTCTCCTCTCCTCTCTCTCTCCTCCTCCCTCTCCCCCTCTCCCTCCTCTCCTCCCTCTCTCTCCCCCCCCCCCTCTCCCTCCTTCCTCTCTCCTCCCCTCTCCCCTCCTTCTCTCCTCTCTCTCTCTCTTCTCCCCTCCCTACCCCTCCTCTCTCCCTCCCTCCTCCCCTCCCCCCTCTCCCTCCTCCCTCCCTCCTCTCCCCTCCTCTCCTCCCCCCCTCTCTCTCCCTCTTCTCTCTTCCTCCCCCTCCTCCTCCCCTCCCCTCTTCTCTCTCCTCCTCCTCTCCTCTTCTCCTCTCTCCTCCTCCCTCCCCCTCTTCCCTCTCCCTCCCTCTCCCCTCTCCTCTCCTTTCTCTTCCTTCCTCCTCCCCTCCTCTTCTCCCCTCTCTCCCCTCCTTCCTTCCCCCTCTCCCTCTTCCCCCCTCCCCTCCCTCTCCCCCCTTCTTCCCCCCTCCCCCCCTCTCTCCTCCCTCCCCCTCCCTCCCCCTCCCCCCTCCCCCTCTCTCCCCTCTCTCCTCCCCCCCTCTTCCCCCCCTCCTATCTCTCCTCCCCTCATCTCCCCCCCCCCCTCCTCCCCTCTCCTCCCCTCTCCTCTCCCTTCTCTCCCCCCCCCTTCTTCCCACCCTCCTCTCTCTTCCCCCCTTCCCCTCTCTCCCCCCTCCCCCCTCCCCTCCCCTCTCTCCCCCCTTCTCCCCTTCTCTCCCCCTTCCCTCCCTCCCCCCCCTCTCTCCCTCTCTCTCTCTCCCTCCTCCCCCCTCCCCTTCCCTCCCCCTCCCCTCTCCTCTCCCACCTCTCCTCCCCCTCTCCTCTCCTCCCCCCCCTCTCCTCCTCCCTCCTCTCCCTCCCTCCCTTTCTTCCTCCCTCTCCTCCCTCCCTCTCTCCTACCCTCCCCCTCCTCCTTCCCTCCCTCTCCCTCTTCCCCTCTCCTCCTCTCCTCTCCCCCTCCTCCTCTCCCCCTCTCCTCTCTCTTCTCTCCCCCCCTCCCTCCTTACTCTCCTCTTCTCCCTCCCTCCCCTCCTCTCTCTCTCCTCCCTCTCCTCCCCTCCCTCCCTCCCCCCCCCTCCCCCCCCTCTCCTCTCTCCTCCCCCTCCTCCTCTCCCCCTCTCTCTCTCCTCTCCCTCTCTTCTCCTCCCTCCTCCCCTCCTCTCTCCCTTCCCTCCCCCCTCCTCCCCTCCTCTCTACTCCCCTCTTCCTCCTCTCCCCTCTTCCTCCTCCTCCCTCCCCCCCTCCCCCCCCCCCCCCCTCCCCCCCCTCCCTCCCTCCTCCCTCCCCTCTCCCCGTTTCTATCCTCCCTCCTCTCCTCTTCCCTTCCCCCCCTCCCCTCCTCCCCCCTCCCCCCCCCTCCCCCTCTCTCTCCCTCCCCTCCCCTCCTCCTCCTCTTCCTCCCTCCTCCTCTTCCCTCTCCCCCCCCTCCTCCCTCCCCCCTCCTCCTCCTCCTCTCCCTCTCTCCCCTCCTTCTCCTTTCTCCCTCCCTTCTCTCTTCTCCCCCTCTCTCCTCTCCTCCCTCCCTCTCCTCTTCCCCCCCCCCTCTCCCTCCTTCCTCTCCCCCTTACTCCCTTCCCTCTCCCCCCTTCATTCCTCTTCCTCTCCTCCCTCCCCTCTCTCTCCCCCTCTTCTCCCCCTTCTCCCTCTCTCTCTCCCCCTCCCCCTTCTCTCCCCCCCTTTCTCTCCTCTCTCCCTCCTCCTCCTCCCCTCCATCCCTCCTCTCCTCTCTCCCTCTCCCCTCCTCCCTCTCTCTCCCTTCTCCCCCTCCCCCCCTCCCTCCTCCCCCCCTTATCTCCCTCCCCCCCCCTCCCTCCCTTCTCCCCCCTTCCTCCTCTCCTCCCTCTCTCCTCCTCTCCTCCTCCCCTCCCTCCCCTCTCCCTCTCCCTCCTCCTCTCTCTCTCTCTCCCCTCCTCTCCACTCTCTCTCTCTTCCTCCTCTTCTCTCTCCCTACCCCTCCTCTCCTCTCCTCTCTCCCCTCCTCCTCTCCCTCCCCCTCCTCCCCTCTCCCTCCCTCCTCCATCTCCCTCCCCTTCTCCCTTTATACCCCTCCCTCCCTCTCCTCCCTCCTCTCCCTCCCTCTCCTCCTCCCCTCCTCCTCCTCTTCTCCTCCCTCTTTCTCTCTTCTCTCCCTCCTCCTCCTCTCCTCCTCTCCTCCTTCTCTTCCTCTCTTCCCCCTCTCCCTCTCCTCCCTCTCCCTCCCCCCTCTCTCCCCCCCCTTCTCCCTCTCTCTTCTTCCTCCTTCTCCTCTCTCCCCCTCTCCTCTCCTCCTCCCCTCCCTCCCCTCCCCTCCCCTCCTCTCTCCCTCCCCCCCCTCTCTCCCTCTCCCCTCCCCCCACCTTATCTCTCCCCTCCCCCCCCTCCCCTCTCCCTCTCCCCTCCCCTCTCCTCCCTCTTCCTCCCCCCTCCCTCCCTCCCTCCCCCCTCCTCCTTTCCCCTCCCTCCTCTCCCCCTCTCCCTCCCCTCCCCCTTCCTTCCTCCTCCCTCTCTCTTCCTCCCCCCTTCCTCCTTCTCCTCCCCCATCCCCTCCTCTCTCCTCCTCTCCCCCTCCCCCCCTTCCCTCCCTCTCCTCCTCCTCCTCCTCCCCCCCCTCTCTCTCCTCCCCCCCCTCCTCCTCCTCCCCCTCTCCCCCCTCCTCCTCTCCACCCCTCCCCTCTCTCCTCCCCTCCCTCTCCCTCCCTCTCCTCCCCTCCCTCTCTCTCCTCCTCCCCCCCCTCTCTCCCTCTCCCTTCTCCTCTCCCCCTCCCTCCCCCTTTCTTCCTCTCCTCCTCTCCCTCCTCTCCCTCTCTCCCCTCCCCCTCCCCCTCTCTCTCCCCTCTCCCCTCCCCCTCTCTCTCCTTCCCTTCCCTTCCTCCCCTCTCCCCCTCTCTCCCCTCTCTCCTCTCCCTCCTCCCCGACTCTCTCCTCTCCCTCCTCCCTCCCCTCCTCTCTCCCCTCTCCCTCCTCCCCCTCTCCTCCCTCTCCCTCTTCTCTCCTTTTCTCTATTCCTTCTCCCTCTCCTCTCTCCCTCCCCCCTCCTCTTCTCTTCTCTCCCCTCCCCTCCCCCTCCTCCCTCCTTCCTCTCCTCTCTCTCTCTCTCCCCCTCTCTCCCCCTCCCCTCCTCTCTCTCTCTCTCCCCTCCTCCTCCCTCTCTCCTCCCTCCCTCTCCTTCCTCTCCTCCTCCTCCTTCTCCCTCTCTCCCTCTCCTCTTCTCCTCCTCTCTCCCTCCCCTCCCCCCTTCTTTCTCCCTCTCTCCCTCTCCTCCCTTCCTCCCTCTGTCTCTCTCCTCCTCTCTCCCTCCCCCCTCTCCCCTCCCCCCCTCTCTCTTCCCTCCCTTCTCCCTCTCCTCTTCTCCCCCTCTCTTCTCTCCTCTCTCTCCCTCCCCCTCCCCCTTCTTCTCCCCTCTCCTCCCCCCCTCCTCCCCTCCCCCCTCTCCTCCCTCTCTCCTTCCCTCCCTCCCCCCCCTTTCTTCCCCTCTCCCTCTCTCTCCTCCCTCTTCCTTCTCCCCTCCCCTCCCCTCTCCCCCCCTCCCTCTCCCCCTCCTTCTCCCCCTCCTCCCTCCCCTCTCCCTCTCTCCTCCCTCTCTTCTTTCTCTCCCTCCTCTCCCCTCTCCTCTCCCCTCTCTCCCTCCTCCCTTCTCTCTTCCTCCTCTCCTCCCTTCTCTCTCCTCCTCTCCCCTCCTCCTTCTCTCCCCTCCCTCTCTCCCCCTCCTCCTCCCCCTCTCTCTCTCCCCTCCCTCCCCTCCTCCCTCTCCCTCCCCCCCTCCCCTCCCCTCCCCTCTCTCCTCTCCTCCCCTCCCCTCCCTCCCCCCTCCTTCCCTCTCCCCCTCCTCCTCCCTCTCCCCCTCCCCCCCCTTCCTTCCTCTCTTCTCCCCCCCCCCCCTCCTCCCTCCCTCCTCCCTCTCCTCCCCCTCCTCTCTCCCCCTCTCTTCCCCTTCCCTCCCCTCCCCCCTCTCTTCTCTCTCCCTCTCCCTTCTCCCCCCCCCCTCCTCTCCCTCCCCTCCCCTCTCTCTCCCACTCCCCTCTCCTCTCCTCTCCCTCTCTTTCTCCCTCTCTCTCTCTACCTCGCCCCTCTCCTCCCTTCCCTCCCTCCTCTCCCCCCCTTCCCCCCTTCCCTTCTCCCTCCCTCTCTCCCTCTCTCCTCCTCTCTCCTCCTCCTCCCCTCTCCTCCTCCCCTCTCTCCCCTCTCTTCCCCCCTCTCTTCTCTCCCTCCCCTTCCTTCCTCTCCTTCCCCCTCTCCTCTCCTCCCTCCCTCCCTCCCCCCCCTTCCCCCTCTCTCCCTCCCACCCCCCCTCCTCCTCTCTCCTCTCCCCCCTCTCTCCCTCCCCCCCCTCCCCACCTCCTCCCTCCTCTCTCCCCTCCCTCTCCTTCTCCCTTTCTCTCCCCCCTTCTCTCCCCTCTCCTCCCTCCCCTCTCCCCCCCCTCTCCCCCTCCCCCCCCCCCTCCCTCTCCCTCCCCCCTCCCTCTCCTCCTCCCTCCTCTCCCTCTCCCCCCTTCCCTCTCCCTCTTCCCCCCTTCTCCTCTCTCCCCTCTCTCCCTCTTCTCTCCCCTCTCCTCTCCTCTCTCCCTCCTCCCCCCTCCTCCCCCACCCCTCCTCCTCCTCTCTCCTTCTCCTCTCTTCTCTTCCCCTCTCCCTCTTCTCCCCCCTCTCCCTCTCTCCCTCTCTCCCTCCTCCTCTCTCTCCTCTCTCTCCTCCTCCCTTCCTCCCTCCCCTCCTCCCCCCCTCTCTCTCCTCTCCTCTCCCCCCCCCCTCCCTCTCCCTCCCCCCTCTCCCTCCCCTCCTCTCTCCCCCTCTTCCCTCTCCTCTTCTCTCTCTGCTTCTCTCCCCTCCTCTCCTCTCTCCTCCCTCCTCCTCCCCCCCCCCCCTCTCTCTCTCTCTCCCCCCCTCCTTCCCCTCCCCTCTCCTCCCCCCCCTCTCCTCTCTCCTCTCTCCCTCCTTTCCTTCTCCTCTCCTCCCCCCCCTCCCCCCTTCCTCTCTCTCTCTCTCTCCCTCCCCTCCTCTCCCCCCCCCCCCTCCTCTCCCCTTCCCCCTCCCTCCTCCCTCCCCTCCCCCCTTCTTTCTCCCCTCCCTCTCCCTCCCCTCTCCCTCCTTCTCTCTCCCCTCCCCTCCCTCCTCCCCCCTTATCCCCTCCCCCCCCTCCCCTCTCCCTCCCCTCCTCTCCTCCCTCCCTCTCTCTCCTCCTCCCTCTCTCCCCTCCCCCTCCTCTCCCTTCCTTCTCCCTCCCTCCTCTCCCTCCCTCTCTTCCCTCCCCTTCTCCCCCCTCCTCTCCCCTCCCCCTCTCTCCCTCTCCTCCCCTCCCTCCCCCCCCCCCCCTCCCCTCTTCCTCCCTCTCCCCTCTCCTCCCCTCCCCCCCCCTCCCCTCCTCCCCCTCCCTCCCCTCCCCCTCCCTCTCCTCCTTCCCCACCTCTCCTCCCTCTCCTCCCTCCCTCTCCTCCTCCCCCCTCTCCTCCTCCCTCCTCCTCTCCCCTCCCCTCTCCTCTTCTCCCTCTCTCTCCTCTCCTCCTCCTCTCCCCCCTCCCTCCTCCTCTCCCTCCTCCCCTCCTTCCCCCCCTCTCCTCCCCCCTCCTCTCTCCACCTCTCCTCTCTCCTTCCCCTCCTCCCCTCCCCTTCCCTCCTCCCTCTCTCCTCCCCTCCCCCTCCTCTCCTCCCTCCCCTCTTCCCCCCTCTCCCTCTCTCTTCCCCCTCTCCCTCCTTCCCTCTCCCCCTCCCCCCTCTCTCTCTCTCCTCTCCCTCTCTCCTTCCTCTCCCCTCCTCCTTCCCCTCCTCCTCACTCCTCTCCTCCCTCACTCCTCTCTCCCCCCCCTCTCCCTTTCCTCTCTCTCCCCCCTCCCTCTCCTCTCTCTCTCCCCTCCCCCCTCTCCTCCCCTCTCTCCCCCTCCTCCTCCTCCCTCCTCCTCTCTTCCTCCCTCCCCCCCTCCTCCCCCCTTCTCTCCCTCTCCTCCCCCCCTCTCTCTCCCTCCTCCCCTCTTCTCCCCCTCTCCCCACTCCTCTCCCCTCCCCTCTCTCTCCCTCTCCCTCCTCTCCCCTCTCCCCCTTCCCTCCTCTCTCCCTCTCCCCCCCTCCCCTCTTCCTCTCTTCCTCCCTCCCTCCTCCTCCTCCCCCCTCTCCCTCCTCACCTCCTACCCCCCTCTCCCTTTCCCCCCCCCCCCTCTCCCTCCCCCCCTCTCTCCCCCCTCCCCTCCCCCTTCTCCTCCTTCCCCCCCCCCTCCTTCCTCCCTCCCCCTCCCTCCCCCTCTCCCCTCTCTCTCCCCCCCCTCCCTCCCCTCCCCCTCTCTCCCCCCCCTCCCCCTCTCCCCTCTCCCTCGTCCCCCTCTCCCTCCCTCTCCTCCTCCCTCCTCCTTCCCTCCTCTCCTCTCCTCCCCCTCTTTCTCCCCCCCCTCTCCCCTCCCTCCCCTCTCCCTCCTTCCTCCTTCTCTCTCCCCCCCCTCTCTCTACTCCCTCCTCCCCTCCCCTTTCCCCTCCTCCCCCTCTCCTCACCCCCCTCCCCTCCCTCCTTCTCCTCCTCTCTCTCCTCTCTCCCCACCCCCTCTCCTCCCCCTCCTCCTCCCTCTCTATCCTCTCCCCTTCTCCTCTCTCCCCCCTCCTCTTCTCCCTCCCCTCCTCCCTTCCCCCCCTCTTTCTCCTCCTCCCCCTCCCCCTCTCTCTCTCCCTCCCCCTCCTCCCCCTCTCCCTCTCCATCCCCCTCCCCTCCCTCCCCTCTCTCCCTCCCTCCCTCTCTCCCTCCCCTCCTCCCCTCCCCCCTCTCTCCTCCCTCTCTCCCTCCCTTCCTCTCTATAACTCCCTCCCCCTCTCTCTCTCTCCCCTCTCTCCCCTCTCCTCTTCCCCCTCCCCCCCTCTCTTCCCTCCTCCCCTCTCCCCCTCTCTTCCTCTCTCTCTCCCTCTCTCCCCCCTCCCTCCCCTCCCTCCTCCTCCCTCCTCTCCTCTCCCCCTCCCCCCCTTCCCTCTCCCTCTCTCCTCCCCTCCCCCCTTCCTCTCCTCCTCTACCTCCCCCCTCTCTCCCTCCTCCCCTCCTCTCCCTCCTCTCCCCTTCTCCTCTCTCCCCCCCTCCCCTCCCTCTCCCCTCTTACTCCTCTCCTCCCTCCCTCCTCTCCTCCCTCCCTCCTCCCCTCCTCTCCTCTCCTCCCCCTCCTCTCCCCCCTCCCCTCCATCCTTTCCTCTCTCCTCTCCCTCCCTCCTCCCCTCCTCTCTCTCTCTCCCTCCCTCCCTCACCTCCTCCTCTTCTCCCTCCCTCCCCCTCCTCTCCCTCCTCTTCCTCCCCCCCCCTCTCCTCCTCCCCTCTCCCTCTCCCCCTCCTCCTCTCCCCCTCTCCCCCTCCCCCCCTCTCTTCCCCTCCCCTCCCCTCCTCCCCCTCTCTCTCCCCTCCCTCCTCTACCTCTCCCTCCCTCCCCCCCCCCCTCCTCCTCCTCTCCTCCCTTCCCCCCTCCTCCTTTCCCCCCTTCCTCTCCTCCCCCCTCCCCCCTCCCCCCTCTCCCCCTCTCCTCCCTCTCTCTCCCCCCTCCTCTCCCCTCCCCCCCTTCCCCCCCTCCTTCTCCTCTCCTCCTCTCCTCCCCTCCCTCTCTCCCCCCCCTCCCTCCCTATCCCCTCCCTCTCCCCCTCCCCCTCCCTCTCTCTTCTCCCCTTTCCCCTCCCTCCCCTTACTCACCCCCCTCCCCCTCTCCCCCTCTCTCTCCCTCTTACTCTCCCCTCTCCCCCCTCCTCCCTCCTCTCTCCTCCCTCTCCCCCCCTCCCCTCTCCCCTCTCTCCCTCTCCCTTCCTCCCCCTCTTCTCCCTCCTCCCCCTCTCCCCCCTCCCCTCCCCTCTCTCCTCCCCACCCCCTTTCTCTCCCTCCCCCCCTTCCCCCCCCCCTCTCTCCTCCTCCCTCCCCCCCCTCCCCCCTCCCCTCCCTCCCTTCTCCCCCCCTCCCTCTCCACCCCTCTCCTCTCTCCCCTCTCCCCTCCCCCCCTCCTCCTCCCTCCCCCTCTCCTCTCCCTCCTCCTCCCCCCTCTCTCCTTCTCTCTCCCTCCCCTCCCCCCCTCTCCCTCTCCTCCTCTCCCCTCTCCCCCCCTCTCTTCCTCTCCCCTCTCCTCTTCCTCCTCCCTCTCTCCCCTCTCCCTCCCTCCTCTCTCCCCCTCCCTCTCCCCCCTCCTCCCTACCTCCCTCTCCCCCCTCCTCTCTCCTCCACCCCCCCCCCTCCCTCCTCCTCTCTCCCCTCTCCCCCCTCTCCTCTCCCCTTCCTCCCTCCCCCCCCCTCCCCCCCCTCCTCCCTCCTTTCCTCTCCCCCTCTCTCCTCCCCTCCCCCCTCTCCCCCTCCCCCTCCCCTTCCCCTCTCCCTCTCCCCCCCCCCCCCCTCTCCCCTCTCCCCCTCTCCTTCCTGGACCCCTCTCCCCCTCTCCTTCCCCCTCCTCCTCCCCCTCTCTCTCCCTCCTTCTCTCTCTCCCTCCTCCCTCTCTCCCCCTCCTCCCTACTCCTCTCTCCCCTCCCTCCCCTCCCCCTCCCTCTCCCCTCCCCCCTCTCCTCCCCCTATCCCCCCCCTCCCCCCCCTCTCCCCCCCTCCCCCTCTCTCCTCCCCTCCCCCCACCCCTCTACTCTCCCCTCCTCTCCCCTCCTCTCCCTTCTCTCTCCCCTTCCCCCTATCCTCTTCCTCTCCCCCCCCCTCCCTCTCCCCTCCCTACCCCTCTCTCTCCTCCCTCTCCTCTCTCCCCTCCCCCCCCTCTTCTCCTCCCCTCCCCCTTCCTCTCTCTCTCTCCCCCTCCCTCCTCCCCTCCCCCCCCTCCTCCCTCCTCTCCTCCTCCCCTCCCCCTCCCCCTACCCCCCACCCCCCTCCTCCCTCTCTCTCCCTCTCTCTCTCCTCCCCCCTCCTCCCTCTACCTCCCCCCCTCTTTCCTCCCCTCCCCTCTCTCCCCCTCCCCCCTCTCCTCCTTCCCCCCCTCCCTCTCCCCCTCTCCCTCCCTCTCTCCCCCTCTCCCCTCCTCCCTCCCTCTCCCCCCCCCCCCCTCCCTCCCCCCTCTCCCCCCTCCCTCCCCCTCTCCTCTCCCTCCCCCCTCTCTCCTCTCCCCCTCCCTCTCTCCTCCTCTCTCCCCTCTCCCCCCTCTCCCCCTCCCCCCCACCTCTCTCCCTTCCTCCCCCTCTCCCCCCCTCCCCTCCTCCTCTCCCCCCCCTCTCTCTCCCCCCCCCCTCTCCTCTCTCCTCTCCTCCCTCCTCCCCCTCTCTCCCTCTCTCTTTCTCCCCCTCCCTCCCTCCTCCTCCCCCTCTCCCCCTCTCCCTCTCCCTCTCTCTCTCCCTTCCTCCCTCCTCCTCTCCCCCCCTACCTACATCTCCCCCTCTCCTCCCCTCCCCCTCCCCCCTCCTCCCCTCCACCCCCTCCCTTCCCCTCCCCCTACCCTCTCTCCCCCTCCTCCCTCTCCCTCCTCCCTCTCCCCTCCCTCCTCCTCCCTCTTCTCCTCCCCTCCTCTCTCCCCCTCCCCCCCCCTCCCCTCTCCCTCCCTCCTCTCTCCTCCTTCTCCCCCTCTCCTCCTCTCTCTCCCCCTCCTCCCTCCCTCCCCCCCCCTCCCCCTACCTCTCTCCCCCCCTCCCCCCCTCCCTCTCTCCTCCCCTCTCTTCCTCCCCTCCCCCCCTCCTCCCCTCCCCCACCTCCTCCTCTCCCCTCTCTCTCCTCTCCCCTCCCCTCCCTACCCTACTCCTCTCCTCCTCCCCCCTCCCCCTCCCCTCCTCCCCCCCCCCCCTCTCTCTCTTCCTCCCCTCTCTCCTCTCCTCCTCCCCCCTCCCTCCTCCTCTCCCTCCTCTCCTCTCCCTTCCCTCCCTCCCTCCCTCTCTACCCTTCCTCCTCTCCCCCCTTCCCTCTCCCTCTCTCCTCTCCCTCCCCTCTCCTCCCCCCTCCCTCTCCCCCCCCCCCTCCCCTCCTCTCCCCCCCTCCCTCCCTCCTCCTCTCCCTCCTCTCCCTCCCCCCCCCTCCCCTCCCCCCTCCCCCCCTCCCCTCCTCTCTCTCTCCTCTCCTCCCCCTCCCCCTCTCTCACTTCCTCTCCCTCCCCTTCCCCCCCCCTCCCTTCTCCCCTCCTTCCCCCCCCCTTCTCCCCCCCCCCTCTCCCTCCTCCTCCCCTCTCCTCCCTCCCCTCCCCTCTCTCTCCCTCTCCTCCCTCCCCCTCTCCTCCTCCCTCCTCTCCTCTCCTCCTCCCCTTCCCTCCCCCCTCTTCCCCCCCCCTCCCTCCCTCCCCTCTCCTCTTCTCCCCTCCCTCCCCTCCTCTCCCTCCCCCTCCCCCCTCCTCTCCCTCCCCCCCTCCCCCTCCTCCTCCCTCCCCCTCCTCTCCCCCTCTCCTCTACTCCCCCCCCCTTCTACCCCCTCCCTCTCTCCCCTCTCCTCCTCCTCCTCCTCTCCCCTCCTCTCCTCCCCTCTCTCTCTCTCCCTCCCTCCCCCTCTCCCCCCCTCTCCTCTCCTTTCCCCTCCGCACCTCCCTCTCTCCTACTCTCCCCTCCTCCCCCTCTCCTCTCTCCCCCTCCCCCTCTCCCTCCCCCCCCTTCCCTCCCCCTCCCCTCCTCCCCCTCCCCTTCCCTCCCTCCCTCCTCCCCCCTCTACTCCCCCTCCCCCCCCCTTTCCCCCCTCTCCCCTCTCCCTCCCCCTCCCCTCTCCCCCCCTTACCCCCTCTCCCCCCTCCCTCCCCCCCCTCCCCCCCTCCCCCTCCCTCCCCCTCTCTTACCCTCCTCCTCTCCCCTCCCCCCCCCTCCCCCCTCTCTCTCCCTCCCCCTCCTACTCCTCCTCTCCCCTCCCCCCCTCCCTCCCTCTTTCTCTCCCTCTCCCTCCCTCCCTCCTCCTCCTCCCCCTCTCCCTCCCCCTCCCTCTCTCCTCTCTCCCTCCCTCCCTCCCCCTCCTCCTCTCTCCCTCCCTCCCTCCCCCCTCTCCTCCCTCCCTCCCCTCTCCTCCCCCTCCCTCCCCCCTCTCCTCCCTCCTCCCTCCCTCTCCCCCCCCCCCTCTCCCCCCCTTCCTCCCTCCCTCCCTCCTCCTCTCCTCCCCTCCTCCCCCTCCCCTCTCCCTCCCTCCCTCTCCTCCCTCTCATCCCCCCTCCCCCCTTCTCTTCTCCCCCCCCCCTCTCCTCCCCCTCTCCCTCCCTCCTCCTCCCCCTCCTCCCCCTCCCCCTCCTCCCTCTCCCTCTCCTCCCCTTCCTCCCTCCTCCCCTCCCTCCCTTCTCCCCTCTCGCCCTCCTCCTCTCCTATCCCCTCTCCCTCTCTCCCCCCCTCCCCCCCCCCCCCCTCCCCCTCTCTCTCTCCCTCTCCCCCCCCTCCCCCCCCCCCCTCCCCCTCCTCCCCCCCCCCCCCTCCCTTCCCTCCTCTCTCTCCCCCCCCTCCCTCCTAACCCCTCCCCCCTCTCTCTCCCTCTCCCCTCTCCCTCCTCTCCCCTCCCCCCCTCCTCTCCCTACCTCCCCCTCTCCCTCCCCCCTTCTCTTCCCCCTCCTCTCCCCTCTCCCCTCCTCCCCTTCCCTCTCTCCTCCCCTTCCCTCCCTCCCTCTCCCTTCTCCCTCTCCCCCTCCCCCTCCTCCTCCCCCCCCCTCCCCTCCCCCTCCCCCTCTCCCTTCTCTCCTCCTCCCCCCTCCACCCCCCCCCTCTCTCCCCCTCCTCTCCCCCCCCCCCCTCCCCCCCTACCTCCCCCTCCCCCTCCCCCCCTCTCCCTCTCCCCTCCCTCTCCTTCCCCCTCCCCCTCTCCCCTCCCTCCCCCCCCCCCCCCCCTCCCTCCCCCCTCCCTCTCCCTCCTCTCCTCCCTCCCTCTCTCTCCCTCTCCCCCCCCCCTCTCCCCCCCCTCTTCTCCCCCCTCTCCTCCCCCCTCCCTTCCCCCTCCTCTTCCTACCTCCCTCCCTCTCCCCCTCTCCCTCCTCTCCCCCCCCTCTCTTCCCCCTCCCTCCTCCCTCCCTCCCCTCCCCCTCCCTCCTCTCTCCCCCCCCTCCTCTCCCCTCCCCCTCCTCCCCCCTCCCTCCCCTCCTACCTCCCTCCCTCTCCCTCTCCCTCTCTCTCTCTCTCCCCCCCCTTCTCTCCCTCCCCCCTCCCTCCCTCCCCTTCCCTCCCCTTCCCCCTCTCCTCCCCCTCCCTTCCTCTCCTCCCCCTCTCTCTTTCCCCTCCTCTCCCCTCCCCCCCTCTCCCCTCCCTCCTCCTCTTCTCCCTCCCTCTCCCTCCCCCCCTCCTCCCTTCTCCCCCCCCTCTCCCCTCTCCCCCCCCCTCCCCCCTCCCCTCCCTCCCCTCCCCCTCCCCTTCCCCCTCTCCCCTCTTCCCTCCTCCCCCCTCTCTCCCTCTCTCCCCCCCTCTCTCCCCTCTCCCTCCCCTCTCTACCTGCCTCCCCTCTCCTCCTCCCTTCCCTCCCTCCCTCTCTCCCCTCTCTCCCCCCCCTCTCCCCCCCCCCCCCCTCCTCCCTCTTCCCTCCCCCTCTCCCCCTCCTCTCTCTCCCTCCCCCCCCCTCCCTCCCTCTCCCCCTCCCCTTTCCTACCTCCCTCTCTCTCTACTCTCCTCCCCCTCCCCCCCCCTCCTCTCCTCCCTCTCTCCCTCCCCCTCTCTTCTCCCCTCTCTCCCTCCCTTCTCTTCCCTCCCCCCTCCCCCTCCTCTCTCCCTCCTCTCTCCCTCTTCTCCCCTCTCTCTCCCCCCCCTCCCCCCCTCTCCCCCCCTCCCTCCCCCCTCCTCCCTTCTCCCCCCCTCCCCTCTCTCTCTCCCCCCCCCCCTCCCCCCTCTCCTCCTCTCTCCCTCTCCTCTCTCTCCCTCTCCCTCCTCTCCTCCCTCTCCCCCTCCCTCTTCTCCCCTCTCCTCCCTCCCTCTTCCTCCCCCCCTCCCCCCCTCCTCCCTCCCTCCCTCTCTCCCCCTCCTCCTCCTCCCCTCTCCTCCCTCCTCTCCCCCTCTCCTCCCTCTCCCCCCCTCCTCTCCTCCCTCCTCTCCCCTCTCTTCCTCCCCTCCCTCCCCCCCCCCTCTCCTCCCCTCTCCTCTCTCCCTTTTTTCCCCTTTCTTTTTTATTTTTCCCCCTTTTTCTCTTCCTTCTTCTCTTTTTCTTTTTTCCCCCCTATTTTTTTCCTTTTTTTTTTTTTCTTTTTTTGGTTCCCCTCTTCTTCCTCCCCTGTTTCTCTTTCTTCTTGTCTTTTTTATCTTCTTCTCTTTCCCTTTTTTTTTTCTTCTAATCTTTCCTGTTTAATTCTCAGCTCTTTCTTCGTGTTCGTTCTTTTTTTCGCACCCTCCCCCCCCCTTCCTTTCTTCCCTTTTTTTTCCTGTTTTCACTCTCCTTTTTTTCCCCCCTGCGATTCTCGTTTCTTTCCTTCTTCTTTTTCTTCTTTTTTTTTCCCCTTTCTTTCCCCTCTTCCTCTTTTCTCCTCCCCTTTTCCCTTTCCTTTTTCCCCTTCCCTTTCCCCCGTTCCTTTTCTTTTCTTTTTTCTCCTTTCCTTCTTTTTTTTTTTTTCCCTTTTTTTTTTTCAGATCCTTGTTTCCCCCTCCTTGTCTTATACTTTTTCACCGGCGCTTTCTAGGGGGGGCTTTGTTTTTTTCCCCTCCTCTTTCCCCCTATAAGTCCTGTCCTTCTCTTCCTTTTTTCCCCTCTTGATTTTTCCCCTCCTCCCCCCCCCCTTTCTTTCTTTTCTCCCCCTCTGGTTTTTGCTTTTCTGTTTTTTGGTTCCTTTCCCCTACCTTATTCCTAATTTTCCTTTCTCTTCTGGTTTTTCTCCCCTCCCCCTTTCCCTCACACCCCCTTCTCACCCTCTTTTTCCCTGTCCCCATCCCTCCCCTCTTTTCCCTTTTTTCCCCCCTCTTGCATAAGGTGGTGTCCCTCCTCCCTGTCTTTTGCCCCTTGTTTTTGACAATGACAGGGCACGTGTTGCTGTCCCCACTACTATTGTTCCCTCCCCTTCTTCCTCCTCCCCTTAATTTTCGCACCCCCCCCCCCCTCTAGCTTTTCTTCCAGAGCGCCTGTTCTCCTTCTCTGTTTATTTACAGCCCCGAGAGAGCCTCTCCTTTTCACTCCACCCCCCCAGCCCCCTCTCCCTCCTCATCCTCCTCCCCCTGTTTCGTTTCCTTTCCCCTTTCCCCCGGTTCTCTTCCCAAACTTCTTCGGTCCATTCTCTCCCTCCTCTTTTTCTCCTCTCTCCTCCCTTTTTCCCATCCCCCCTCTACCCAGTTCTATATTCCTCTTTGTCCCCCGTCCCCTTAACCTTATGTTTCTTATTTTTATGTTCTCTGGATGCCCTCCACTTTTGAGCTCCCTCGGCGTAGGACAGACCTCGTTTTTCTCCGGTCTTCCCCCCCCCCCCTGACTTCGCTGATTCCCACCCCCCTCTTCCTCCCCTCTTTTATCTTTTCCCTGCCTCGCTTTCTCAGGAGGATCTGGCAATGCCCCCTACCCCCGCCCCCGTACCTGTTTTTACCTGCGCACATTGTCTCCCCCTTTTGCTCTTTCTTTTTGCTCTTTCCTCAACATCTATTCCTTTTTCTTCTGTCCCCCCCCTCTAGCCCCTCCCCCCCGCTCATTTTCCCCCCCTCTAGAAAGCGCCTTTTTTAGAACCCCTGCTTTAATGGCTCATGTCCCTTTTGGCATGGCCCACCTTCGCTCCTTTCTCCCGCTCTTCTGGCTCCACAAGTAAGTGCATTTGCCTTGTTTTTTGGATGCATTCTTTTTTTCTTTTCCTTTTTTATCATCCCCCTCCCCCTTCATTTCCCTCTTTACTTTTTGATCCTCTCCCTTCATTTTTCCTTTAGCTAGGCTCTTACTCCTTCACAACGATACAGACCGTCACAGACGAGACGCTAATCCAGGACAGTGCCGTGGTAGGGAGGTAGAGGCTCACTCAACCACTTTTCTTCCCACTCCCTACACATCATGTTCTCCCCATGCGGAGGTTGCGGCGGAGTTCAGTCAGCTATTTCCCGTGAGCTGCCCTTAATCTTTTAAAGGAACATTCACTACCCCCCACCTAAGACGATTGAAACCCCTTTTCAGCCTTTCCGCCTTTCTGCCTAAGTCTAGTCTTCTTCTGGCTTTTCTTTTTCAGGCCTCAGTCACATTCGCGCCGCCACTGACATCAGTTGTTCGATTCAATCCGGCGCACAGCCTTACCAAACGTCGTCTCAGCACGACAAGTCTTCCTGACTCGGCTATCACCAGGTGTTGCCCCCTTGTCTTTAATGTCCTGATGTATGGCACAGTGTTTATGGCAACATGGGCCCGTGCACAGAACGCACAGGCTAACCTTTAACTTCCCCTTCTCTACTCCAGCAGGGGTTCTAAGCCTTTTTTCTTCACCTCCCAATCCCCCCTGGGTCAGTCGACATAGACAGAGAGGGTTTTCAGACAGAGGGGACGCGGCCAGTATAAGCCGGAGGCTTGCCAAAGTCTTCGGCCCACCCACCCGGCGAAGCGTCCACACCACAATACCCCTATTCTTCACGTCCTCTTCCCGGAAATACAACACTGGTTTTGGTCCCAAAACCTGGGCACAGTGTCAGAGGAACGGTCGAGACCTGTCATCTGAATCTCACATTTAACAACAGAGGGTCTTCCCAGAATGGTGTCAACAGGTCCCCCCAATCAGGCACACACTAGCCGTAGTTCTGGTTCATGTGTTCCGCCTAGACCTGACAGACGCCTATTTGGCACGTGTCCGGTCAACAAAAGATTTCAAAGGTTTCTGGCCCTTGAGATCGGCCACCAAAATTTTGTTTTTCAGAGGATGCCGTTTCGGTTTGAACCTAGCCACCTCGATTAGTCACAAAATTTAGTCAGGCAAGCCCTGATGCATTGTTAAAACAGGGAATCAGAGTGTTGTGGTATCTAGACGACTGGCTGGTGGTGGCAGAAGAGGACACAACAATTATGCATAAAACATGTCAATATCATTTTAAAAATCATGTCAAAACTCTAGGGCCCCCCCCCCCCCCCTTCAAGGTAAATCTGGTAAAGGGTCAAACCTTGTTCCCTCAAGAGTAATTCATTGGAATAGGGGATGGTCTTGGACACCACGCCGAGCTCACTCTGAGTCAGACGGTGGTGGGAACAATCGCAACAGTTTCGCAGGAAACTGTTCAGGTTTCTTCACAGTCTGACTACGACACGAAGAGTCTGGGAGTCTCTGGTCGGCTCTCTCAACTGGATTCAGCTAACTGTCAAGTTGGGCCGGTTGAAAGTAAAACGATTAATATTGGAGGGCAACAAATATTTCCCACTCTTACCGGCGGGAAAATTATGGCCCATACCAAAATTAATCCACACCTTACTAGCGGTCTGGGCGAAGAGGGAAACATTGCACTCAATCATGTCATGGACCTCTCCTCCTCCAACGGTATGGGTAGACACGGATGCGTCAGGCACCATAGGGTGGGGATTTCAGTCAAATCAGGGGCACCAGGGTCAGGGACTTTGGTCCCACTTAGAAATCGCTCACATAAATGTCAAAGAGTTACTAGTCCCATTGTATTTCCTTCAGGCTAACGACTGGGCGTTAGGGGGCAAGTCAGTGGCCTTCAGAATGGACAATCTGAATGCAGTTCACTGTATTCAGAAACAAGGGTCAACGAGGTCCAGGAAGTTGCTACTCGTGTCGGAAAGAGATTTTTGTCCTAGCCACCAGTCTAGATATTTATCTTCACGCATCTTATCTCCCAGGCGTAGCGAACGTCTGGGCAGACGCTCTGTCCCGGAGACAGAGCACGACAGTAGAATGGGAGCTCAAGCAACCCATTTTCGACCTAATGATTGCGGAGCTCTCCCATCCACAAGTGGATACTTTTTGCGTCCGAGGAGACTCACAAGCTCCCTCTATACCTCACCCGCCGGACGATAACGCCGGCAGGGGGGCCAGACGCCCTAGTGACAGACTGGAACAGATGGAGCTCCATCTATCTGTTTCCACCGCCAGATGCGTCACTAATGTGCCACGTAGTGAACAAACTACGAGTTTATCGAGGCTTAGTCTCGCTAATCGCGCCCCTGTGGCCGGCGCAGGTGTGGTGCCAGCAGTTAATAATGTGGTGCCCGGACCCGGTATCGCTCCCGGTCAGGTACTTCCACTTAGACACGATTGGCAACCTAGAGACCTCGCTGACTTTTGCATTATGGACATTCAGGAGGCCAAGTGGCTAGCACCATACGGTAGGGATTTGACCAATAAATTGCTCAATCAATATACTCATTCTACTAAGCGACAATATCAATCTCATTGGAAAGCTTTTACTTCTTGGATTGTTAGAACGGAACAAACTGTACCCTCAGTGGCATTGGTTTTTAATTACTTGAACTATCTGTTTGAGCAGAAACGTTTATCTGTGGTTACTCTGAAGAATCACTTAACTGCGATTAGAGTGCCCTTTTTTTCGACCTTACAGGTCTATCCATACCGGTGGCGGAGGAAACAGGATTGATGAGAGCGTGTTTTAAACTCCGCCCACCTCCCCGTCAGCTCATGCCCCTACTTGGTCTCTGGACAAAGCTTTGTCTTTACTTCATTCTCGTCTGTATCAAAATACTGCAGACTTTGCTTTAATCTTAAGAAAGCAGTTTTCCTTTTGGCTTTGGCCACCGGAAACAGATGTGTCTGAGCTGGCGGCGATGAGCAACACACCTAATTGTCTTAGGTTTGGTAGACTTAATGATTCCATTTCCATTGCACCCTCCCCGGCGTTTGTAGCCAAGAATGAGCATAGTGCACACGTGTTTTCTGAATTCCACGGTGCGGCGTTAAAAGGGGAAAGGTGCATCATAATTTATGTCCCGTGCAAGCTCTATCGAAATATTTACGAATAGCTCCTCATAACCCCCAAGGTGCTTTATGGTAGCGAGTACGGGAAAACGCTTACTTAAACGGCGATTAGCCTCTCTTCTGGTAGAAGTCATTAAAGAGAGTAATCCCCGCGTTGTGGGTAGGGCCCACGATTTACGCAAAGTGGGCGGGCCTCTTTTACGTTTCCTGAAAAACTTTTCAGTTGAAAGATATTGCGGCCGCAGAGTTGTGGGCCTCTAATCATACGTTTCTCCTCTAGCTACTTGTCAGTCGCTCTAGACAAACCTTCCTTACCATGTATAGCTTTAAGGCAGAGGGTCTAGGTGGCCCTGTAGTCACTTATGTTTATTTTCAAGGAAAGGGGGGGGGGGGGGGTGCAGTCAGTTGACATAGGACACCCTAGACCCCGCCGGAGTATGAGAACTGTGATACAATTTAAGGTGGAAATGTGATATGAAAATTTTCTCTGAGAGAATTTTGTTCTAGTATAAAGTTTAGTACAAAACAACGGTGTTGTTATAGTAGTTTTAGCTGCGAAAGCAATGTAACATTAGTTCAATGGAGTTCATTAGCAATTGATCTCCACATGTATTTTAGGGGTTTATGATGTGCTTATATAATCTTATAACTTATAATTTGTCACCACTCGATGCGGGGGGTGCCTTTTGTAACTACAGATCTGTGTTCAGAATCTTCAGGGTTACCTATTTTTGTCAGGCAGGCTTCTTTGAAGCACGCACCTGCCTGAACCCCCTTTTTCTTGTATATTTCCGGCGTACGCCGTATTAAATACATTTTTCAAAAGTAAGAAAACTATGTGGTTGTTTTTATTATCTGCTTTTCTAGAGTTATGATATGATTGCGAATGTCCCCCTCCAGTCTTAGATATCAGGCATGTTCGTCAATGATGGAGGGGCCACTAATAAATTATAGGTTTGACTCCTGTAAGGAGATTAGGAAAACCTAATATTTAGTAGTGGCCCCGTAATCATTGACGCCTGGGGCCCTCCCGACCGTCCCCTTCCCATTCGTTGATGTATTAAGGATTTTGGTTTACTTGATATGTCAGTGAAGGAGGAATGACGCCTGGATCAGCGTCTGGGTCAAAATCCACACAAGTACATCCACGATATGATGGAAAGCTTATTGGATAGTTATTCTTATTTTCTTTTTGTTTTTATTTTTTACGAAGTTTTTTCGTAGTGAGAACCCAATTCGATAATGACTGAAGGCCATGAGTGAGGTCGCGTGCGCTCATGATGAAGGCTCCTCAGTTTTTAAAAATGCTCTGCGCGGTAGATTCAAACTACGGCGGATTAGTGTTTGAAGAGGATGCCTTATGTAATAGGCGTGTTCGTCAATGATTACGGGGCCACTACTAAATATTAGGTTTTCTAATCTCCTTACAGGAGTCAAACCTATAATATGGTATGGGAGGAGAAGAAGAGAAGTGTGGAGAGGAGGGGATCAGGAGGTCAAAGTGTGGGAAGCCATGAAAAGAGTGAAGTTGGGGAAAGCACCAGGAACGATGGAGTGTGGGGAAATGTTGAGGTATGGTGGTGAGATAGTGATAGAATGGGTATGGAAAATGTGCAAACTAGCATGGGAGAAGGGAGTGCACCCGATGACTGGAAGCTGGCATAATAGTCCCCCTATATAAGGGCAAAGGGGAAAGAGGAGTGTGTGGTAACCACCGAGGATATGTCTTCTAAGCGTAGTAGGGAAGGTATACAGTAGGGTTATTGAGAGAGTGAGAGTGGAGAACGGAAAATGATAGGCGACGAGCAGGGAGGTTTTAGGAAGGGAAGAGGATGTGTAGATCAGATTTTTACCCTGAATTGTGTTTGTGGAGAAGTATCTGGAGAAGAAACAAAAGGTGTATTGTTGCCTTTATGGACTTAGAGAAGGCCTATGATAGAGTGGATAGAGAAGGTTGTGGAAAGTACTTAGATATATACGGAGTAGGCAAGTTGCTGAAAGCAGTGAAGAGCATGTATGAGGTGCAAAGGCGGCAGTACGTGTGGAGAGTGAGCAGAGCGAGTTCTTTGACCTGAATGTGGTTTGAAACAGGGTGTGTGATGTCCCCGTGGTTGTTTACTGTATATATGGATGGAGTTATGAAAGAAATACTATCAAGAGCAGTGGATGTTGGTGTATCGCTGAAAAGGGAGGGAATTGAGTGGAAGCTACCTATACTGTTTGCGGATGATACAGTTCTGATGAGTGATAATGAATGGGAGTTGCAGGGTCTGGTAAATGAGTTTGGAACAGTGTGCGAAAAACGGAATTTGAAGGTAAATACGGGGAAGAGCAAGGTTATGGTCTTCGAAAGGGGTGAAGTCACAGAGTGTGAGGTGAAGCTGAACGGTCAGGCTATGGAGATCGTCAACTCTTTTAAGTATCTGGGCAGTGTGTTGAGTAAAGATGGGACTATGGATGAAGAGGTGCGGAGAGGGTACAACAGGGGAAGAGGGTTGTAGGAACGCTAAAAGCAGTAACAAGACATAGGGTGGTCAGTATGGAAGTGAAGAAGTCCTTGCATGACAGTGTGGTAATCCCGACACTGACTTACGGAAGCGAAGCATGGACGTTGGTTGAGAGACTCAGACCAAGAGTGAGAGCAGTGGAAATGAATTACTTAAGGAGTGCGTGCGGAGTTACATGGAGGGATAGACAGACTAATGAGGAAGTAAGAAGGCGGTGTGGTGTGGAGGTAGATGTGCTGGAAAGTGTGAAAAGGAACAACTTGAGATGGTTCGCCATAGGGAACGTATGGAAAGCGAGAGAATGACTAAGAGGGTGTACGAGAGCGAGGTGGAGGGACAGAGGGGGAGAGGTAGACCGAATATGAGGTGGAAGGATGGAGTGAGGAACTACATGAACGAAGGCGGTGCTGGTTGGGGGAGGGCGTCGACTGACTGGGGACAGAGGTGCATGGGGGCGGTTCGTTCGTGGCCACCCCTTCGGGGATCACGGCGTCAGGCAATAGATAGATAGATAGAAAGAGAAATGACCCAGGAAATTATAGACCAGTCAGTTTGACAAGTGTTGTGTGTAAACTAATGGAAACGGTAATTAGAGAAGGAATAATGGAGCATATGAAATCAAACCAACTTTTCAGTGGGAGACAGTTCGGATTCTTGCCGCGGAGGTCGACAGTACTACAGCTAATTAAGGTGGTAGATGCAAATTCTGGAGGATGGTGATGTTATAGACGTGGTATATTGTGATTTTATGAAGGCCTTCGATAAGGTCCCACATAAAAGGTTAATAGAGAAAGTTAGAAGCTATAATATAGGGGAGAAATGTGTGAAATGGATAGAAGCCTTCCTGAAAGATCGGAAACAGAGGGTACTGGTGAATGGAATAGGCTCGGGGTGGAGGGAAATTACAAGTGGGGTACCTCAGGGATCTGTGTTGGGACCACTACTGTTCGTTATATTTATCAACGACTTACCTGAAGTTATAACTAATGGAAGTGAGATATACCTGTATGCGGATGACACTAAGCTGTATAGAAGAGTGAGGAGTAAGGAAGATGTGGGTTTGCTTCAAGGAGATGTGGAGGGCATGAAGGGATGGTCTGAGCATTGGTTAATGCCTTTTCATCCAAAAAAATGCAAGTACATGCGGATTGGGACAAGCAAGATAGACAAGGTAGGATACAGTATGTATGAAGCGATGGAGGAAGTTAATGCAGAAAAGGATATAGGAGTAGTGATAGACAATAAGTTCAATTTCTCTGAACATTTAGCGGAAAAGATAAACAAAGCCAATGGAATTGTAGGGCTGATAAGGAGGACATTTGTGTCACTTGACGAAGAAATCTTCAGGAATCTCTATACAGCGCTGGTTAGGCCACACCTGGAATATGCGAACCAGGTGTGGGCTCCATATATGGTAAAGGATATAGAAGCAGTGGAGAAAGTGCAGAGGAGAGCTAGCAAGCTAGTACCAACGTTGAAGAACGCGGGCTATGAGCAGAGGTTGAGGACACTGGGGCCTCCGACACTGGCATATAGGAGAAAGAGAGGGGATATGATAAGAGACTTTTAAGATAGTGTCAGGAATGTATGATGAGGATGTGTGTGAAGGTATCTTCTTGATGCGGGAGGGAACAAGAACGAGAGGACACTCTAAGAAAATTTACAAAGAAAGAAATAGGCTTGAAAAGGCAAAGAACTCATTTTGTGATAGAGTGGTAAATGAGTGGAACGCACTGCCCCAGTATGTAGTCGATTCCGAATCAATAAGGAAGTTTGAAAGTAATCTTGATAAAGCATGGAGAATGTCAGATTTGAAGTTTGATTATAAAGCAAAAATACAGAATAGTAAAAATGTTGCATCTGCTACCGCCGCCGCCAACACCGTGAACGACCGCAGCAGTGCAAGTACTGGCATTGAGCTGGATACACAGGCCTAGTTTGCTTTTTTCCAGAGGATCTACTGTAAGAAACTGTAAGAATACATGCCCTATTTATTGAGTTACAGGTGAGTGAACATAGCCCAATAATCGGCAAAACACCCGGGAACACAGTACAGTCGCGAGCTAAGGGTACCGGGTCTGGAGGGTTAATTAGACTTGACCAATAAACTCACATTATTAAGACTGAAGACACTCAATAGCTGCTCGGAAGGTCAATGCCGGCGCTTTTCGATGTTTATTCGGAGGCGAAGGCCAGTGAGGTTCCGAAGGTCTTAGATATACCAATAAACTCACATTATTAAGACTGAAGACAGGCAATAGCTGCTCGGAAGGTCAATGCCGGCGCTTTTCGATGCTTATTCGAAAGCGAAGGCCAGTGAGGTTCCGAAGGTCACAGATATGGTCGGAACGAATGCCTGCTCGAGCCGAAATGCTGAGCAATCATCGACACGCATCTTAAACTCTCCCGGGCGTAGTAACCGTCAGGGCGAGATTTTGTCCCGGAGACATAGCACTTCAGCAGAAATATCCGCAAATCATGATAGCAAAGCTCTAGTGTCCACAAGTGGACCTATTCACGTTTGAGGGTGATTTCACCCCCCCCCCCGTTCTTCCATTAATTAAGTAACTGGATACTTCGAGACCTCACTGATGTATACCTTCCGAACACTAACTAACATGCCAAAACGGCTCTCATATTACGGAGAAAAAGTGACAAAACTTTAGAATCAGTTTACTGTCCATCAAACGGTTTAACAATTAAATTATAAGACGTTCGAAACCACAAGAATGGCAACGATGCACTCAGACACCTCAGTAACAATGTTTGTAAAAAGGGTGAATAAGCACGGGTCTATGGTTACTCTAAAAGATATTCACTTACCACAAGAAACCCCCCGGTCATGATTGCCAGGTCCTTTACCTCTAACCTCTCCATACTAGTAAGTGGAGGAGGAACAATACAGGTATCCATGATTCAGACTACGCCCATCACGTCAGCTCACACCTCCCTGTTCGCTATACTAAACCTTGCCAGAGGCTACATTAGAACATGTGCTATGCGCCGGAAGTTTTTTCGAAGTCACTTTTTTTAGGGCTATGTTCCTTATGACGAAAGCGACAGGAAGACAGTACTTGAGCTGACGGCGAGGCGGTATAAAACCTAAACCTCAGTAAGGAGAAACTGCCGACCGGTTACAAATCGCTCAGATTCTCTTTGTGAGATTACAAATAAGAATGTTGTAGTAAGGGTTGGTAGAATTGGCAATCCCGGTATGCAACGTGAACTTTCACATATCACCTCCTTATGCCCATTACATGCCTAAAAAAAAAATTAGTTACATTATGAGGTCAACACACGCTCACCAACCAGGCTTCCTACGGACCAACCAAACGGGGCTCGAGTCATAGCAGTAAAACTTTGACTTCTTTTGTTTCTTTTAAAAGCAATGCCCCTGGCATGACAGTGGAAACCCCAATTAAGAAAATACAACGTCTAATACTTTTTCCAATTGTTTCAATAGACGGCGGAGCTAACACGAACCTGCAAGCCCTCCCCCTTTTTCATACTTTCTGGACGCGAGCCCTGTCGGTGGTCCAAAATATTCCACAAGTGACCTGTGTAGCATTATGGCGGCGGGTCTAGTAGTATGCTATCACTAATTTTATTTTATATTAGGTGGAAAAAGAGAGGGGGGAATGTGGAAAAGCATAAAACCCCGAGCCCCTCCGCCGGGTATGGTAATAAGATCACGAGCTGTGATACTTGACAAAACGAGCCGGCTCAATAGCTCAAAAAAGTTGTGATTCTTAACAACGCGAGCTGGCTCAAGAGCTCAATTTTTTTTAAGGGTTAATCTATCATAGTTACAACTGTATAGTACTAACTGAAGGTACAAAATCTTACAAAAGTGTACAATTACCCTAAGGACAAAATATAATCCAAAGAATTATAGTCCGGTAAACCGTTGTTCGGGGAATACAAATAAGTTCCCAAGCAACGATAGGACGGGTCTCAGAGAACAGACCCGGTCAATTATAAGCAGACCTGCAACACAAGCACCTCACTGTTTTCCTTTCTTTTTAATCATCGTATGTAAGCAATAAAATGTTTTAAAAAAAGTCGTTGATTATTTGTCTCCAGACAACCATAGGACGGTTCTCAAGGGTAGAACCGACCAACTATAAGCAGATATTCTTTGAAGTAACGCACTGCTTTCTTTTCTATTTTTGTAGTATTGTATGCATGCAATAAAACCTGAGAAATTGTTATATGGATCCTTTGTCTCTACCTACGTAGTTTGTTAGTGGTTTGATATTGTCACGAATGTCCCACTCCAGTCTTAAGATATCAGGCATATCGTCAATGATGGAGGGGCCACTAATAAATTATAGGTTTGATTTCCGGAGGGAAGAAAGAAAACCTAATATTTAGTAGGGGCCCCGTAATCATTGACGATGTAGGGCCCTCCCGTCCATCCCCTTCCCATTCGCTTGATGTCTTGAGGTTAATCTTAATATGTCAGTGAAGAAAGCATGGCGGCTTGGAGAGCAGCGTCAAGGAAGCCCGTACTTGAAATCCACGAGATGGAAAGCTACAGTATAACAATTATTAAGTAAAAGTTTACTTTTTATTTTTTACGAAAGTTTTTTCGTATCGGGTACCCAATCATAAGACGATTCCATAAGAGAATATGCGTTACCCTTATGACGGATACTCCGTTCTTCCCCGCGGCGGTAGATTCAAAATGGCTACCGCGGGCGCTTGAATGGAGGCTATTATATTAATAGGCATATCGTCAATGATTACAGGGCCCCTACTAAATATTAGGTTTCCTTTCTTCCCTCCAGGAATCAAACCTATAATATGGATGCACTGTGCCCCTGTACAGAGCAAGAAGCTGTGCAGGGGTAAAGAACCCCCGGAAGCGGTTGAGCACACCCAGCTTCTGGGAAGCTGTTTTAGCAAGGGTGGTAATATGGTCTTTCCAAGTGAGATCAGGAGAGAAAGATATTCCTAGAATACTGAGAGAAAATGAAGGATTGATTTGTGTATTGTTGAAGTATAAGGGATACATACATACATACATACATACAAGTTTAAAGACCGCTTCATGCACAGAGGGCATGGTTTTAGTCTCTTTACTCACTTTAGTACAGTACAATAAAGACTTGCCACAACACAGCCCCATCATGTCATCAGAGTGGCTGATGTTGGTATAGTGCTAACAGTGTCTCAGCAAGACTCAACTAAGTCCCCCTGAAGCACTTGCACCTGGCGAAATCGCACCAGACCAGCCTTAACCGTGCTACAATAAGGCAGTAACAAGAAATCATTAACTGCTACAGAGGCTGACTGCACCACCGAAATGGCGGGCGGTGGGATAGTCCTGTGGGAGTTTTTTACGGGGAGATAAATGGAGAAATTGGGTTTTGGAAGCATTGAAAGTAAAAAGATTTTCTCTGCCCCAAATGGAAATGGTTGATAGGTCAGAATTTAAGTGTTTTATGGCATCTTTGCATGATTTTTTGAGTGATTGCTTGTTGGGGGGGTTCTGGAAAACTAGTTGAATAGTGTAAGGTACAGTCATCAGCATATGAATGGATAGGACTGGAGGTATAGTTGAGAAGATCATTAATGAATATTAGATAGAGAATTGGAGATAGGACAGAACCCTGAGGAACACCGGAGTTGATAGGTTGAGGAAGTAAACGATGGCTGTCCACAACCGCAGCTATGGAACGGCCAGAAAGGAAATTCGAGATAAAGGCACAGATAGAGGTATAGAAACCGAAGGAGGGTAGTTTAGAAATTAGAGATTTGTGCCAGACTCTATCAAAGGCCTTCGATATGTCTAGCGCAATAGAAAAGGTCTCACCGAAGTCCCGGAAGGAGGATGACCAAGAGTTAGTAAGAAATTAAAGGAGGACCCCAGTAGAGCGACCTTTAAGGAATCCATACTTGCGATCTAAGAGTAGATTATGAGAAGAGAGATGCTTCAGAAATTTTGAAGTAAGAATAGTTTCAAAAACTTTGGAGATGCAAGAAATGAGAGAGGGTTGAGAGCAGTCACCCTTCTTTGGGACAGGTTGAATGAGAGCAAACTTCCAGCCAGAAGGTAAGGCGTTAGAGGAGAGACAGAGACGGAAGAGTTTGCCTAGACAGGGAGTCAGCACGGAAGCACAGTTTTTTAGTACAACTGGAGGAACACCATCCGGACCGTACGCCTTCTTAGTACTGTATTAACCCATTGGCTGCGGCTATGTTTGGGCTATTTAGGGCATATTCAGGCACTCCTGAATGATAAATCAAGCATCTGCATTAAATTAACTGTATTCTGCCGAAAACTAGGCGAAAATAGCTTCAAAATGAGACCAGAACGGGCCCCGTATGTGGTCTGGTTCACCCGCAGCGGTGCCAGTGAAACGCGGGAGCTACACTGTTGTAAGAGAGAGAGAGACCCGCGCGATAGACAGTCTACCTCAGTGAGCCGCTCGCTGCTCTGAGGGACGGAGGTGGGCCCCTCACGCTCCCGCCCACTGACACTCGATTTTTACGGTTTTTATAGGCTTCTAAAGCCTGGAAATTGCTGTAACTTGCCAGGACGTTCCAGAGCATCACCCGCAGCGAAAGGGTTAAGCCCAGAGAGGGTAGAAAGTACATCTTTATAAGAGATTAGGATATTAGGCATGAGTAAGTGAGAGGGGGGTGGAGAGGGAGGAATAGCACCGGAATAATAATAATAATAATAATAATAATAATAAGCATGTTACTTATTTCTCATAAGCGCCAATTTTTCCGAAGAATTCACTAGCGCTCGAAAAGAGAAAGAAAAAAGAACAAAAATCAATGCATCAAAAGAAGGCTTATATACAACACACATTTAACAATCACTAGCAGTGGCAAAATAGCCTAAACTCTATAGCCATCTGTCATGACACCTCTCTCAAGATCATAGCTTCTCTCAAAGAGAAAAGTCTTAAGTTGTCTCTTGAAGCATTCAACAGAACTCAGTTGTCTCATGGACAGCGGCAACCTGTTATACAACCTCGGAGCCATGTAGGAGAATGACCTCTCAAAGAAAGAAGACTGCTGGAAAGCCCTTGGTTCATCAAGACGAAAAGGGTCATTGTCATGACGCACAACTACACCATGGTGTGCCGGTGGGCGCCTGAGCAGCTCCGCAAGGTACCTAGGCTCACCAAATTTGAGAACCTTAAAAGTCACCAAACACAACTTAAATTCTATTCTTGCTCTTACTGGCAGCCAGTGCAGTTCTATGTGAAGAGATGTAGTAGGAGTTCTAGGTGGAACACCAAAAATTAGTCTTGCGGCCCTGTTAAGAACAGACTGAACTTTCTTCAAAATATAATTTGGAAGACCCACCAACAGGGCATTGCAATAATCAACACGAGAGAAGACCAATGAGTGAACCAACGTCAGGAGGCAACGTCTGGTTATAAACGGCTTCACCAAATAGAGATTTCTGATGTGCAAGTAACAACTTTTAACTGTCTGGTTTACATGCTCTTTGAAATCTAATCGGGAGTTCACATATACACCAAGATTTCGAACAGAGTTGGCCGGTCGCAGCTGAGATCCACCCACATTGATGGAGAGGGCACCTACTATATCATCAGCTCTTCTATTTCCTCGGATGATGAGAATATCAGTTTTACCATCATTTAGTTTAAGTTTTCTCGCTCTCATCCACTTCTTGATATCAGACATCAACAATTCCATCTTACTCCGTATATCAACTATATTTGTGATTCTCACATAAATCTGGGTGTCATCTGCATAAAAGTGAAAGGTGACATTATGTGCACAAAGCAGAAGAGACAAACTGCTAATATAAATTATAAATAGGATAGGACCTAAAACTGATCCCTGCGGAACACCATACTGCAGGGGTGTCGAGTCCGAGACCACTTGATTTACCATCACACTCTGGGATCTACCTGACAAGTACGACCCAAGAAGCAAGAGAGCGGAGTCACGCACACCACAATCATAAAGATCACTCAATAACAACTCGTGATCCACTGTGTCAAAGGCCGCAGAGAGATCAAGCAAGACCAATAGTGAGGCCACACCATTGCAAATGTTCTCAACTAGATCATTATGTACTCTAATCAATGCTGTTTCAGTTGAATGATGCTGTCGGTAAGCAGACTGAAAAATTGGGATAGTTTCATTCTGCTGAAGTAGTGGTTGTAATTGGTCAAGTATTGCACGCTCTAATATCTTTGATATGAAGGACAGGTTGGAGACAGGACGATAGTTCAACATGTTCTCAACATCAAGTCCAGGTTTCTTTAGAGTAGGTCGGAGTAGTGCATGCTTTTCAGAATGTGGGAAGCTACCTTCAGAGAAGCACTTATTAATTATTTTGGAAATAAACTCAACTGTGTGATCATAGACTCTTGGTAGCTTGGAAACATTTATGGGATCCAACGGGCAAAATGTTTTATTGAGGTTTCTTATGTAGGACGAGATCATGTCCACCTCTACTGAGTGAATCATCCAAAGTGGAGTTTCTAGCGAAAGTTTGGGCGAAGAGTTCAGCTTTGTCAGAGGAAGAAGTGACGGTGGTGCCGTCAGAGTGGAAAAGGGGAGGGAAAGACGAGGAAGACAAATTGTTGGAGAGGTTTTTGGCTAGATGCCAGAAAGCTTGGGAAGAGCTAGAGTTGGATAGTTCTGTGCATTTATTATTGTTGAAAGAGTGTTTGGCGAGTCGAAGAACAGATTTGGCATGATTCCGGGCAGAAACATAGGTAGTATGAGATTCTTGAGTTTTAAGGCAACGGTACTGTACCGTTTGAATGCTTCCTCCTTGTTGCGGACAGCAGTAGAACAAGCGTGAGTAAATCAAGATTTTTTAGCATTAGACTGAGAGAAAGATAATGGAATGTATGCTTCCATGCCCGAGAGGATTACCTTGGTAATGCGTTCAGCACTCTCTGAGGATTCTCGGCCACGGAAGCAAAAGTAATTCCATGGGAAATCAAAGAAGTACTGCCGAAGAGCCTCCCAGTCGGCAGCGCCAAAGTGCCACAAGCGCCGCCGACTGGGAGGATCGGGTGGACCGTGGCCGTACCGGAGAGATAGGACAGGTGACAGAGATAAGTTTATGGTCGGAGGAGCCCAAAGGAGAGAAAAGATTTATGGTAAGCAGAAGGGTTAGAAGTTAGAAATAAGTCAACAATATAAGGCCGATCTCCGAAGCGATCCAGGATACGGGTGGGTTGCTGGACTAACTGCTCTAGGTCATTTAGGATAGAAAAGATGTAGGCTTGTTCACCAGGTTGGTCAGTGGAAAAAGAGAAAAGCCATTGGCGGTGGTGAACGTTGAAATCTCCTAGGATGGAGATTTCTGCGAAAGGAAAGAATGTGTTCCACTTTAGAAGTTAGATAGTCAAAGAATTTTGGATAGTCAGTAGAATTAGGGGAGAGATAAATAGTGCAGAAATATTTAATTTGAGAGTGACAAGAAAGCTTTAGCCAGAGAGTTGAGAATTCAGAAGAGTCAAAGTTAGGAACACGAGAGAAAGCGAGATTGTTGCGCACATATATGCAACATCCACCTTTGGCTTGAAACTGAGGATGGAGATAGTAGGAGGATACAGAGAAAGGTTTGCTGTCAGTAGTCCTAGACACCTGAGTTTCGGTGAGAAAGAGAAGATCAGGGTTGACGGAGGAGAGGTGGTGTTCCACGAGTGGAAATTAGAGGAAAGGCCACGAATGTTGCAGAAATTGATAGTAAGAGTAAAAGGTAGTGGTCCAGAGCATTTTGGGGAGTCATTACCAGGGGACAGATCAGTGGGGGCATTTCTGGTCCCCCCCCCCCCCCCCCCCCCCCCTTGGGGACTCCGAGGCTGTTAGGTGAGGGCTAGCTTTGTATCCCACGTACTGGGACATACGCTAGGTGTTGGGTGAGGGTTAGCTTTGTATCCCACGTACTGGGTCTAGGTTAGGTTAGGTTAAGTTCTTTGGTTTAGTTAATGACAAGGGATCAGGTGGTAGGTATGGAATACCTAGGAAGAGTACTAGGAACACTTATTACCTGGTAGGTAAGGGTTAGTGTTTTATCCTACGTACTAGGTACTACGGACACATTGTAGGTGTTAAGGTGAGGGTTAGTCTTGTATATACTAGGTCTAGGTTACTGGGTTTTTATGATTTTCAAAACCACTATGTTTTCGATAAATCGGGTTTTATGGGTACAGTATATAAATCGAGAAAACCTGAGCCAAATATTGAAATTAGGCTGCTGTCTTTTTCCACTCTTAAAACTCGCAAAATCTGAGCCAACTTTTGCCAAAACTTGGCTCGGGTTTTTGAAAAATCAGGTTTTATGGGTGCACGGTCCCCCCGAAGCTGCTGCAGTTCCGCTGCTGGGTCTGGTTATTCGTGTCCCCGTGGCCGGCACAGGCTTGGTGCGCACTGCTGCGGTGATGGTACCTGTTTCTGGTGCTCCTGCCTGTCTCGCGATTCCTCTTGGGAGAGTTGGCGACCTCGGGCCCTCGTTGGCGTTCGCGCGCTTGGTGGCTCCCGGTCTACAGACGGGTCCTCCCTGCCTTCCTATCCCATTCCTGGTAGGAGTCTACATGGAGGTCTTCCGTGTCCCGCTGGACGTCTCTTCAGTCCTGGCTATGGGACACAGGCCAGACGGTTCGTTCACCTCTACTTTTTCTACGCTGCTTGCTTCGCCTTTTCGTGTCCGTCTCTTCGTGTTTCGCTCTGTACGCTGCCGCCTGTCTACCGTCCAGGAGGTCTTTGAGTCTCTGGCTGGGCTGATCGTTCCACCGATGGGGCTGGTTCCCTTCCGGGCACGACCGCCGCTGCGCCAGCCCCCTCCGCTGTGGGATCTGGACTGGACTCTGTACCTTCTGGTGTCGCAGACTTCACACAGGACAAGATGCAAGTGCTGTTGCTCGAGAGTCCTTGGTTCATCGTGGCTCTGGTTCCTGGTGTGTAGGGTGTAGGGACTGGCTGCCGTGTCGCTGTCCCGGTTATGCATTCGGTTCTCCCCGTCTTTGATCGTGGTCTCGTTGGCCCCCTCCCCTCCTTTGGTTACCACTTTTACATGGGAAGTCCTCATGTTCAAGCCTCCTCCCGTCCTGGCTTTCTGACGTGGCCATGCTCGCCTTGTGTTGTGCCCGGTGTACTCCTGGCACACACATGTGGAGTCTGTGGTGCTGGCTGTGTGGGTGTCACTGAGGACTGGTGGGGGGTTGTCGAGAGTGCCGATTGGACGCCTCCTTTGTCGGGTGCTTTGTGCCAGTATGACTCCTTGCGAGGGTTCTGCACACGTTCTTCAATCCTTTGCAGCCTCCCTACGGTTCCTGCGCAGTCGGTCTTTGCCCAGCATTGCCTCTGTGAGTTTGCGGTCATCGGTCACGCCCTTCGTATCCTTCTCCATCTCCATGTCCATCGTCCGTCCCGCCGGGCTGGTGGTTGCTCTCGGGAGTCTCGTCTCCTGGTACCCTGGCTGGGTCCCTGGGCTCCCCCCTAGCCAATCTTTATTTGTACTTGTTTTCTTTGGGAAAGGGGGGTGGGGGGTGGGGGGGATGGGTTACGGACACTGTGGTCACCAGTCGTGGTATTCTTAGGCTCTCACTTCATTGACGGAGAGAACCACTACTAAATTATGGGTTTGACAACCCGAAGGGAAGGAAGGAAAACCAAATATTTAGTAGTGGTTCTGTAGTCAATGAAGTAAACGGCACTCCCTCCTCCCATTTCCCATGCATATGCACAACTTGCTATAACAATATGAGATAGAATCCACCTCGTGAGCGAGCTGGTGGACATTAATATGGGAAGCCTGTACAACGGCGCGCTATGAATTCTTAGTATCTTACGCTATCTTTTATTTTTTATTTTCTAGATGGTATCCTTTTTTGATAACGTTTCCTAGGAACTATGTAAGGGGTATCCCCCTAGGATGTTCTTTTCTATGTATTCGGGTTGCATTGAGCATTCTCCAGGAGCCCTTATATATAATAAGGCTCTTACGTTATTGACTACGGAATCACAACTAAATACAGTATTTGGTTTTACTTCCTTCCCTTTGGGTTGTCAAACCCGTTGTTGTTGTTGTTCCCTAAGCTGCCTGGCCGAACAGCCCCGAGTCCCTGAGGAAGGCCATGGCCACGATCGGGCTTTCCCACAGAGCTCTCATTGAGTGTAGATTGTGTTGCTGGCGTATGTGGTTGTGTGAAATGCAGTCTTCTATGATGTGTTTAATGGTATGGGGTGCTGTGTTACATCCCGGGCAGGTGTCGACGACGGAGTCATCCAGTCTCTTCTGATAGCTCAGGAGAGCTGGATGTTGTCCGCATCTCAGCCTGGCCAGGTGGACTCTGTCCTCGCGAGGAAGGGAGGATTCGGAAGGATGGATTTCGGGAGGTCGTGCTTGCAGCTGCGTGTTGTCTGTGAGTGAATGGATGGATCGGCGAGAAATATGAGTATGGATGTGCTTCTGGAAGTTGGTTCGGGGTGGGCAGGGAGGGAGAGGACAGTAATTGTGTGTGATACCATGTGCTAGGTGTTGTTTTGATATTTCTTGGTGTCTGTGGGTGTGTTGCCATGTAGTTTAGTGGGTGGTCCTGGTTCGTGGAGGCTGCTGCCAGGAATTGAGTGCCTCTCATGTCCAGATGGTCTTTGACTTTGAGGATTTTGGTTTCTTGATGTAGGTGATCTGTGGGTGCAGTAGCTGTGCAGCCTATAATGATCTTTAGGGCTTTGTTTTGAATAGTCTGTAAGGTCTTATGATGTGTTTCAGCTAGGTTAGAAGCCCAGGCTGGGCTTGCGTATTCCATCACTGATCTTATGTATTGTTTATATACTGTGGTGGTAGTTTCTTTGTTGTGTCTAAATGTTGTGTGAGCAAGTGACCTGAGGGCGTTAAGTCTGGGTGTCAGTTTCTTTTTAATGTTTGTGGTGTGCTGTTTGAATGTCATATGAGTATCATATGTTACTCCTAGGATTTTGGGTGTGTGTGTATGTGTTAGGGGTGTGTTGTTTATGGTGAGTTGAGGGATGTATTCGTGTTCTCCTGTCCAGCTTGTGAGCAGGGTTGCGGTGGATTTGGCTGGGGCTAGATTGGGAGGTTTAACGACCCTCCCAATACCAAATGAGGTAAACCTCCTATTTGGTTGTAGCCTTGGAGTATCCAACGTAGAACTTATATTATGACGATGTAATCTGCTTCGCTCTAGAGCGGCAATTATCGTATACACATAGCGCGAATTAAATCGATAACATCTAGAGTAGCACCTTACTCTCTCTACTAGGTACGTTGTACATACTTTTGAGGTCTTTTTAATAGAAAATTGAAAAGAGAAACGAGAAAGAAAAGAAAAAGTTGTCGACTAGGCCATTCCATCTGGCTCTTCACGCCGCTGTCAGGGGCGTACCTTCTAACCCGTTCCGGATTAAAGGGAATCTCGATATCAAGCTACAAAAGAGGCAAGATTGGATGGGCAGGGGTACGGTCTGTGGGAGGGAGACTATGACGTTGGATACTCCGAGGCTACAACCAAATAGGAGGTTTACCTCATTTGGTATTGGGAGGGTCGTTAAAACTCCCAATTTAGTAGTAGCCTCTACGTTCCAACGTAGAGCTTAGAGTACCAAAATTGGAGGCGGACATCCAAGCCGAGAAAACTCAAACATCAGCAATTAGTTAAGGATCATGATAAAGAAAAGACAGACTTAAACAAGAGAGTTTATATAAAGAGTGTACGGACAGGTGCATATTAAGAGAGGCCACGTACAGTCATGTCATGTTCTTTTAGATCTTAACCTAATCGTATGAATATTACATATCATAATGGTGGATATGGAAGACAGGATGCCCCCCCCCCCTTTATATGGAGTAAAGTAGGAAGTACTACACCGGATAAGACCAAGTGTGAACATCGCTAACAGCACCGCGCACAACGAAAAAAGTGCCGGAAGTGATAAGTGACACCCAGTAGATAAGGGACTGAACACTTAATTCTGTGGACTACTAGAAAACAGTAGGACAAACACCCCAATGACAATGCATGAGCATGACAAAAGTGGGTGATGCATAACTAACAGAATGTGATGATGGGAAGAAAGTAATGAAACATACAGTAACATCTACCTTTCAAACATATAATGTAGTAATGAAGGAAATGAAAAACAAGATCCTTAAGCCTAGGGAAGGTCCTTAACCCTAGGTGACATTACATACATATACATGCAACCCAGAGTCCCCCCCCCCCCCCCTCCCCCCAAAAGTGGGGCGGACAGGATAGGAGAAAGACAGTAGGGGGAAGGACAAGCATAGAGGAATACCCTTAAGTAACCCTTTGGCCCAACGCAACACAAGGATGCCCCGGCCTGTCTGTGGACATGGACAGATAGGAGACAAACGTGTCAGGGGAAGACCACAGCCCTGTGTCAGCAATATCCCTGAGGGAGTGATTGGGAAGGAAGCGGAGCGTGGCCGCAGAAGACCGAATGTCATGCGCCGAACCCCGAACCAGAGGATTGCTATCCTTAACGATGTGACACAGGCGTAGTCCCACAGCACGTTTGGTCAACCTCCTACCGGGCTTAGGCGCCACCCAGAGCGCCAACGCCGACGCCGGCACAGTGGAATGAACAAATGAATGAAGCGAAAGAATAGGGCACAACGTGTGACGACCCCGGCCGCGCTTAAGAGCGGGGACCGGGAAAGGCTTAAACACGTGTGCCTCTCGTTCGTTCTGAGCAAGAAAATGAACAGACTTAGCCAAAGGCCCCATCCCACCTCGTTCGACGCATCGGTGTCTATCCAGATGGTCGGCGGGGGCGAAGTCCAAGGCACAGCTCTCGCGAGCTTGCCCCGAACAACCCAGTGTGTCAAAAGCAAATGGATCGAGCACGGAATCGGACAAATCCGACGTGGAGGCAACAGTGGGAATGCTTTATTGCCCAGTTGAATCAGGCGTTTTGATCCCGAGCCTCCCTAGGGGAATGGTCAGACACGCCCAATGGAGCGACCCGATCAACGAGTCCCAGAGTTACCCGGTAATGGAGACCGAGTGCAACGCAGCGAAAAGTTTCCTTCGAATCTGCGAGGCGTTCACCCGACTCTGTCCGACGGTCGCGCTCGCCATGTCCCAGTCCAGGCCTACCCACGTCACGTCTTGCGACGGGGTGAGGCACGACGTGGGAACGTTTATCTTGAAACCTAAACTTGTGATGTGGTGGATGACAAGGAGAGTGTGTTGTGCACATTGAGTGGGAGAGTCTGCGGAGATGAGCTAATCGTCCAAGTAAAACAGGATCTGAATCCCCTGACGGAGCAGGGGAGTCAGAGCCTGCTGGACGAGTTACGTAAAGACTTGTGGTGCGATATTGAGACCGAAGGGCAGCCTGTCGAACGTGAAAACCCTTGCGTGCAGCTGGAGCGCCAGATAGCACTGGAACCGAGGTGCAAGTGGCACATGCCAATATGCGTCCTTGAGATCCAGGGATATCACCCAGCAGCCGGGACGGAGCACCAACCGCACCTGACTGATGGTGAGCATCCGAAAGCGGTCGTTCACGATATGCAAATTGAGGCACGACAGGTCGACCACCGGTCGCATCGCATCGCAGTCCTTCTTCGGGACCAGAAACACATGTGAGAGGAAAACCCGCTTGAGTGGCGAGACTTCCCGAACAATCCCATGCTCGAGCATTGACATGATAACCGTGGCCACGTCTGGAGAGACGTGCCGATGTCGGGAGGACGTCTGAGAGGGGGCCTAGACCGCCCCCTCCAGGACAGATCCCGCACCACAACCCGACGCGCCCATGATCAGCGAGGCTATTGCCGATAGTGGGGGTAAAAGAAGTCGGGAGGGGCCCCTTGTGTGAGCCTCAACACTCGTGCGGGGAGGCGGCCGGGAGAGAAGGGGGAAAAAAAACCCAGGAGGAACTAGCGGTTTGCTGAGCCAGCATAGTCGGCAGTCCGCGGCGAGACGGACCTCCACGGGCACCCCCTCCCCCGTAGCGACCGCGTCCCTGAAACCTGCGCGGAGGATCCTGCGCAGGGCGGCGATGCACCTGCCTCTGGAACAGTACGCCGCGAGGACGCCACTATGGCTAGCGGACGAGATGGGCGAAGAGGCGAGCGGCGGACAGAAGGGCGCATGGCCCGGCCCCTACCCCCTTGGCGTCGCCCATCGATGGCACCTTGCCAAGGCCGGCGTCCCCTCGGCGGACCGGCCTTCCTCCCACGACCCTGGTAGGAAGCGGCTGCGGGAGGCCGCGACGCCCCAGAAACACGGGGTGCGAAGAGTCCCGCAGTCGCAAAGAGGTAAGTCTCTTGCCACGCACCATCCGAGAAGAGACCCTCAGTTGCGAGCTCAGAGAGGAGCAGCTTCGTCGTGATCTCCGCGGGCGCCGTCTTACAGAAGGCCACCCTCAGCGACTGTCTACACTTAGCAGCCTCATGGACGGCACCCTGAAGGTCACCCACTGAGTTCAGGGCGAGCTGCAGCTGCACGCGCCGCAAGGCCTCCCAACCCTTCTTGAGGTCACCAGCAGGCTCGGCTTCAAGAAGCCGGAGGTGAATCTCCGCCATTTGGAACAGCAGGAGGAGGGTGGAGAGCAAGCGAGCGTCGCGTCGCCGGAGCCGGTGATCCCGATCGAGGGCACGAAGAAAGACTTGGGCAACTGGTCGAACACAATGTTAGGGGCATGCAGCCATGACCAATATGTGGGAGAGACCTCGGACGATGACAGGACTAGCCCAGACACAAAAGTGTTGTCATGTGGCGGGAGAGAAACAAAGCCCCAGCAGACCTGACGCCAAACCCAACCCCCTCCGCCAGCCACCGATCCCAAGGCCCGTCCTCAAGATTGGTGAGCTCGAGCATGACGTTGCCTTCAGCATCGCGAGCACTCTTCACCAGAGGAAGACCGGCAATGGCTGACAGAGCGGGAGCATCAGCTAAGATGTCGTGGCGAATGTAGTCCGACCAGAAACGTGGAGACCCAGAGGGAGATACCCTAGGACGGTATGTAAAAAACAGCAAATCCGACCTACTGGGGTGAGGCCGGAGAACCACCTCTGGGACTAGGCCGTCCGGAGTCAGTGCCCGGAAGATACCCGGAGCACGAACCTGTATATCCCAATTCTCAGCAACCGGCCGTTCCCCCCCGTGCATGAGTGGCGGCACGTTCCGGGTGAGAAGCCACCACAGTCTGCCAAGACGCAGGCTCTCCATACAAAGAAGGGAGGACACGTTTGGGAATCTTAAACTGAGACAGTGGGGGAACACTAACGGGCTGGCTAACCATCACCAGCCCGCTCCCAGGCAGCACGACGAAAGACGGCGAAGGAGCCGGAGAGGGGGCTGGCGCAGGCAGAGCCGCGGCCACCACCACAGGGGTTGCTGGGCCAGGAGGCAGTCGACTGTAGGAAAGGGGAAAGGCCAGTAAAACCTGCAGCCATCTACATCCAAGCGTCCCAACCGAATTGTCTAGCAGCACAGCTGACGTGGGAGCGTCCGCGGGAAAAGAGAAGAGAGGCAAAGCATAGGCCCAACCTAGAGTAGGATAGAACCCACCCTAGGGCGGAACGGGCCCCGGGAGGCCCTAACCCAGATGCCAGAGGCTCGTAATAGAGCGGTCCTGTAAGAGAAGGTGTCTAGGCAGAGGACCGACCAGGAGCAGGAGTCATCCACGCACCAGGGCGGAGCGAGCTGATTGCAGCCCGTCCTAGAGACCCGCGGCACCGGTGAGGGTGGAAGGAAAACACCTCGCAAGGTACTGGAGAGCACAATGTAGGTTATGAGTCCAATATAGGTGAAGACAGCGTCTCAGGAACTCAAGGTATGGGTGAGTTCAATGTAGGGTAAGACTGAGTCTCAGGAGCCGGAATCCGACGAAAACTGGTGCCCCCAAGATGGGTTAGAAAAACCGTAGACAGGCAAGCAAGAGCAAGCCTAGGAGGCAACAGTGTCTGACATCCAAAACGCCCCCCCCCCCAAAAAAAAAAGTTAGGCTAAGCGAAAAGTCGGCCTAGCCTAAAGAGGGGCAGGGAAAAAGAAGCTGTATGTCGGAACGTAGAGCCCACCGCAAAACCGCGGTTTTGCAGGAATGTTAGCCCGACCAGTATGTCGGACAGCAGAGAGCGGTCAAACAATCAGAGGATCACCGAAGACCGCATGTGCGGGGATCCCGGGGTATACGGCAGACGAACCTGAGAAGGAACTCTGACACTGTTGCCAACCCAAAAAGTACCAAGAAGATGGTTTCACATTTCTGAGATTTTGCAGGAGCCGTGCATGACATGCCGGACCGAAGTGGTAACAGTGTGAAGAGTTAGCAACAGCCCCCCATCGACTAAGGCTAGGCCACGAACGCCCCCCCGCCAACAGTCGGAAAAGCGACCCACTAACGGAGGTAACCAGGGCTCATCACTAGGCCTCTATGGGCCAGGAAGAGACCCCAATAGGGAAGGGAACCCTTTGAGGAGGCTAAATGAAAGAGAAAGAAGAGGACTGTGCCCCCCCTTCAGACATGAAGGTAGCCTAGCCTAGGAAAACGCCGATAGTGTGACAGCACTTCGCGAAACGAGTTCCCCCCCCTCTCCCCCAATGGAAACCCCAAGCAGGTGAACAAATAAGGCGACAGTACCTGTAGGCCTTAGGCGGAGGCAAGGGAGGCACAGGAGAGCATCCAAAGTGGAGCGGAGCACAGCCTGGGAAACAGGGGAGAAGAGCATGAAACACCAGAACCGATGCATCAACAGGCATGGACAAGGAGCAATGCACTCTCCAACCCAAACTCAGAGAGGAGCAGACCATCAAGGTACCCTCCGGTCGGGGGCGGGACAACAGGACAGCCAAAAAAACGTGAAACACACGCCGCCGTAGGGCGGGGTAAACACGCCCTGGAGCGGTCCCAAGACGCTCCAGAGCGGGCCACAGAGACAAGTAGGACCGACCCAGAGCGGGGGAAGAACCCGCGCCCTAGGGCGGGTGAAGACACCAAGAAGAGAGGGAGCCGAAAAACCAAACTAACCGACATGGAGCGTGAAAACCAGCGCTCCAGGGCGGGGCAGTCACGCTTGAGCGGGAGGATGATATAGCGGTCACACGCTCGCAAAGTATTAACCACCAGAACCGATGCATCAACAGGCATGGACAAGTAGCAACGCACTTCCCAACCCAAACCCAGAGAGGAGCGGACCATCAAGGTACCCTCCGGTCGGGGGCGGGACAACAGGACAGCCAAAAAAGCGTGAAATACACGCCGCCGTAGGGCGGGGTAAACACGCCCTGGAGTGGTCCCAAGACGCTCCAGAGCGGGCCACAGGCCATCAGAAACTTACCAAAGCCCCTCAGAGACAAGTAGGACCGACCCAGAGCGGGGGAAGAACCCACGCCCCAGGGCGGGTGAAGACATCATGAAGAGAGGGAGCTGAAAAACCAAACAAACCGACCTGGAGCGTGTAAAACCAGCGCTCCAGGGCGGGGTGGACACGCTTGAGCGGGAGGACGATATAGCGGTCTCACGCTCGGTCAAGAGCGGCACCAAAGAAGGAGAAGACAGCGCCGAAGCGACAGACGCACGCCCGGGAGCGGTAATACCGACGTTCCAGGGCGGAGCGGCGACCTCCTATTAATAGTCTGAGGGCCAGGGTAAGTGAAAGAAGACAGGTGAGTAGCGCCAGACGCTTGCCCTGGAGCGGGAGTACTGACGCTCCAGGGCGTAGCGGCGAGCCAGGTCCAAGTGAGAGAGGACCGAAGCGTCACTCAATGACGACACTTAAGGACATATAAATAATGTGTTCGTCTGCTAAACATAGGCACCCCAGGGACTCAGAAAAGGAACGCCAACCAAAGATCGACCTGGCGTGGGACATGACCCACGAACAGGGAGGAGCAGAGGAAGACATAGCCTAATCACAAGGCCCTAAGGTGGCAAAAACAAGGTAAATAGCAGAACACAAAGTTGGGGTTCTGGAAAGCCAGAGGTAGTCAGATAACTGGTGCAAACCCCACAAAATATAATAAGGGTGGTCAAGGGACATCCCCAGGGGTTGCAACAGAATCGAACGACAAAACGCCCCCTGTAGGCTAGGCTACCCACAAAAAGTTAGCCTAATCGGCACTAGGTGATAGGAATAAATAAAAAGAAGGACGCCACTAGCAACCGCACACCCAAAGAGGTGTGAGTGCGACATTAAAAGACCAATCATGGGGCAAGTGACATCCCGGGTCGGCGCCCCCCACCATAACATCACCCGAAAAACCGAAGTTAGCCTAGCCACTGAAAACACTCGCGTAAGTCAGAAACTAAGGTAGTGACAAGAAGCCCTAAATAAATAGAACCTATCAAAACCTAAACTAAAGTCACCGCAAGGCTAAAAGCAAAATAAGGCAAAGGCCTTACAAACATTAGCGGTGTCCAATGACACGCATGCGCAGAGGGCTGAAAACATGAGAGACCTCCACTTTCAACGCAAACACTCGAATGAAACACCTGAGTGCCCATTTTACGTTGTGCCTACAACACGGATCATCTATCTATAAATCCAGGCGCCAAATAAAGGCCCAAAACTCACCAAAAGGTGACGAAGATAGGAGTGGAAGGCACCAAAATACGGAGCACCAGAAACACGTGTGCACCCGAGTGGTAGCGCGAAAGAGATGCCCTTTAATCTGGAACGGGTTAGAAGGTACGCCCCTGACAGCGGCGTGAAGAGCCAGATGGAATGGCCTAGTCGACAACTTTTTCTTTTCTTTCTCGTTTCTCTTTTCAATTTTCTATTAAAAAGACCTCAAAAGTATGTACAACGTACCTAGTAGAGAGAGTAAGGTGCTACTCTAGATGTTATCGATTTAATTCGCGCTATGTGTATACGATAATTGCCGCTCTAGAGCGAAGCAGATTACATCGTCATAGTATAAGCTCTACGTTGGAACGTAGAGGCTACTACTAAATTAAGTCTGTTTGTAGTGCACCAGCCATGTAGTGTGTTGAGATAGGGATGGTGGAGATCTGTTGCTCTTTTTGGGTCATGGTGTGTGCATGTGATTGTTATGTCATCTGCATAGAAGGCTAAGTTTATTTGGGGCGTATTGGGTGTAGTTATATCGTGCATGTACAGATTGAAGAGTGCGGGCGATAGGACGGATCCTTGTGGGACTCCGTTTGGAAAGTTTCTGATTCTAGATGACTGACCGGCAAAAGATACACGTAATATGTATATACAGTATACTGTATGTATATATATACCTGTATACTGTATGTAGGAATGCAGAAAGTAGTAGCAAGAAATAGGGTGGTCAGCAATCAGCATGGAAGTAAAGAAGTCCTTGCATGACAGTGTGGTAATCCCGACATTGACTTAAGAGAGCGAAGCATGGACGTTGGTGAAGAGACTCGAACCAAGAGTGAGAGGGGTGGAAAGGAGCTACAGTACTTGAGAAGTGCGTGTGGAGTTACATGAAAGGATAGACAGACGAATGAGGAAGTACAAGAGAGGTGTGGTGTGGATGTAGATGTGCTTGAAAGTGTGAAAAGGAACACCTTGAGATAGTTCGGCCATCACACACCGTTACTTTAACCCAACATTCAGATCAACGAACTCTCTCTGTTCATTCTCCACTCGTACTTCCGCCTTTGCACCCTCATACATGCGCTTCACTGCTTTCAGCAACTTGCCATCTACTCCGTATATTCTCTGTACTTTCCACAGACCTTCTCTATCATCTCTGTCATAGGCCTTCTCCAAGTCCATAAAGGCAGCATTCAACTTTTGTCCTTTCTCCAGATATTTCTCCACAACACTTTTCAAGGCAAAAATCTGGTATACATATGCTCTTCCCTTCCTAAACCTGTATATAATTATACATACATACTGTATACTGTATATATATAATATATATATATATATATATATATATATCACATGTGCATCAATGACCTTTTACTGTAATAAGTCAATGACTAGTTATGTGGCTTACTGTAAATTGAAGTGACAAGTATATGGCATGTAGGCCTTGCATGAAACTCTATAATTTGCAACCTGTGTCTATTATGTTATGCTCATAACTGTGGTGTTGCCTGCTGTCAGATCCGTGATGGTAAACTGATGGATGAGATTTCTACCCAAGCTACTGTTCTGGGAGGCAAGGTATGTGTAATGTATTTGTAGTTTTTGTTATAATGCTTTGCTGTTTTCACTTATTTAGTCCTTCTTCACCCTTCAGTACTAACCTCAACACTTATATTTTCCCAATGCACTTTTACCAGTTTTTCCTCTTGTGTACTAATAATACCTATTTTCTGTTCCAGTTTTGTACTGTATTTATTTAATCACTTATACCTGTACTGTACAGTACTGTAAACAAATCTGATGCACCAAGCCTAGTTAGGAAGCTTTTAAAACTTGTTCTCATCGTTTTCATACGACAGCCATAACCCACCTAGGTGAGGTGGCCAGTTCGTTGTGTGTAGTGTATGAAGTTCATGTTGATTGTCGCTATATTATTGGAGTACAGTAGTTGTGATAGTGAATGTAGTCTGTAACTAGTACAGTACAGTACTGTATAACTAGCTCCATATGCTGAACAGGTGCAAATATTCACATTATAATTGATGCACTGGTTTACTACACCTCTACTTGTCGATCATTGCAGAGAGGCATTGAGGATGAGTGAGGAATGTACACTCATCCAGTAAGGGTTCAGTCCCGGGTCTCCTACGTTCAAATTTACAACATTTTGGAGCCTGTGTGGAACAGGGGTAGCCCTGTTCCACACAGGCTCCAAAATGTTGTATGTTCCTGGAAAAATATCTACTGAAGATAAGAAATTTCTACCCCATGCAACAGAGTATATACATACCATATACATTAGGCTTGTGTATGGTATATAGTGCATGTGGCTTTATGTAAGAAAGCAAGTTTGTGTTTATGTTAAGAACAAGCTAGAATTGCTCTTTGTGTAACAGAGGCACATAAAGAAAAAGTTAACAATAGAGGCCAGTGGTGAAACATTTAATTTTGCAAGGCATCATATAATATTCAAGCAGATTACTTTAATATACAGTACTGTATTTATTAGTGGCCCCTCCATCATTGACGAACATGCCTATTACATAAGGCATCCTCTTCAAACACTAATCCGCCGTAGTTTGAATCTACCGCGCAGAGCATTTAAAAACTGAGGAGCCTTCATCATGAGCGCACGCGACCTCACTCATGGCTTCAGTCATTATGAATTGGGTTCTCACTACGAAAAAACTTCGTAAAAAATAAAAACAAAAAGAAAATAAGAATAACTATCTAATAAGCTTTCCATCATATCGTGGATGTACTTGTGTGGATCTCTGACCAGACGCTGATTCAGGCGTCATTCCTCCTTCTCTGCTCTGCGCTCAGCCTGCCCGGACGTGTCTCCCCACGCTCCGCTGGTTCCGCATTTGCTGCGTCCCTAGTGAGTTTTTTCTCATTTGTTTACTCCGGGATGTATCGAGTAAGGTTAGGATATGCGTAGCAGGAGTGTCCTGGGCTGGTTGCCCGCAGTGCAGTGTATTTTGGGTCGTGTGTTTGGGGCATCTATTTCGGATGTACCCTCGTGGTCCTGTTGTGGACATGTGAACTTTTTCACAGTTGAGTTAGCTTGTGATGCAGGCGGCTTTCATTACGCGTTAATTATTGCTGCCTTTTATCTTTCTGATGAGGTAAGCTTTGCTTACTGACGTTCCCAGCGTATTTTTCTTCACTTAGTGAAGTTTTTTCTGGGTCTCGAGTCAGTCTTCCCTTTGCCGGAAGTATTTGCTACAGTGGTGTGTTGGCGGTGGTTCCTGTTGTGATATTTCCAGTGTTTTGTGTATATTTCAACATTTATTATGCCGTCTACTTAGGCCTAGCCAGCCGCTCGTAGCTTTGCCACATGTACAAGTGTTATTGTTTATTATTTATATATATGCCCTACTGTGTCATGTGTATCCGGGTTTTAGTTGTGTATTGGCTAATTCCTCGGACTATGTTTGTTTCCTGGTTTAGTTGTGTATTGGCTAATTCCACGGATTATTGTGTGGACTTAGGCTAGTCTTGCGTGGCTTCCCTCATGTCCGTTGTACGTTCAGATGGTGTCTGATCGGGGTGGGTTTCCTTCCGGCGGGTTTTTTCTCGGTTTCACCATGAAAAAAACCCGGCCGAGAGCGTGTTGGGCCACACGTGGTTTTAACACAGGCTTGTGTCCCCGGCGATGAGGTGTCTGTGGCTCTCCAGGACTGCGTCTCTGTGTTGGTGCCTGGTTTCAGGCCCCCTTTGATTCCCGGCGGAATGGCTGTACCCATCTATAAAACTTTGTTCATGCGAACATACGTTATGTAGTTTTTCTACCCGGTTTTACAAACCACATGAAAAACCTAGCTGTTGTTAAGGGCTTTCCTCCCCGGCGATCTTTTACAAAGAAGTGGGGACAGGAACTTATGGGGTTAACGTTTTGACATCTCACCCGGCGGGTGTACCTTGGTAGGGTGGGATGAACAACTAAGTCATTCAGTTAGTTAACCGATCCATTTTAAGGGGTACTATATGTATCACCGCCTTTACACTTACGGCGATTGAAGGTTCATTTAGGGTTAACATCGTTTTTTACACCCGGTGGGTGCTCCTAGGTGGAGGAAATAAGGAATTTACAATTCAATTTCGATTTAACCACTTAATTTAGTGATACGTTTAGGTATCGCCGCCTTCAAACTTACGGCGATCTTTTTGTGACAATTCGTTTGAAATCAGATCTCGTATCAGCCTGCCCTATGTTATTCTACTAAAATATTTCAAGGGCCGGCGTCTTTATGGGGGGTTGTTTTTGTTCCAAAATTGAATTTTGAGACAGTCACCACCAGAAAGACTATAATCGCCATGCTGGACCGTTATATTATGTCAGAGGGTATTCTTCACTTTCTTCAAAAGATTTGTTTAGATATTCTGAGCCCCGCCGCGTAGCGAGCTGTGATCGTTGTGTCATTACATCTCGTTACCCGGTGGGTTATTAACACTTGTGTGCGAACATGTTGGGTTAACCTTATGAGCATTAATTCCTGGAATTTTTTTTTTTTTCCAGAGCTGGGCTCCGGCGGACCAATACAGACCCGGCGGTAGTTTTCCCCACCAGTCTCTGTCATGGCTACCTTGGCCCCAGTCTTTGCTTTATGCACTACCCCTACATGTGCCGGTATCCCTATTTTTGCGCATACTCTTTGCATAAAATGTGTTAAATGTCTAGACCGTTCAAGGGGTCTCTGGGTCATGCGTAATTGTTCTTTTTGCTCCCAATTAGCTGTAAAGGTCCTATGCGACAATGATAAGACCGCAGCGGTCGCGTTAAGAGAAGTTAGGCAACAGATGTCAGCTTACACTACGATTGTTGCGCATAAATCACTTCAATGTGACAACGTCCCTCTTTGGGATAGATTGCTATTTGAACACCCTCCCCCTAAACGTTCCTCTAGAGTCACGAGTCATAAGCCGGCGGAGACTGGTCAGGGTTCTGTATCTTCTGCGGCTACACCGAAACGTCCAAGAGAGCCTACACCCCCGGCGTCCGCCTCCTCGTCTCGGGCGAGATCTCGGTCTAGGTCACCTCTCAGACGCCAGTCATCTAGTCTTGCCTCTTCACCATCGAGTTAGAAGAGTAGGACGGAAAGTTCCACCAGTGGTCACGGCGATGAATCCTCCAAATCAAAGAGTAGTTCACGGTCACACCGTAGCCATAAATCCTCCAAAAAGGATTCCCATAAACGAAAGACCTCCCTACATTCACCAACTTCTAGTGCCTCTCATCGTACCTCTACCCCAGACAGAGTTTGTGTTAGGTCTCAAGGGTCCAGTGCGGTGCCTGTCCCTAAAGAGGATTTACCCATTAATATTTTAACCCTGGAATTGGAGAGTTCAGGGGGTTCAGTAATTGAGAATGTTTCAGACTCCCAAGAGAGTGTAGGCCAGGGCCTCGGTGTTTGGCGGTTTGCTCAGCCAGGGTCTGACCACCCACGTCCGACTCAAACGAGTCACACAGTAGCTGATGTCCACAGGGACGCGGCGATCCCATCCTCTATTCCTGACTTATCTTGGCAACAAGGTACCCCAGCTTCGGCGGGATCTTCTCAGGAGGATCAGGAGGAGAAAGACTAGGTTTCAATAATTTCGGAGATGGAAGGGCAAGAGTCAGGTTCAGGCTTAGATGCCGTGCAGGTTATTAATGATTCACCTGTAAGTTCATCATCAACCCAATTTGTCACTGCGCAAGAAATTAATGGGCTACTTAGTCAGGCTTTATCTAAATTTTTTGGCCAACAACAGGAAACTCCCACAGTGGACTTGGGGGCTCCCACGACAAGTTCTACGGTACGGCCTCTGATGACTTCTATTGCTTTATCTAAGATCCCTAACCCCCCCACCCTGTCAACATCAGTGGTTACTAGGCCTGCTACGGCGGCATTAACAACTTCGAATGTAAGGGTTATAACGGATGTCAATCCACCCCCTCTAGACAAGGCGCCTCTCAGGAAGGTAGCTATGCCCTTGCTTTATGGACCAGACGAGTCATGGGTCCTTTTGACCCCCACTAAACCAGAGCTCGCCCAACCTACCTTGTCAGGGGAACTCCCAGTACCGCGTGAGTGGGTCATCCAGGGCAATAAATCAAAGAAATTAAGGGCCTTGGATATTTTGGGAAATGTACTAGACGTAAACATCAAGGCTATACCTAGTTATTATCACCAGGACTATTTTGTGTATGCTACTAAGCCAGCTTTACCCCCTGCCTCAGCTTCAAAACTGTTTTCAGACTGGTCTAAGCTGGATGGGTTTAATGATATTAAGACTCTGTCAGCTCTCACTCCTGAACTTGATTTACAGACCGTCACAGACGAAGCAGCTAATCCAGTCTTGAAGGTGGGGCAGTTGGGTCCAGGACCTTGGGTAGATTGGGAGATAGAGGCTCAAAACTTTGCAACTACATTTACTTCTAAATCTTCCCACCAGATCCCTCAAGATACTCATTCGTGGTTCTCCATGCCGGTAGGTTCTGCCGGCGGAGTCCCGTCAGCTTTGTTTTCTTTCCTAGCTGCCCCTAAGATTAATCTTTGTGAGCTAAAAGACCCTTTCACTACCCCTACCCCTACTCACCTAGACAGAGAATTTAGGCTAAGGGGGAAAGCTTTTCGCCTGTTCTCTCAGTACATAGTGTCTCAACAGGTAGCTAAGTCTTTACTGCGGTCCACTCAGGCAATCGCAGATGCGGATGCCAGAAGATCGGTTGAATTATCCCGGCGACTGCTCCTCCAGTCGTCAATCCAATCCTTGGGTGACATACGCACCGCCTTGCTTGAGGCGGTACGAGCAAGACAAGATCTCAGAATGTCTTTAGTTCACAAGCTACCTGATCGCATTGCGAATCAGGTGGTCATGTCACCAGTGCTTACTCCCTCTTTAATGTCCCCTGAAGTGTGGCGAACGGTGTTCAATATGGCGCAGGCCTTTACACACAGTCCCACCCCTTCTAAGAAACCTGCCTTTAACTTCCCCAAACCCAGGCCAACCGCTAAAACTCAGCCGGGGGGATCTAAGCCCTTTCTTCCGCCTAAGTCCTCCCACTCCCCCCAAGGTCAGTACAGGCATAGACAGAGTAGGTTTTCAGGTCAGAGAGGACGCGGCCAGAATAAGCCAGCTCAGGGCCAGTCTTCGGCCAACACCAGCCAGCCGGCAAAGCGTCCAGCACCACCAACCCCATCATCAAAAAACTAAAGTCTCTCTCACTCCCGGTGCCAACCTTAAGGCCGGAGGACCCGAGGGTAGTACAGCCGGCGAACCCTTGTCTGCTAACTGGGTCGTTCCGAACGTGTCACCAAGCATGGCCATTAAACACTTGGGCACGGATGGTGGCACGCAAAGGCATCACTTGGCAGTGGCTCCGGCGACCTCGCTTACGTCAGCCGACAACGGCGAATTTTGTGTCTTTAGAGGTGGAGTCACTGGTCCAGGAAATGATTGCCAAGAATGTCATCATCCCGGTCCCCCCAAATTACCCTGTATTCACGTCCAAACTATTTTTGGTTCCCAAAAGGGACAGTGTTCAGATGAGACCGGTCGTAGACCTGTCTTATCTGAACCGTCACATTCACAACGAATCTTTCAGAATGTTAACAGTACACCAAATCAGGCTAACACTTCCGCCGGGAGGTTGGATGTGTTCACTAGACCTGACAGACGCCTATTGGCACGTATCGGTCAACAAAAGATTTCAAAGGTTTTTGGCCTTACGGATCAGGCACCAATATTTTGTTTTTCAAAGGATGCCGTTCGGCTTGAACCTAGCACCTCGATTATTCACGAAATTAGTCCGGCAAGCCCTGATGCCATTGTTAAAACAGGGGATCAGAGTGTTGTGGTACCTAGACGACTGGCTGGTGGTGGCAGAGACACAACAATTATGCATAAAACATGTCAATATAATTTTAAATCATGTCAAAACTCTAGGCTTCAAGGTAAATCTGGTAAAGTCAAACCTTGTTCCCTCACGAGTAATTCAGTGGATAGGGCTGGTCTGGGACACGGCCGCTCTCACTCTGAGTCAGAGTGTGGACAATCGCAACAGGTTTCGCAGGAAACTGTTCATGTTTCTTCACAGTCTGACTACGACGCGGAGGGTCTGGGAGTCTCTGGTCGGCTCTCTCAACTGGATTCAACTAACTGTCAAGTTGGGCCGGTTGAAAGTAAAACGTTTAATATTGGAAGGCAACAAATATTTCCCACTCTTACCGGCGGGAAAATTATGGCCCATCCCGAAATTAATCCACACCTTACTAGCGGTCTGGGCAAAGAGGGAAACGTTGCACTCAATAATGTCATGGACCTCTCCTCCACCAACGGTATGGGTAGACACGGATGCGTCAGGCACAATAGGGTGGGGATTTCAGTCAAATCAGGGGCACCAGGGTCAGGGGCTTTGGTCCCACTTAGAAATCTCTCACATCAATGTCAAAGAATTACTAGTCCCCTTGTATTTCCTTCAGGCTCACGGCCCTGCGTTACGGGGCAAGTCGGTGGCCTTCAGAATGGACAATCTGAATGCAGTTCACTGTATTCAGAAACAAGGATCAACGAGGTCAAGGAGGTTGCTAAACGTGTCGGAAGAGATTTTTACTCTAGCCAACAGACTAGACATTTATCTTCACGCATCTTATCTCCCAGGCGTAGCGAACGTCTGGGCAGACGCTCTGTCCCGGAGACAGAGCACGACAGTAGAATGGGAGCTCAAGCAACCCATTTTCAACCTAATGATTGCAGAGCTCTCCCATCCACAAGTGGATCTATTTGCGTCCGAGGAGACTCACAAACTCCCTCTATACCTCACCCGCCGGACGAAGACGCCGGCAGGGGGGCCAGACGCCCTAGTGACAGACTGGAACAGATGGAGCTCCATCTATCTGTTTCCGCCGCCAGATGCGTCACTAATGTGCCACGTAGTGAACAAACTACGAGATTATCGAGGCTTAGTCTCGCTAATCGCGCCCCTGTGGCCAGCGCAGTTGTGGTACCAGCAATTGAAAACGTGGTGCCCGGACCCGGTGTCGCTCCCGGTCGGGTATTTCCACTTAGACACGATTGGCAACCTAGCGACCTCGCTGACTTTTGCATTATGGACATTCAGGAGGCCAAGTGGCTAGCACCATACGGTAGAGATGTGACCAATAAATTACTCAATCAATATACTCAGTCTACGAAACGACAGTATCACTCACATTGGCAAGCCTTTACTTCTTGGATCATCAGAACGGAACAGACTGTGCCATCAGTGGCTTTAGTTTTCAATTATTTAAATTATCTGTTTGAGCAGAAACATTTATCTGTGGTAACATTGAAAAATCACTTAACTGCGATTAGAGTGCCCTTTTTAGACCTTACAGGTCTCTCCATACCGGTGGCGGAGGAAACAGGTTTTATGAGAGCTTGTTTTAAACTTCGCCCACCTCCCCGTCAGCTCATGCCTACTTGGTCTCTGGACAAAGCTTTGTCTTTACTTCACTCTCGTCTGTACCAAAATACTGCAGACTTTGCATTACTATTAAAAAAGGCGGTTTTCCTTTTGGCTTTGGCCACCGGGAACAGAGTGTCTGAGCTGGCGGCGATGAGCAACACACCTAATTGCCTTAGGTTTGGTAGACTTAATGAATGTATTTACATTGCACCTTCCCCAGGTTTTGTAGCCAAGAATGAGCATAGTGCACACGTGTTTTCTGAGTTCACGGTGCCGGCGTTAAAAAGGGGAAAGGTGCATCATAATTTATGTCCAGTGCAAGCTCTAACCAAATATTTGAGAGTAGCTCCTCTAAACCCCCAAGGTGCTTTATGGGTAGCAAGTACGGGTAAACGCTTACTAAAACGGCGATTAGCCTCTCTTCTGGTCGAATTCATTAAAGAGAGTAATCCCGGCGTTGTGGGTCGGGCCCACGATTTACGCAAATGGGCAGCCTCTTTACGTTTCCTGAATTTTTTTTCAGTAGAAGATATTGCGTCCACTCAGTTGTGGGCGTCTAATCATACGTTTTAGTCTAGATACTTGTCAGTTGCTCTAGACAAACCTTCCTTACCATGTATAGCTTTAAGGCAGAGGGTCTAGGTGGCCCTGCAGTCACTTTTGTTTACTTTCACGGGAAAGGGGGGGGGGGGTGCAGTCAGTTGACATAGGACACCCTAGACCCCGCCGGAGTATGAGAGCTGTGATACAATTTATGGTTAATGTGATATGAAAATTTCTCAGCGAGAAATTGTGCTAGTACAATGTTAGTACAAAACAATGGGGTTGTTATAGTAGTTTTAGCTGCGAAAGCAATTTAATATTAGAACAGTGGAGATCCTTTGCAATTTATCTCCACGATTATGTTGGGGTTTATTATGTGCACATATAAACTGATAACTTGTTATTTTTGTCACCACTCGTTGAGTGGGGTGCCTTTGTAACTACAGATCTGTGTTCAGAATCTTCAGGGTTACCCATTTTTTGTCAGGCAGGCTTCTTAATTTGAAGCACGCACCTGCCTGAACCCCTTTTCTTGTATATTTCCGGCCTACGCCGTATTTAAATATATTTTTCAAAAGTAAGAATACTATGTGGTTGTTTTTATTATCTGCTTTTCTAGAGTTATGATATGATTACGAATGTCCCCCTCCAGTCTTAGAAATCAGGCATGTTCGTCAATGATGGAGGGGCCACTAATAAATTATAGGTTTGACTCCTGTAAGGAGATAAAGAAAACCTAATATTTAGTAGTGGCCCCGTAATCATTGACGACTGGGGCCCTCCCGACCGTCCCCTTCCCATTCGTTGATGTATTGAGGATTTTGGTTTACTTGATATGTCAGTGAAGGAGGAATGACGCCTGAATCAGCGTCTGGTCAGAGATCCACACAAGTACATCCACGATATGATGGAAAGCTTATTAGATAGTTATTCTTATTTTGTTTTTGTTTTTATTTTTTACAAAGTTTTTTCGTAGTGAGAACCCAATTCATAATGACTGAAGCCATGAGTGAGGTCGCGTGCACTCATGATGAAGGCTCCTCAGTTTTTAAATGCTCTGCGCGGTAGATTCAAACTACGGCGGATTAGTGTTTGAAGAGGATGCCTTATGTAATAGGCATGTTCGTCAATGATTACGGGGCCACTACTAAATATTAGGTTTTCTTTATCTCCTTACAGGAGTCAAACCTATAATATATATACTGTATATATATATATATATATATAAAAATATAATTGCCTTAACCCTTCCTGCCCGGGCAGCCTTTCTAAATGACAGCACTGAGAGCCCGGGGGATATTGCCGAAAAACGTTGAAATAGGGTAGCCATATCTTTGTTATTTTAACTGCTAGAGAATTCGCACACATCTCAAAACATAACCCTGTTTCATATCTGTAAACTGGCGTTGAGTAGAGCTCTCTAGGTCAACTGGTTCAGTTGTGATAACGATTTCCGTGGAGAGAGATTCGATGCGATGTTAGCAATAACAAAGACTTGTTCTTGTTCTCCAAAACAATAACAACAAAAGTCGGACTTCTTCTTGTTTTGGAAGGTGCGCGTCGCTCCGACCGGCTTGTTTACATTCGGTTCGACGCACGGCTTTCAAACCACGCTTAATAGGCTTTCAAGCTTACGGATTTTAAAATGACACCCGGGCTCCTGCCCATCTGTCGCGGTGTCATTTTAAAATGACAACCGGGCAGGAGGGGTTAAACACATATTGTACAGTCAGAAACCGCAATTTCTGAGACTCTTTGATAGGGCCTGGACATGTGGAGCCCATTGTTTCTGGACGACAGCCCACTTTAACTATCACAAGGCCACATACCTATGACCACACGTGTCGAACCAATAGATGCTTCACTCAGTCTACCATGTCAAATTATAATGCTGCTGCTATGCTATGATCCGCATTCATATATTTTTGGATATACAAATGACAACAATACCTTTATTACATTCCCTTACGTATCTACAGTAAATACGAACACAAATACAGTCGAACCTCGCATGAGCGGACCCCTGGTGAACGGACTTCGGTTTATACGGACAAAAAATCGAGATCGGACAAGCACCCTAAAGTCCGGACAAATCTGGCCAAAGACCGCTAATTTGAAAGCTGTCCGGTAGGACAACTCTCTTTCTATCTATCTATCTCTCTAATGCATCTACTAACTCCCTTATACATTAACATAACTATGTGTTATTTGGTCTTTTTTTAATCTATGAATAATTTCTAATACGATGGAATTGAAAACAATATTACCCTTCTAACACACAAATAATAAAATGAAAACGAGTAAATAAAAATGTCTCCTTTGTCTTTCAGAAACATAAGTCCGTCTCATATATGTTAGTATTTTATCGCTCGCTCGCCCCTAGCCACTCTCTCTCTATCTATTTATCTCTCTAATCTATCTATCTAACTCCCTTATACATTTACATAACTATGTCTTATTTGTACTTTTTGTAATCTATAAATCATTTCTAATGCGATGGAATTAAAAACAATATTATCCTTCTAGCACACAAATAATAACATGAAAAAGAGAGTCAATAAAAAAAGTCTCCTTGGTCTTTTCAGAACCAATTAAGTCGTCACATAATAGTTCGTGTTTATCGCTCACTCCCCCTCTGCAACTCTCTCTTTCTATCTATCTATCTCTATATCTATTTATCTCTCTAATCTATCTAACTCCCTTATACTGTACATTAACATAACTATGTCTTATTTGGACTTTTTGTAATCTTTGAATCATTTCTAATGCAATGGAATTGAAAAATATAATATCCTTCCGGCACATAGATAAACAATACATAAGATAGCACAAGGCTGTAGCACAAGGCTTATCAACATCATCACAGTAACGGGGTCGGGGTTGAGGCCGGGACGGGGAGGGGATTTTTTTTTTTTTTTTTTTTTTTTTCTGTGTGTGAAATTTATCTCGATTTTTACTCGATTTTCAATGTACAGACTTTTTCAATGTGCGGACCAGGGTCCCTCCCTATTAGTCCGCTCATGCGAGGTTCGACTGTATTACCATAGGGTTTAAAACATATATAATGAAAACAAAATACTACAGTGAATGAACAGGATTTAGGTGTGTACTTACACTAGTTGTATTTGCGGGAGTGAGCATGCTCGTTAATTCCCGCCTCCTAAGATATGTTTGTAATACCGTGCTTTGAAACTATGCACTGATGGTGCAGACACTACTTCGGCTGGCAATTTGTTCCACCCACTAATCGAGTTGGTAGGAAATCTTTTACTTTTCAGATCAGATTTACTATTAAGCATTTTTAGTTTGTAGCTGTGACCTCTTGTTCTCTCACCTCCATCCCTCTCTATGAAGTTTTCTTGGTCGATTTTGTCAATACCTCTAACACATTTATATATCTGAATTTGCTGTCCTCGTTTCCTTCTCTGTTCCAGTGTAGGTAGATTCAATCTCTCGAGCCTCTCTTGGTACTCCAAATTTTCCAAACCTGGGATCATCCTCGTAGCTGCTCTCTGTACCCTCTCAATTTTGTGGATATGTTTCTTCATGTGAGGGGACCACACTACAGATGCATATTCCATCCTGGGTCTTATTATTGCCGTTATTATTTGTTTCACAGTGTTTTCATTAAGATAATTGAAAGACATCCTGATATTTGCCAATAGTGCTAGTGATTCTCTCACTATCTTATTTACGTGGCTTTCTGGAGACATTATCCTTAAATTCTATCCCCAAGTCTTTTTCTTTTTCTGCTTTGGGAATCACTTCGTTTCCTAGTTTATAATCTTTTCTAGGTCTGTACTTGCTTTTACCCATTTCTAGAGTCTTACATTTCCCTGCATTGAACTCCATATTCCATTTGATGCTCCATTCATGGATCTTTTGCAAATCTGCTTGGAGCTCAAGGCAATCCTCCTGGGTTCTGATCGTTTTAAGCAGCTTAGCATCGTCCGCAAACATGCTCATGTAGCTTGTTAGTCCCTCAGGTAAGTCATTTACAAATATTAGAAACATGATTGGGGCTAGGACAGATCCTTGTGGTACCCCACTCGTAATTTGAGTCCAGTTTGACAATTTCCCCCTTACTGTTGTTCTCATCTGTCTTCCGCTAAGGTAGCTCTCCATCCATTTCAGCAGTTTGTCTCCCACTTTTCCCTCATGTTTTAATTTCCACAGCAATCTCTTGTGTGGAACTTTATCAAATGCCTTTTTAAAGTCTAGGTAGGCACAGTCTACCCATCCTTCCCTCTTGTCCACTGTGTCTATTACTCTAGAGTAAAAACTCAACAAGTTGCTTACACATGATCTGCCACCTCTGAATCCAAATTGTCGGTCAGTAATTAATCTTTTGGATTCCATTTGGACCCATTTGTCCCTTATTAATCCTTCCAGAATCTTCATGAGGATGCTCAATAGTGATACAGGTCTATAGTTCAGTGGTTTATCTCTGCTTCCTCCCTTAAATATAGGAATAATGTTTGCTCTTTTTCATTCTGTAGGTACTATCCCTGTGTCCAATGATTTGGTCATTATGTCATATAACGGTATACTCAGTTCCTTAGCATTTTCTTTAATAATCCAGCCTGATTCTCCGTCCGGTCCAGCGGCTTTGTTTGGATCCACCTTACTCATTTTGTCTATGAGCTCTGGTCTGTTAAATGTGACTTCCGGCATTTCCTCTGTACCTATCTCATTGGTTTCTGGTGCAATGAATTCTCCTTCTTTTGTAAATACTGATACAAAATTTCTATTTAGTTCTTCCGCAATCTCTGTATCCTCTTCTATGATTCTGTTTCCACTTTTAATCTTTACGATCGTGGCTTTTATCTTCCTTTTGCCGTTTACAAACTTGAAAAACATTTTTGGATTCTTTTCATAGTTCTCCACTATCCCTTTCTCATGGTTTGCCTCTGACCTCCTCCTCATTTCTGTGTATTTGTTTCTCTCCTCTTTATACTTTTGCCTGTTATCTTCCGAATCCCAGTTTCTCATCTTTTTCCAGGCTTTGTTTTTTGCTTCCTGTGCTTGCCTACATTCGCGGTTAAACCATACTTTGCGATTACTTTTTTTCCTTTTATTAATGTACTTGGGGACAAAAGTTTTTATACCAGTATCATAGATCTCCATGAATGCCTTGAGTTTTTTGTCTACCTCACTTTCAGATAACACCTGATCCCAATTTTGTGACTTGAAAAAATCCTGTAGTCCTTCGAAATCGGTTCTGGAATACATCCAGTGATTTTCCTTGTGCTTTTCCCTTCCCTTGGGTAGATTATACTTCAATAGTAAGTCTATGTCTAGAACTGCATGGTCGCTTTTTCCTAGTGGGCATAGGTACTGAATACTTTGAACCTCCTCCTCCCTTCTTGTGAATAGAAGGTCCAATCTAGCTGGTTGATCACTTCCCCTTACTCTTGTTGACTCTTTTACATGTTGGTATATAGAATTTTCCATGGCCATACTTAAAAATTCATAGCTCCAACTTTCCTCCCCTGCTCCGGCTTCAAGATCTTCCCAATTCACTTCCTTGCAGTTAAAGTCCCCACACATGACTATTTCATCCTTTGAAGCCAAGATATTTCCTAGCACACTAATTGTTTCCTTACGCATTAGGCTATGCTCCTCCTTACCCCATGTCTTCGTCTTGGGAGGTACATACTCTACTATCACCACTATTTTTTCGTTTCCACCAATCTCTATTGCTAAAACTTCTGCTGTTGAAGTTACTAGTTTTATCTCAGACACAATCAAATCTTTCCTAGTAAGGATGCACACTCCACCTCCATGTCAACATTTTCTGTCCCTCCTCCAAATCCTGTATTCAGACCATCCTAGCAAATTTATATCGAGGTCTTCTCTTAGTTTTGTCTCAGTGAGACATACTATTTCTGGTTTCTTAGTATTGAGTAAGTCTGTTAGTTCTAGTTTCTTAGAGATTAGCCCATCGACATTGCTATATAGAATCCTTATACTTTCTAGTCCCCCATTACCTGCTCCAAGCCCCTTATCTGCGGCGGTCTGTTCCCTACCCTCTTTTACTTTTAGTTTCTTTTTACCGAAAGTTTCATAATCTTCCCCTTTCTTACTCCGTAAAAAAACTTATTCTTTTCCTGTTCTGTCCTCTTGCTATTTTCCTCCTTGGCGGTTTTCCTTAGTTCAGCCTCCTTCTTTCTCTCTTCTTCTGGTAAGTCTCGCCTGATGTAGATTTTGTCCTTACCCTCTAACCCTTTTAGCCTAGCCGCTACTGCCATGATTTCATCACATGTCCTTCTTGACTTAAATTCGATTTTTACCAGTCTATTGTATTCCTTTGTATATTTTCCCAGCCTAAACATGTCTGATATTTCCTCCTTCCAGGTGTCCTCCTCATCTTTAATAGATTCCAGAATCTTGTTGATGCGACCTTCATCCTGTTCTTTTCGTTTTGTCCAGTCTAGTTCCTCCTTTTCTTCCACCCCTGATATTATGAGGCAGTTAGCCCTACGACTTTCTTCCTGGATGGCCTGAGAGTTTTCGTGGATGCCTTGCTTAACCATACTTTTTACCTGGTCCTTTATCCTAACATCTTGCTGTTTCTGTTCATCCAATATCTTCCTGAATTCGTCACTGTGTGCCTTCCTTACACTGTCTAAATCTTTTACCACTTGGTCTCTAGTCATGCCCCAAGCATTTTTACCTTCAGAGATACTGGTGTCTAGCCTAGTCATTTTCACTGCCTTTTCTCTCTCCACTAACTCCAACCTGTTCTTCAACTCACCATTCTCTGTAACAATTTCCTTCTTAACTATCTCCAAGCCGGTCACTCGGTCCTCCAAGTTCTTGATTTTGTTCAACAGCATGAAGCAAAATTTTCCTGGGTCCTCAGTCGTCCATGTTGTCATGAAACCGGGAAAATCCGGCTCTCCCTCCGATTCGTCAATCCCGCCTTTATCACCCCTCCCCCCCTCAGCCCCCTCGTCACCTTCATTCACCATCTTCCCCACCTATTTCCTCTTGAAGTTGGAACCAAATATCTTGCCTCTTGTGCTGGGTAATACTTACATAGGCCATATACTTTTACCCACCATACTGAGCCGAGAACTTCCCGCGCCGAAAACAACAATATTGTGCGGTCTCTTCGGATTGTTCACTCACACCCTATAGTATTAGTCACTAATTTCTCACTTGCCAGCCGAAGTTTACTTGTTTTTTATCAACATCCTAATCCCTGGAGTCCCCTTTACACATGAATAAGATATACAATATAGCTCACTCCCGCCTGCAACCATGTAAGTAGAAATCAGCAGGAGCCTGTGGACCGCTTCCTCTCCTCTCTGTGTGTGTGTAAGTGTGTGTGTGTGTGTGTAAGTGAACTGATATGTGTTGGGTCGTAATAGACATAATGCTCTACAGTAGGTGACAAACACTGAAAACAGAAGTGTCTGCTTCATGACATACAACACAACGAACTATGCAATGTAATCTATCTATCTATCTATTGCCTGACGCCGTGACCCCCGAAGAGGTAGCCACGAACGAACTGCCCCCATGCACCTCTGTCCCCAGTCAGTCGACGCCCCTCCCCCCAACCAGCACCGCCTTCGTTCATGTACTTCCTCACTCCATCCTTCCACCTCTCATTCGGTCTACCTCTCCCTCTCTGTCCCTCCACCTCGCTCTCGTACACCCTCTTAGTCATTCTCTCGCTTTCCATACGTTCCATATGGCCGAACCATCTCAAGTTGTTACTTTTCACACTTTCCAGCACATCTACCTCCACACCACACCTCCTTCTTACTTCCTCATTAGTCTGTCTATCCCTCCATGTAACTCCGCACGCACTCCTTAAGTAATTCATTTCCACTGCTCTCACTCTTGGTCTGAGTCTCTCAACCAACGTCCATGCTTCGCTTCCGTAAGTCAGTGTCGGGATTACCACACTGTCATGCAAGGACTTCTTCACTTCCATACTGACCACCCTATTTCTTGTTACTGCTTTTAGCGTTCCTACAACCCTCTTCCCCTGTTGTACCCTCTCCCGCACTTCTTCATCCATAGTCCCATCTTTACTCAACACACTGCCCAGATACTTAAAAGAGTTGACGATCTCCATAGCCTGACCGTTCAGCTTCACCTCACACTCTGTGACTTCACCCCTTTCGAAGACCATAACCTTGCTCTTCCCCGCATTTACCTTCAAATTCCGTTTTTCGCACACTGTTCCAAACTCATTTACCAGACCCTGCAACTCCCATTCATTATCACTCATCAGAACTGTATCATCCGCAAACAGCAACATGTAATATTACATGTTATTATCTGGTTATGAAATTCAGGTGTGAAACGGCAATGAGTTATCAGTAGTGATATATGGGGGGTATTATGTAATACTGTACCACACAAAGTTAAGCTTCGGACGCTGATAGGTTTATATATTAGGTATTAATTTAGTAAAATGTTTATATAACATTAACCCGGGAGCTGCGGGGAGACTCTTAAGAGTTCCCCCGGCGCACTGCGGGGAGACTCTTAAGAGTCAGAGAAAAAAAAAATCAACTTTTGACATCGAAAAAAAAATATTTTTGTATTTTTTTTTTTTTTTTTTTTTTTTTTTTTTTTTTGGCCCCTGGGCCATGCAAAATCTCAGTCCTCTACCTCCCCTCCTTCCCCACTTTCCTCCTCTCCTTCAGTTATCACCTATTTTCCCTGTTATTCCCTTATTCTGAGGTATATTTTCGTGCTAACATTAGAAATCCGATTGGAGGGTGTGGTCATCACTGATAGCAAGCGAGTGCAAGAGAGAGAGTATCGATCGACTGTGTCTTGGTGGCCTTGGGGGAAATTGGCGGGAAAGCAGATTGCCTCACCCATACATTATACAACTCGCGGGCTATATCTCCGATTTTGACCATCCAAACGCTGTTTTCACTCGTTTTATTGTTGTTTCAGGTTAATACCTTTATAATCAACCCATAATAGGCGCATATGGATAAGTATTAATGCTATTAATGGCACAATGAATATTTTAGTGACGGAAACACCTCAAATACGTCAGCACAGGGGGACGTTTCCAATTACCCCCATGCGCACTTCAGAGGTTAAAGGGTAAAGACTATAGGAGCATCGTATCGTGATATTACGTTTTGAGATGCGACGGGAAGAAAATATTCCGAGCGTTCCCCTCCACCACCAAACAACAACCAGCACTGTATGTATATGATCTATATGTGCATTAATATCTATATGTAAAACCTCTTTATAATTAACATGTACCATAACATTTACAGGCACTTACTTATAAGAATTGTATCATATAAGCCCATATGGCAACAGTGAGTGTTGTGCATTATCCCCGCTAGGGGTTATGTTTACAAGTAGATAGCGAGGCGTCTTTCCCCTATACAGATGCCCTATCCATGTATCCCAACTCTCTCCTATAATAAGAACCTACTTCAAGTTTTTCCAGTGTTTAACTTATCCCACCATTACGATAAGTACACTCGACCAAAAAACAATCTTTACACTGGTGAGCTGTAAATAATCTAGTGTGAACGGAATGAATCGAGTGAAACATATGTCTGTGAGGTATTATCATAAGATTTCGACCCATTTCCAGAATGTTTAGAGCGTTAGTGTAAAGATTGTTTTTTGGTCGAGTGTACACTGTGTACCCTGCATAGCAGTCAGGACCACCCCTCTACATGGCGCAGTGTGCATATTAAGGAGAAGAGCTGGTTTTGAAATTGCCATCTTCCTTCCAGCCCACCAAGTTGACCTACAAGTTTGTGAAGGGAATAAGCTGCTTCTACCTATGGAATACAGTGTTAAATGCCCCCTGGATGTACAGTGTGATCAGTGAAGTGTTGTGCATTACTAGTGCAGTGTTTTGTGTGCATTTATTATGTGTGTTAGCCCGGGTAAGCATTTCAAGAGTGTTAACCCGCATCAAGAGGCGAGAGCGAGAGGCAGCACACCCTCCCCTCACCACGGCCGGAGCGACACTGAGGACCGGGAGTGAGAACACACACGCACGCACGCACGCACTGGGCCCGTTGCACACACAGTCACACGCACGCACTAGTTATCAGCAATTTTTTTGAGCAAGAACCCTGTTATTTCCCAGAAAAATTATTCCAGTGGGGGTTTCTTTCTGTTTTTGTTACCTACCGTACCTGTCTGTCTGTCACCCAGCCAAGATGATGTTAGACCAGGAAAATGAACAGGCACGACTATCTCCCACACCTCCACCCCACCTCACTCCTCACCCCCCAACTACTCCCTCAGCTCCTTCTGGGGCTGATTTCCTCCAGTTTATCAAGTATCTGGAGGAATCTAGGAAGCATAATGAGCTAGTGAGAAGAGAGGCTGATGATCTAAGCCTTAGGTCATCAGCCTCTCTTGTCTCCTTAGGTCCTAAGGAGACAAGAGGATGCTATTAGAAGAGAAGAGGAGAATGCTAAATTCCAGGCTTTAATTCAACTGTTGGCCCCTTCCAGGATTTTTGCAGACCCCTCCACGACCCAGCAGCAACAAGTCCCCCCTTCAAACCCTTCGGCACCTTCCTCCACCACAGAAGGCTACAGCCCAGACCCCTCCACCACTGAAAGCCGACGCCAACTTTCAGATGTTTCTTGAGTGTAGACGTCGCTGGGACAACTATGCAGTAATGGTGGACCTCTCCAAATTAGCTCCGGCAAAGCAAATGATCCAGCTTCGCATGTGTCTTACCCTTGAGACGCAGCGCATCTTAGAACTCACCCTTCAGATCGCCCCTTCCACTGACAAGACGGTTGATGAGGTGTTGGACGTCCTGTAAACTCACATCAAGGGACTAAGGAATGGGGCACTTCGTCGACGAGACCTGTTAAGTTGCAATCAGCTTGAAGGGGAGTCATTTGCGAAGTTTTATGTCCACCTGAAACAAATTTCAAAGGAAGTTGATGTGTGCCCTGGAAATTTGTCTGTTTGCAAGGAAGCACAGCTCAAGATGGTGATCCTCATAGGCATCAGAGACAAGGAGCTGGTACAGAAGCTCACTCCCTGGACTCCAAATCATCACTACTGGACGTTGTGACTACGTGCCGTTCATATGAGGCCGCTAGATCTGCGACAACGGCCATTAGTGCTCCTCCTGACCAGTTGAGAGCCATCTCTTCCTACAAGAAAGACAAGAGAGCTCAGGGAAACAGCAGGACTCCGCCTACCAAGACCTCTTCGAAGCCAGCTGATTTCTGCCAGTGTTGTGCTCGCCAGCATGGGTCGGACAAATGTCCAGCTGCCCAGAGCACCTGCAATGGCTGTGGATGACAAGGCCACTGGTCTCGGACAGTCAAGTGCCCCGCCAGTAAGGCCCAATGCCGCCTCTGTAGCCGTATTGGGCACTATGATAAGTGTTGTCAGGCGACGAAGAAGAAGGAAAAACGCCGAGGTGGTTCTCCAAGCAACAGTGGTGCCTCCTCCAACTCCGGCGAGTCTCATGAGGCGAGGAACAACAGCTGTCGTTGTGTGGGATCAACTTCTTCCTCCACTGACAAGACACCTCAACCCATCTTCGTTACGCTTTCGTATCGCGATGTCAAATCCCGCCTACAGATGCTACCAGACACAGGTTCTGACTTTACGGTGCTTGGCCAGTGACACCTCGATTGTCTGGGTAGCCTAGGGTAAGACGGGGTAATTTCGCCGCGGGGTAATTTCGCCGGGGCGCTAATAATTTGCATTCAAACGCCGATATCTCCGAAACTATTGCATGGATTCGGCTGCAGTTTGGCTTAGGTTGTAGAGCAGTTTTGGTTTAGGTTGTAGAGCAAGTTTGGCTTAGGTTGTATAGCTAGTTTGGCTTAGGTTGTAGATCTAGTTTGGCTTAGGTTTTGTTGCAGTTTCGCGGGGCCTGGAGCCGGGGCTAGCGGCGCGTCTGACGGTATGGTCGGGTGTTTGTGGGTGGTTTGTATGTGTGTTTGTTTGTTTGTGTGTGATACAGTGTTGGCAGTAGCCGTCAGCTGCTGCCTGGTACTTTGTACTAGCAACCTACACGCCGCACCCACACGAGACACGTCCACACCCGCACTAAATACTTCCACACCCGTAGGCCTAATAAATACGTCCACAACCGCACAAGACACGTCCACACCCGCACTACATGTCCACACCCGCACTACATGTCCACAACTCCACACCCGCACTAGACACGTCCACACCCGCACTAGACACAGTGGCGCCTAGGTCTACACATGTGACACACCTACATCTCTGCCCGCCCTGTTCAGTTGTGTGTTGTGCGTGCAACGTTTTTCTATTGGCATGTTTAGTGTCAGTTTGGGTTTGTGAATGTTTTCATTGCTTTTACCTGCGCGCTAGTGTTTTGTCTGGCCATTACTCATATAATGTTATCTAGTTTACTAGCTAGATGATGCGTAAAATAGGTCGCGGCGAAATTACCCCGCCGGGCGGGGTAATTTCGCCGCGAGAGTGACTTTTTTTCAAAAATTCGGCAGCATGACCAAAACATTATATATTTTTTTCGTTTTTTGGGCATCTATAGCAGAAAGGCTGAATGTATAGGTAAAAAATTTAAAATTTTAAAATTCCATTTGTGGCAGTTTCTATTCGTCAAAATACGCGATTTTCGGCGAAATTACCCCGTCTTACCCTATCCCTAGGAGCAGTCTGCACGCCCCTTCGCCTACTATGACGCTCACGGCGGATGGCTCCCAGATGGCACCTACTCTGGCTGCATTCCAGGCAACCCTCACCCTAGGCAAGAGATCGTGTCCCGCCCTGATTCAAGTAAACAACGATGTCCAGACTCCTCTGCTTTCTTACGGCCATTGCAGGGAGTTAGCCATCATCTCTCCTGACTTTCCTAAGCCCATTTTGGAGATCACACACGTCAACAGGTGCGAGGCTAAACCTCTTTCAGCCTCCACGTCACATTCGGCTGACCAGAACAAAGGAGCTGCTATCAGGGACTTTCCAACCCCGACCAACTTGACCGACCTGAGATCATCCATGGGCTTGGTCAACCAGCTGGCCGAATTCATCTCCAACATTGCCGCTAATGCCCAGCCTCTTCGCCTCCTGATGAGCCCCAAGAGGACATTTCTGTGGACCCCAGACCATGATGAGGCCTTCCAGCTCGTCAAGTCAGCCCTTGTGAGTCCACCCATTCTCGCCCTCTTCGACCCAGACCTGCCCACCCTTCTTCAGACTGATGCATAGCGGCTTAATGGCATTGACTATGCCCTTCTGCAGGACCACGGCGATGGCCACCTGCGGCTAGTCCAGTGTGGCTCTCGGTTCCTGGCGGATGCCGAGACTCGCTATGCAACCATCGAGCTGGAAATGTTGGCCGCTGTCTGGGCAATGTCGAAATGTAGACTTTATCTACAGGGCCTACAGAACTTCACATTGATGACTGATCACCGCCCACTAATCCCTATCATCAACCACTACACGTTGGATGCCATGGAAAATCCCCGCCTCCAGCGCCTGAAGGAGAAGATCTCACCCTATGCCTTCACAGCTGTGTGGCGTGCCGACAAGTTGCTCTGCATCCCTGACGCCCTATCTCGAGCCCCTGTCAGCCAACCCACACCAGAGGATGAGATCGCCTGTGCCGATGCCGCCGCCCACCTCAGGACAGTAGTAACCACAAAGGACGTCATCAACCCAGGAGAATCTTCAGTTCAAGACACCGACAGGACTCTACAGGATCTTCGAGCCGCAGCAAGAGCGGAGCCTGCGTATGTCTGCCTACTCGACTGCGTCACCTCAGGATTCCCTGCCAACCGGTATGACCTCCACAACTCCTTGCTCCCATACTGGAAGATACGGAACGACCTCTACGCTGATGGTGACCTCGTCCTCTATGGACCTATTATCGTGGTTCCTGCTGCTCTCCGCCACCGCACCCTACAGCAACTTCACGACAGTCACAGAGGTGTGGAGGCCACCAAGCGCAGAGCGAGGCAGGCTGTCTTCTGGCCGGGGATAGATTCCGACATCGCCAACACTGTCCATGCTTGCGAATCGTGCCAGATCCTCCAGCCTAGCCTCCAGAAGGAACCCCTTAAGAACGACAACAACCCCTCAAAGGACTCAAGCCCTTTGAGTCCGTTTCGGCCGACTTTTTCATGGTGGTTGGGAAGTCCTTCCTGGTCGTGGTCGACCGTCTCTCGGGGTGGCCTGTCGTCGTCCCCTGCAAAGGCGACACTACTGCATCTGCGACCATCAGGATCTTCTGTCGCTACTTCCGGGAAGTTGGTGTTCCCCTCTGTCTGAGGACCGATGGAGGCCCACAATTTACCAGCCACGATTTCCGGGACCTTATGGAGTGATGGGGAGTCCACCATGTGGTAACATCACCGCATTACCCACAATCGAACGGCCATGTCGAGGCTGCAGTGAAGTCTATTGACACGCACCTCATCCTTAAGACTGCACCCTCTGGCAACATTGACTGTGAGGACTTCGACCGGGGTCTTTTGGAACTCCGGAACACCCCCAACTTCACTGGCCGCTCCCCCGCCCAATTTTTGTATGGTCATCCTCTTCGGACATGTCTCCCTGCCCATCCCCGATCTTTCGCTAAAGAGTGGCAGACCAAAGCCGAGGACTGTGACAGACATGCAGCCGACCGTGCCGAGCAGGTTAAGACGGTACGATGCGCACGCACAACCCCTCCCCAGGTTACGTGTCGGTCAGCAAGTTCGGATCCAAAACCCGACATCGCAATGCTGGGACAAGGGGGGGGGGGGGGGTTGTCATGAGTCTTGGCAAGTCCAGGGACTACGAGGTACGTCTCCATAGCGGCCGTGTGTGGTGGCGAAACCGCCGCTTTCTCCGCCCCGTGCCCCAAAGTGTTGACCCCCTCCCCCAGTCCCCTGTGGCCCCTTACATTGACCAAAAACAGATGTCCTTAGCTTATAACCCACCCAGTTGCTCCACATTGTTCAGTACGTCTCAAAGAAAAGGAAAACCACAAAAATTACCCTAGAGAATCACAAGGTTATCAAATCAAGGTCACTCAGAAACTACAACAAAGAAACATTTCTGGACATTTTATGGAATACAGACTGGTCTCCAGTGTTTGGAAGTGCAAACGTTAATGACGCATGGGTTGGCTTCAGAACCATCATCACAAACATCCTAGACGAAATAGCTCCTCTGAAAGACATACGAATTAAAGCAAGGTCAGACCCATGGATCAACAATGACATACTACACCATCTGGAACACAGAGACAATCTGTTAAAAAGGCTAGTGAAACATAAACAGGATCAAGGTCTGAAACATGAGTTCAACAGGGCCAGGAATAAACTAAGTAGAAAAATCAAATCAGCAAAGACTAATTATTTCCACAATAAGGCAGAGGAATATCAGAATAACCCAAAGAAACTATGGAGGCACCTAAAAACAACAGGCTACAGCAACAAGGCAAGGGATTCGTCTAACACTAATATTGCTCTCAACATTAATGATCAGGTTTGCCACGATAAACGACAAATTTCAACCTACTTCAACACCTTCACCTCCATAGCAAACACACTTGCACAGAACCTACCGCAACCTCTCAATAAATACACGACAACAACGGCCACCTTTCGAAATTTCTACAGAGATAAAGGCATACACCCGAACACATTTGGATTGCAAAATGTTACACCAAAATACACTTTTGATGAGCTCTCTAACCTAAATATACATAAAAGCACAGGACCAGACAAAATTCCTGCCAAATTTCTACGAGATGGAGCCATTGGTATAGCAGGTCCCCTAACCCACATCATCAACCTGTCAATTAACACCAACACTGTACCTGCTGAACTGAAGGAAGCTATTGTAACCCCTCTATTCAAGAAAGGAAATAAACTAGAAGTTGGCAACTACAGACCAATTAGCATATTATGTATTGTATCTAAAATCCTTGAAAGAGCGGTATACACCCAAATTGAACACTACCTCAAAGAAAATGATCTATTTTATAAGTTTCAATCAGGTTTCAGATGCATGTACTCGACTGACTCCTGTCTCATCCACTTAACAGATCACATTCGTAAAGAAATGTCTAAAGGTAACTACACCGGTATAGTTCTTCTTGATCTACAAAAAGCATTTGACACAGTAGACCATGATATCCTATGTAATAAACTACAAGCAATGGGCATTGGGTCTGTGAACTGGTTTAAATCTTATCTTAGTGGTAGAACACAAAGAGTCAAAATTGATGATAATATATCTGATCCTATGCCAATTAACTGTGGGGTCCCGCAGGGAAGCATCCTTGGTCCCTTACTCTTTCTCTGTTATGTGAACGACATGGAACTGAGCGTCTCGTGTAAATTATTACTGTATGCTGACGACAGCGTGCTTCTGGTTTCAGGAAAAGACCCAATAAGTATTGCCGCTTCACTTTCCAAAGAACTAGAATCATGTAGTGAATGACTAGTGGACAATAGACTATCTCTTCACCTGGGCAAGACGGAAGCCATCTTATGTGGGACAAAACGCAAACTGAAAGACATTGTGGGCTTCTCGGTCAACTGTAATGATATTCCTATAACAACAGTGTCACAAGTTAAATATCTCGGACTAAAACTGGACTCGAGTTTGTCAGGTGAAACAATTTTGAAATCTATCCTGTGTAAGTGTAGAGCACGTATAAAATACCTGTATAGACAGGTGGGATGCTTGCCAGCGGCGACCAAAAAGACCCTTTGCCAAGCGCTTGTTCAATGTCATTTTGACTATTCTGTGTCATCCTGGTACTCTGCATCATCTAAATCAGCACAGCACAAACTTCAGGTCACTCAAAATAAAATGGTTAGGTTCATGCTGAACCTAGGACCCAGATCACATGTTGGCCAGGAACAACTTCAGTCACTAGGTATGTTTAATGTCTCTGACAGGGCCAAACAAATCAGGCTCACTAATGCCTTCAAAATATTCTATGACAGAGCTCCAGAGTATCTTAAGAGTGATTTTGTTAAAGCAAATGAGAGGAGTGGACATAATACAAAAAACAGGATGTTTAATTTTAAGGTCCCGAGAATCCAAGGACAGGGTAAGCAAACATTCTTCTTCACTGCCATCAAAGACTGGAACGACCTACCCCAGTCAGTCCGTGAAAAGAGAACACTGTATTCCTTCAGACGTAGCCTGAAGGAACACCTGAACCGGACAGCTGCGAGAAGGGAGCACCAAGCTTATGTCTACTACTAAATACGACATAAGAGATAGGCAAACCAAACTGAAATGATTACTGATTATGGATTACTGATATTTACCATAGGATGTAAGGTATCTTAAAATAACCCCCTAGAAATATTTTCTCTAAAGTATCCATTTCTTTTATCCTCCCCTTTTCCCCAGCTAACCTAATCCCACAAGGATGGGGTCCTTGTGCAAATACGCCTAACGGCCTTATTGGGCTATCCTTAGTTGGAATTATGCAAAGCAGGTACATGTCATATTTGTAACATACTATGTGGTACCAACTCTGTAAATTGCTAACTGAATAAATATTATTATTATTATTATTATTATTATTCCGCTCGAGATTGAATTCGCGATTCTCTGCCGGGCAGGTGTATCAGGACTTATGTCCACAATAGTACATATTAATTATAAAGAGGTGCTACATATAGATACTGATGCACATATAGATCATATATATACACCTCCCTCCCCCCTAAGCTATCTCTCCTTCATTTCTCTCATGTCTCCCTCTATCATCGTATCTATGTATTTTTATGCATGCTTTCCAAATCTTCTTCCTAAAATGAAATAACATATCGTTAAGATAGCAATAGGTTACGTAGCTCATGTTCATATTTGCCAATTATTATAAACCTAGCTCAATATAAGGTGTTATGATCCATTCGATTATGTAAGCATATTAACGATATAATGTTATCTAAGTCAGATACAATTGAGACTTTAATATACTTTTACATTCTCATAGTTCAATTAAGTTATGATTAAGTAAGCCCATATATCCCAATATCTGGAGTAGGCATGTATTTATGTGTTTTACTGTATAAATACAATACTATTAAAACAAAATCATTGACCCACTCATAAAATGGGTACCTTGATTCAATGCATTGAATATTAAAAGTTAAAAATATATGGTTACGTATGTATTCTCAATACAGTATTCGCCTGTCAACCCACCTCCCTCTTAACTATGGTAGCTCACACTAACCTATTCATATTTCGTAACTAGTCAACGCAAACACACGGCCACACACATTAACCCTCCAGCCCCGGGGGCTATAGCTTGCGACTGTGCTCCGGTACCGGGTGTTTTGACGATCTTTGGCGTATGTTAACTACTCTGTAAGTCAATGAATATGGCATGTAATGTTGTGAATAAAAAAGAATAATGTTCCACAAACCTTCCTCTGTCGAATGGCGTTGAGTAGAGGTCTCTAGCCCCTCTGGTTGCATAATGGTGAGCGCGGGAAGACGAGTGCTTTTCGGCGGCAAATTCTTCCCGCGTTCGGATGCGTCGCCCCGGCCATGGCTACGACGCACCTAGCCGCTCGTCGCGCCAAAGTATTTATCTCCCTTAGACGATTTTAGTGTTTGATATTGAGAATGTGATGTTTATTTGATATTTTCTAGTTATTTTGAGGCCAATTATATAAAATATGTTTATTAGGGTATCACTGTCACTGATATTGCTAATTTTCACTCGATACCGTACATTTTATTAGTAATTGAGGTAGCTTATTGTTGTATTAGGCACTGATTATTCGTTATCACAGGTGTTTATTATACTTTGGCCATCATATATTAGGTCTTGTGTCACTTTCACTTTGACAAATATGCTTTAGAGAGTGTCACTGTCACTGATAATGCTCATTTTCACTCGATACCGTACATTTTATTAGTAATTGAGGTAGGTTATTGTTGTATTAGGCACTGATTATTCGTTATCACAGGTGTTTATTATACTTTGGCCATCAAATATTAGGTCTTGTGTGACTCACTTTGACAAATATGCTTTAGAGAGTGTCACTGTCACTGATAATGCTCATTTTCACTCGATACCGTACATTTTATTAGTAATTGAGGTAGGTTATTGTTGTATTAGGCACTGATTATTCGTTATCACAGGTGTTTATTATACTTTGGCCATCAAATATTAGGTCTTGTGTCACTTTCACTTTGACAAATATGCTTTAGAGAGTGTCACTGTCACTGATAATGCTCATTTTCACTCGATACCGTACATTTTATTAGTAATTGAGGTAGGTTATTGTTGTATTAGGCACTGATTATTCGTTATCACAGGTGTTTATTATACTTTGGCCATCAAATATTAGGTCTTGTGTCACTTTCACTTTGACAAATATGCTTTAGAGAGTGTCACTGTCACTGATAATGCTCATTTTCACTCGATACCGTACATTTTATTAGTAATTGAGGTAGGTTATTGTTGTATTAGGCACTGATTATTCGTTATCACAGGTATTTATTATACTTTGGCCATCAAATATTAGGTCTTGTGTCACTTTCACTTAGTTATATGATTTGTAAACGTTTTATATACAATTTATTGTGTCTTTTTTCACTGATTTCTATATTTCTATAGGTTCTAATCATATGAATGTCACTTGGTATATACATATGTGTCACTTTCACATATTATTATGGTGTAATTGTATTTGTATCAATGTTCTCATAATGCATGACTTTTGTATTACAATAAATTGGTTTTCTTCCACTTTTTGCCCATATATAATTATAGTGTACATATTGTCATTTTATTTGGCAATTTCAGTATGATTATTAGAACTCCAGCTTGGAGTGGTAATCAAAGAAGCACTCTAAAGCACAGAGTGCCACCTTGCACTCCACACACTCCATGGTTGACTTTTTACCTGACCTCGGCCTCACCCTGCTGTTGTAGCAGACATGGCACTGCTTCTGCTGTGTTCTTCCTGATTCATTCTGAGGCAGGGAACCAAGCCTGTGCCTAATCAAGTATTGAGCACACTGCAAGCGGTCAATAACGGCGGGCCCAGGATGTGCCACTGCCCTCTGTGGCGTAGCATACTTCTCCAGGAGCTCCGTCAACACCTGCTTTTGGAACCTCCGCAGGCTATTGAACTTCATGGGTGTGTTCACATTCCGAAGCTTGTATATGTTGTAGGCATTCAGAACTGACATGTCCACCATATGCAGAAAGAACTTTTTGTACCATCTGCACGAGGTACGCAGGCAGTCAATGAAGCCTATCTGCATGTCGGACTTGTCCACCAGCCTCATGTTGATGTTGTAGTCCAGGACAGCATCGGGCTTGGTCACCCTGGCCTGGGTGCGGCGATCCACCTTGCCAGTCTCCACCATTTCCCCCTTGTGGATGGTGGTCAGGAGGTTGACCTTCCGCTGGTCGTGCCAGTGGATAGCCAGAATGGGCCCCGACTTCTTCTTGAACACATCACCTTTTTTGGTCTTTGGAGGGAAAGGTGGCATGCCCTTCCTTTTCCCTCGTACTGTGCCTACAGTCCCCGTCTTGCGCTCATGCAGGTACTGTGAGAGAGTGGGGGACGTGTAATAATTGTCCGTGTAGAGGACGTGATTCTTGTGAAAGTAGCGGTCCATCATGGCTTGCACCACTGCTCCGCCAAAGCCAATGAGGGGGTCCACAAGCAAGTCCCCTTCCTTCCCGCTGTAGACCAGGAAGTCCAGGACATAGCCAGTTTGGCAGTCGCACAGCACAAAGAATTTTATGCCAAAGCGATGTCTTTTTGAGGGGATGTACTGCCGGAAGCTGAGTTTTCCCCGGAACAGCACAAGAGACTCGTCAATGACGACCTTGCGGAAGGGCTTGAAGTAGGAGGTGAAGCGTTCTCGCATCATCTCGTACAACGTCCTAATCTTCCACAGCTTGTCTGGGAGGTGGACGTCAAGGTTGGTGACAAGATGGAGCGCTGCGAGGATATCAAGGTACCGGTCGCGAGACATATATTTCCCGAAGGCAGGGGTGGATATCAGATCATTGGTGATCCAATAGTCAGGCAACCTATGCTTCTTGACATGAGGCATTAGCATGGTGAGTGCCAGGAACACCATGAACTCTTTATGAGTCACTGGGGTCCACTGCCTCATGTGGCCCTTGGTCACCTTTCCCAAAAAGTGGACCTGGAATTGGTGCTGCTTATTTGTCTCTTTGACAACATAGCCTACCACCTCCTCATCAAAGAAGGCCTCAAATAGTTCGTGTGGTGGAGCATTGGGGCCTGCAGGAAAATTGGGGGTAATGCCTGAACCCTCCAGTACCTCATCAAAAGCTGGCACATCAGGGTTGTATCCATCCTCATCAACTACGTCTTGCCACTGAAAAACGTAGAATGGGTCTTGTCTACGCTGACGAGGAGCTCCAGCTGGTGGCCCAGCACGCCCACGGCCAACTCGGGAGGCGCGCGCCCTAGGGCGGCGAGGGCGGCGGCCAGGGCGGTGGGCAGCACGACGGGCAGCACGACGCCGGGCCAAGCGGATGGGTCGAGGGTCGTCGATGTCCATATAGTCATCGTCAGAGTGGTCATCTTGCCCTGACGGTGGACCTATGTAATCATGGCCAGAGTCTTCAGAGAGGTGCCCTTCATCATCAGTGGCCCCCACATAATCTGGCGGGGAACCAGTGATGCGTGGGCGGCGTGCGGGTGGGCGAGGTGGGGAAGGAGTGGCAGGTGAGGCTGTGTCCCCCCGAGGTCCTGGGCTCCTTGGCCTGCGACGAGTGACAGAAAGCAATGTTTCACTGTCACTAGGCCCAGGTATTGGTGATGCGAGCTCAAAGACTTCTTCAGGAAGACATGTTGAAGGCGGGAGAGGTGGGGAGGACCGTGGGAAAAGTTGCGGGGACGTATGGCTGGGGCCGGCCGGGGTGGACGCCGCGGGAGCCTCGAACAAAACTCTCTTACTTTTCTTCATTTTTTTGGTATATTTCCTACCTTTCCCCTTTTCGGCAGCAGTATGTCTCCTGTCGGGGGACCTAGGAGGCAAATAGGCCGAAAGTGGGGGGTCCTCAACCCTTGGCAATGGTGGGGGTGGTGGGGAAGAATGCGGGGCATCCGGGTCATCTTGGGTGGCGTGGGTAGATAAGGGAGACAATGCCGGACGAGAAGGGTCACCACGCTGACCCTCACTCACAGCCTCATCCTCACCAAGTAGTTTTGCTTGTTCCCTAGCTGCCGCGGCCGCCTTCTCAAGTATTTTCTGCTTATACAAATGTAGCTTGAAAGGCGATTTACCTGGGGAAGGGCTTGGCGTCGTGTCACTTATGCGAAATTTGGTGAGTGACCTTGAACTCTCCCACTCACTCACTCTCTCAAGTTCACTGTCTTTAGGTAAACCAGCTTCCTCAACAACTGGTACATCACCTTCATCACTCTCATCACTGTCATGTTCTCTCGCAAATCCCAGGAATTGCTCTTCTTTGTCACTCTCATGTCCATAATCACTCGACTTATAATTACTGGAGTCGTCACTGACTTCATCATCAACATTATGCTTGGCATCAGCTCGCTCATAAAGTCTCAATGTCGTCTCAATACCTCCGGGAGATAACACATTTAGGCGATGGCGTCGGGGTAAGGCGCGACGAACTAGCAAGGGCGTCGTAGGAAGCACGGTATCGGACACAGCGGAATCACTATTTGGCGTACTGTCCATGATGGCGTCGGGGTAGATACTGTTGCTGTGGCGTAGTTTACGCCTGGTGGCGCCACCTACCGTCCCACGATACCGAAAATGTACGCGCGGCATTCGAAAGCACGCACGCAAGCAATGGGCGTTCAAGAGCCCTTCTGGGTTGCGCGGGCCGAGGTTGTTATGGGCGTTCAAGAGCCCTTCCGGGTTGGAGGGGTTAATGTAACATTACTCATTACACAAACTTGCATGTTATTTTCTTACTTGAGATTTGGCATCTTTCAACTGCCTCAGCGAGCGCTGCTCCCTCCGAGATTAACCCCTTCCGTACCAGGGTTCCGTTTATTTTTTATTTAGCTATATTTAAGCAATTGTATGCAGCTAATGAAGGATCTGTGGTATTAAAAAGGGTTAATTGAGATGGTATAAAGACGTTTAACTGTTAAACTTCCTTCTTTTACTGAATAATAATGTTAATAAATAACTATGCTCCATTCACTGGAGAGGGTGAGATTAAAGTGTTCGGAGAGGCCACCTGTAAGTGGTGAAGGAAGTGCTACAGTTCTCCCTCCTTCCGAGTGGATAGATGGACCCACGAGAGTGGGTCTGGTTCTTCTTGTCCCTTCGATTACCATAAACAAATACAGAAGTGCAGTTCAGTCAAATATATTTTTGGATTGTATGTATGTAAATTTACACCAAATTAATTTTTACTGTTTCATCATAACATTGAGGCAAAATGCCAATATATGGTATGAAATTTGGGTAGGCTATGGTAAATATGGCAGTTGACACGAATTAGTAAGTCGAACATAAGGCGGTGGAAATTTGTAAGACAAAACGGACCATAATTCCTTAACCCTCCTGGCCCAGGCAGGCTCTCCAAAGGACGGAGCTCGTATCCGGGCGATCTGGCCGAATATCAACAAAAGTAAACTAAGGCTAATCTCGCTTAATATATTACCTACATTAATCAAACATGTATAGAAATGGGCGCCTTACCTTGATGCGTAGAATGGCATTGAGTAGAGCTCTCTAGCTCAACTGGTTCCGGAGTGATGGTGATGGAAGTGGAGGTAACTTTTGCCGCGTATTTACCTCGGCGCGTCCGAACACTCAACCGCGGCCCCGGCTACGACGCCCAGTTGCACTCGTCGCTCCACCCGCAATTATGCCGGGAAGCGATTTGATAGTTTTTTATTGGTTATTCTGTCATTTATTATAGTTAATATGTTATTTTCACTCAATAAAGTTATTTACATGAACTGATTTGTGTCTCTGTCACTTATTACTTCGTTTTATTATTATTATTATGATTATAGTGTCACTTTCACTGGACTTTGATAATTGGTAGTGTCATTTCCCCTTTTATGTATTGTTAGGTAAGCTAATAATATATATAGTGTCACTGTCACTTGTTCATATTGTTATGAAGGCACTTATTATTACTTATTATTACTTATTATTACTTTCACTTATACTTAGTTTTATTATTATTATACTGTCACTTTGACTGGCCTAGGCTTATTGAGTGGCATTTTCACTTATTTATTGTTAGAAATATATATTTTAGTGTCACTTTCACTTGTTCATATTGTTATTGAAGGCACTTATTATTACTTATGTGTCCTTTTCACTTATACTTAGTTATATTATTATTCTTAGCCTACATTTGAGTGTCACTTTCACTGTTGTCACTTCCACTTCAAAAGTTTGTTAGAGTGTGGAAGTCGTTGAAGCAGGTGCCAGCACACAGTCCAACTTGACACTCGAGGCATTCCCAAGTGGTTTTTGTGGGTTTGCGGGGTCTGTGAGTTGTGTGGCTGCACACATGGCACCTCTTCTGACTCCTAACGTTACTACCTGGTGCTTTGAAAGGAAGGGCGTTGAGCTGGTGCTTCCTGAAAAATTCAGCACACCCCGTTCTGTCCAGCTGGCCTGGTCCTTGTAGTGGCCTCCCTGGTGTAGCCGCATGTTTAGCCAGGAGCTCAAGTAGCACCTGCTTGTGGAACTTCCGCAGGGACTTGTACTTCTTGGCTCCTGGAGTCCTCAGACGGTAGATGTTGTAGGCATTGAGGACCGACATATCTACCGTATGCAGGATAAACTTCTTGTACCACCTGCAAGATGTTCGCAGGCAGTCGATGAAGCCCATCTGCATGTCGGACTTGTCAACGAGGCGCATGTTGAGGTTATAATCCAGGACAGCAGCTTGTTTTTGGACGGGGTTCTTGGTTCTTCGGTCCACCTTCCCTGTGGCGACCATCTGGGCCTTGTGGCATGTGGTGAGGAGGTTGACCTTGCGCTGGTCATGCCAGTGGATGGAGAGGATGGGGCCACTCTTCTTGTGGAAGATGTCCGCCTTCTTCGTCTTGGTTGGGTAGCCTGGCATGCCCTTCCTCTTGCCCTTGACTGTGCCGACAGTTCCGGTCTTGCGGTCATGGAGGTACTTGGTCAGGAGAGGCGACGTGTAATAATTATCTGTGTAGAGGATGTGGTTTTTATTGAAGTGCCTCTCCATCATCTTCTTCACTACAGCGCCACCAAAACCAATGAGGGGGTCAGTCTCAATTTCTCCAGCCTTGCCATTGTAGACTATAAAGTCCAGCACATACCCCGTCAAACAGTCGCAGAGGACGAAGAGCTTGATGCCGAAGCGGTGTCTCTTGGACGGGATATACTGTCGGAAGTGCAGCCTACCACGGAACAGGACCAGAGACTCGTCGAGGCACATCTTCTGGAAAGGAATCAGGTATGTGGTGAACCGATGACGTATCATGTCATACAGCTTCCTGATCTTCCATAATGAGTCGGGAAGGTGGACTGCCATGTTGTTTGTCAGGTGGATATAGGAGAGGATGTCGAAGTACCTGTCCCTGGACATGTATTTGCCAAATGCTGGAGTCGTTATGATGTCGCCAGTGATCCAGTAGTCGGCCAGAACGTGCTTTCTTACATGTGTCATCAGCATTGTGAGTGCCAAGAACACATATAGTTCTGCCACAGTGACAGCTCTCCATGCCACCATCTTGGCACTGGTCTTCCTCCCAAGAAAGTTGGCACAGATAGCATGGTGGTGATTTGTCTCTTTGACGAGGTATTCCATGACTTCATTGTCATAGAAGCCACAGAAAAGTTCACTGGGGGTAGCATCTGGGCCACAGGAATATGCTGGTGACACCCCGGAACCCATCTGTACCTCGTTAAAGGCAGGACAATCTGGCTCAAAATCAGCCCCATCTGTCCACACAAACAGGTCGGATGCTGATGCTCGATGACGTGCAGGTGCAGCAGGCACACGCCCTGGACGCCCTGGCACATGCCCTTGGCCATGCGGACGCCCTGGACGCCCTGCACGCCCACGCCCACGCCCACGCCCAGGGGCAGCGGCGTCGGCAGACTGACCACGTCCACGACCTCGCCCTCTCGCTCGTCTTGTCGGGACTTCCTCTTCCTGTTCCTCTTCCTCCTCAGGCGACGTCAGGTCATCTGGGGCAATGTTGGGGTCATCAGCATCCTCTTCAGGAGACAATTCTGGTGAAGAAGTGACCGGGCGTCGGCGGTGTGGGGCGCGGGAGGCTGCGGGAGCTTCAACAATGGGAGCCTCGGCCTCGGGAGTTGGGCTCCTTTTGCGGCGAGCCGAGGGCTTCTCCGCAGCAAATAATGCTCTGCGGTGTGTTTAGGGCTGTGGCACATCACCAATACCACTTGAAGAGGCCCTTTGGTCATCCTGAAGGAGAGATGAAGCCGAGGGCTGTGGGTGACCCACGCGGCGTCCCGGGTCAAGGCGTCGGGACAATGGAATGCGGGTGGTTGCTAGGCCAGGGTCGGCGTCATTATCACTGTCTTCAGCTGCCCTATGCTTTTCTGCGGCTGCCCTGCGTGCTTTTTTAGCTGCACTTTTCACCAACGATTGTTTGTAGAAATATTTGCCCACTTTCAAGGGCGTACGGGCAGGCAAAGGGGAAGGTCCTGGGCTAGGGCTAGGGCTAGGCCTAGGCTGACCTAGCAAAGATGGCGAGGGGGTAGGCCTAGGTTCTAGCACACTTGGAAGCTCAATGGCACCTTCCTGAAACACTTCCACATCAGGATCATCACTACTGTCTCCCCCCTCAAATAAATCGACATTATCGTCGTCTCCAAAGCCCACGAAATCGTCATCTTCACTTGCACTTATGAATTGTACCTTGTCCACCAAGCTTTCGCCACTGCTCTCTTCACTATCAAAAGTTGTCGCTGTATAGCGCTATCACTCAACAAACGCTTAACTTTCTTTCGTTGAGCTTTCTTCTCGGTTGCAACAGGCGTTGAAGTTGCGAGCGGGGTAGCACTGGGGCCCGCGGGAGGTTGCAGCGAATCGGACACGTCGGATTTTTTTTTCTTCAGTATTACTCGCTATGGCGGCCACGTACGAACTGATAACACTAGTAGTTGAGGCTTGGTGGCGCTGCGGTCGCTCCTACAATGCAAAATTTGGCCGCGCGAATTTTGAAGCACGCTTTCAAGCACAAGGATTTGAAAATGACACCCGGGTACCGGCCCTTTTTTTTTTGTGTCCTTAGGAAATGACACCCGGGCTGGAAGGGTTAAACATGACAAATTTATAGAACTAATATTTCAACTCTTGGTCATCCTCCTTTCGGGACTTCGGTGAGACTTTTTCTATTGCACTAGACATATCGAAAGCTTTCGATAGAGTCTGGCACAAATCTTTAATTTCTAAACTACCCTCCTTCGGTTTCTATCCCTCCATCTGTGCCTTTGTCTCTAATTTCCTTTCCGGCCGTTCCATAGCCGCGGTTGTGGATGGCCATTGTTCACTTCCTCACCCTATAAACTCTGGTGTTCCTCAGGGCTCTGTCCTATCTCTTATTCTCTTTCTAATTTTTATAAATGATCTCCTTAACCCAGTGAGACCCAGCGTCGCACGTGATGCGTCGGCAGTGTTTGATCACCAACTCCCAGCGACGCATCACGTGCGTCCGACATATAAAAATCACTTACGTGGCTCGTAAGGTAGGAAATGGCGGGAGAATAGGAGGGGGAGGTACCGTAGTGTGTGTGGGAGCTGGGCCGGTAGGTGTGAGCGGGCCAAGACAGCCGTGCGGCTGGTGGTGGTGGGCTTAGTGGGGATACTTTACACCCTTAGTTCACCGCCACTTTGAATCTTCATTACTCCGGTCGTATGGGAGGTAGAGGCTTGAGATTTATGTGAGACACTCCTTAGGATGTATGCCGTACAATGCCATACTCAGTTTTCACCCTAGTGCTCCCGGGCAGGTGGTCATGCGGGGGAGACGAACTTTCGACCCCCCCCCCCCCCCGCCCCCCAAATTACCGAGGTGAGTTTTTTTTTATTTTTCTTCATTTCTCACCATTCTCTTCCATTTTGGCTCAACAAATTTTGTTGAGCCCCCCCCCCCCCAAAAAAAAAAAATATCCGAGGTGATTTTTTTTTTTTTTTTTTTTTTTTTTCATTTCTCATCCTTGTCTTCCATTTTAGCAAAAAAAAAAAAAAAAGTGAAAATGGCTTGGGACTGGGGTGAACAAAATATTATAACTAGCCGGGGCTCAATGGGTTAACTGTACCTTAATTCCCATCCATTCATACGCAGACGACTCAACCTTACACTACTCCATTAGTTTTTCAGAACGCCCCAGCCAGCAATCCCTTAACGACAAACATAATGAAGTCATAGAACTCTTAAATTCTGATCTAAATACTCTCTCCAATTGGGGCAGAGAAAACCTTGTTACCTTTAATTAATGCTTCCAAAACCCAATTTATCCATCTATCTACCCGTCAGGATCTCCCAGCGGACTATCCCTTATTCTTCAACAATACAAAAATCAACCCTTCATCTTCTCTCAATATTCTTGGTGTCTCTTTTTCTTCTGCTCTCATTTGGAAGGACCATATTATCAGTCTTGCTAAGGCAGCCTCCCAGAAGCTGGGTGTGCTCAACCGCCTTAGGGGGTTCTTTTCCCCAGCACAGCTTGTTGCTCTGTACAGGGGCATAGTGCGTCCTTGTATTGAGTATTGTTCACATGTGTGGGGAGGTTCCTCTCACACCGCTCTCCTAGACAAAGTTGAAAGGAAGGCCTTTCGTATCATTAACTCCCGTCCACTCACCAACTCTGCAATCTCTCTCTCCGCCGCAATGTTGCATCTCTCGCTATTCTATCGCTACTATAATAATCAGTGTTCCTCAGATCTTTCCCAGTGCATACCACCTCCTTTACGTAGGGCACGTGGTACCCGTCTTGCAACTCAATCCCACCCTACTCTGTGCAACTCTCTAACCCAAGAGTGAAACGTTACTCTCAAACTTTCTTCTACTCAACAGCTGAGCTCTGGAACTCTCTCCCAGAATCAGTCTTTCCCTCTTCCTATGACTTAAATTGCTTCAAACTCCGTGTGTCCAGGCATTTTGGCTCGATCGTCCCTTGATTTTGGCCCTGTCACTCTTTCAACTATGGGGGAGGCACTCGCTATAGGCAATTCTGCCTTTTGCCTCCCTCAATCACATAAAAAAAAAAAAAAAAAAATATATATATATACGTATATACAGTATATATATATATATCTATATTAATCACGTGTGAAGTAGCTTAAGGGATATCGTTCCGCTGCAGGTGAATTTATATATCATAGAGCAGAGGACCTTGGTGAATCTTAGCTAGGCCATAAATAGAGACATTTTAGTAGCCCTTTTGGTACCGAAGACATCTCATATATATTTCACTATAACTATACTCAGACTATTATATGTAGATAAGAAAGGGGCTTTGGTAGCTATGGTGGTATTTGTGATAGTATGTAGCATTTCAAATAGTAGATGCCCTTCTTTTGCTTAATACAATCGTCTAATATTTGCCAGAATAATATTATGATGGAAACAATATCACCGGTACTGAATGAGTTAAACCTCATCATCGTAGCGTTAATTGGATGGGGAGATTCCTGCCCATACCATTATAATAAAACACCAACCAAAGAAACTAATACCAAAACCAACAACCTAATGATTCATGAAGTAGGATATAAATGTAATGGATAAGGAATCTTGTAAATACTGAAACAGTGGGAATTCACCTAATGTAAACAAGATTATTGTTGTCCCTTTATTACTTTAAATATGTAATGTCCAATTATTTAATAGGAGTTTCAACAAAATTGCTATTGGGTCAAACAGATCATACAATAAAACATTGAATTATTAAGCCTATTTATTTTAATGATAATAAAATTAGGCTGTCCTCCAAAGAGATTTGATTTACACTGGAGTGGTAGAGGTATTGTTAAACACGCAGCGGAAATGTTTTGCGTTTTATTATCGTCTTGTCCAACAATAAGATTACCGGTAAAGTTTTTGGTTTCCTATGCAACACGTCATTAACCTGAGAGCACTATTGCTATAGTCTTATTTATATATGGTGGCATTTATTTGTACACTTGTTTTGTCCTAAATATTATTATATTGATTTTGTTTGTAGCTATTAGCTGTATACACCATCAATTTGCTGAATATATTTTTTCAATCCAATATTTCTCAAATTCATGCTGTGAAAAGTAAATGCGAGGGTTGGTTACATGTTATGAAATACCGGTACCATTGTCTTTCTTCCTCGTGCAATTAATTGATATAGATAGATATATACAATGTTCACGTGTTCGTATATAGCTTATACGTGAAGAGTGTCCATGTAAGGCCGAACCTGTTGTATACCAAGATACAAAAATAATCAGAAAAATAAAATAAAAATAAAATAATTGTATGAAATATATAAAATAACTTCTTCGCTCTGGGCTTTATTTACGGTACTTAAGAGAGAGAGAACACAAAAACGTTTTAGAGAGTCCTAAGCCGAAGTGTTTGTTGTGGTTTCACCATATATTAAATTCCCCAGGCAGTTTGTTTCAAAATTGGTTATTACAATAATATGATGCAGTGTAGATATTGTTTGAGCTATAGGTTATTTGTTAACAAATTACAGACGTGCACTTCATTAAAACACATAATTGGAAGTAATGTATAAACAGTTACAACAGAAACAATGTAACCTTGTGTCACCATTATAACTAATGGAGGTGATGGCGTGAGTGAAAACAAATGTGTGTGAAATGGTAGTAAATGAAGGCGTATAAAGATGACAAAGATTCTACTTGTCAATTTATTATAAGTATTTGTCTGTAACTATCATAATAATACATGTGATAGCTTGTCCTGCATCATTTAAGCTACTTCAATCGTGATTCATATAGATATAGAAATATTTCTATAATTTAATCACTGTTAACAAATTATAGTTTATCCTAACATCCTAAAGGTTTTTCTTACGCTGTATAAAATCGTCGAAAAAGGGTACAAGGGGTAAATGGTGTTGCAAGGTAAACCAAAGAATATCCTCCTCCTGTCGGAGACAATATTCAAACTCTAAACAGTTTAGCTCTGTATTGAACACTTAATACCTCTACCACACATTTACACATTTAAATAGGCAGTCACAGCATATGTTCCCTTGTTGTTGTTGTTCCCCAAGCTGCCTGGCCGAACAGCCCCAAGGCCCCGAGCAAGGCCAAGGCCATAACCAAGCGCCCCAACAGAACCCTCCCCGCTGACCACAATAAAGCCTGGGTGACCGAAGCCACTCCATGGCGGGGAGCTGAGGAGGGTGCGGAAACGCCCAGGAAACCAAAGCCCAACCCAGGGCCCTGTGCCCCTCAGCAATTATGAAGAGAAAGTTGAGGGGCAAAGGAAAAATGTGACGCTTTAGCTTCCAATCTTGGTAGAGTGGGAGGTCAATCCACGGAAGAGACGGCGTCACTTGAGATCTAGAAAATATATAAGTAAAAGGAACAGTCAGAGTAAGCTATGGGTATGGCAGAGATCGCTCAGCTCTCACTCTGATAGACCAGCCCATCACCACATGACTAGAACCCGATCCTCTCGGCATCAGCTAGGAAAGGCCCTAGAAAGCCGCCTTTGGCGGGGGGATAGCTCCCCTATTTCAACCCCTTTCGGGATTGGGCACCCTTGTTTGTGTTTACTGTATGATATCTACGTTATATATGTGTTCTAGGTGATATTTTATAGCTCTTAAGGTTTGGATATATCTTCACATTAGCATTATAATTCTAAGTACTAAGACTTGTTGTTGTTGTTGTTGTTCCCCAAGCTGCCTGGCCGAACAGCCCCAAGGCCCTGAGCAAGGCCAAGGCCATAACCGAGCGCCCCCACAGAACCCTCCCCGCCGACCACAATAAAGCCTGGGTGACCGAAGCCACTCCATGGCGGGGAGCTGAGGAGGGTGCGGAAATGCCCGGGAAACCAAAGCCCCACCCAGGGCCCTGTGTCCCTCAGCAATTATGAAGAGAAAGTTGAGGGGCAAGGGAAAAATGTGACGCTTTGGCTTCCAATCTTGGTAGATTGGGAGGTCAATCCACGTTAGAGACGCCGTCACTTGAGATCTAGAAAATATATAAGTAAAAGGAACAGTCAGAGTAAGCTATGGGTATGGCAGAGATTGCTCAGTTCTCACTCTAATAGACCAGCCCATCACCACATGACTAGAACCCAATCCTCTCAGCATCAGCTAGGAAAGGCCCTAGAAAGCCGCCTTTGGCGGGGGATAGCTCCCCTATTTCAACCCTTTTCGGGGTTGGGCACCCGCCCTGTACTAAGACAGGGCACCCGCCCTGTACTAAGACTTATCTAGTTTAATGAACAAATATAGAATAATAAAGATAAGTTTAATTAATTCAAATAATGTGATAATCTAGAGTGATATCCAAACCTTAAGAGCAAAGCACTATTACAGAAAACACATAAATAACGCAGAAATAATACCGTAAACACAAGCAAGATATGAAATGCCATCCTTGCCTATCTTATTATTATTGTGAATAATAAGTGAAGCAGGGCCTGTGATTGGGTCTAAGACACGTGGGCCTGGTCAGTCAATATTCATCTCTTACTTACCGTACTTTTTGGGTTTATCATTTCTTTATTTCACTTGTGTATACTGTATGCTATATATGTGATAAATGTGTATTAATATCATGACTCTTAAGATTTGGATATCACTGTAGATAGTTAAGTAATCATTAACTCCCTCCGACATATTATGTTCCAATAAGTCCAAGGAGGCGCTTGACAAGTATTTTGGGTCTTGAATTTGGCTCATGAGTGTTGTCGAAGCCTTACATTTTTCGCGATTTCCATCCACCAGAATCCTGTTTATTGTGATTTATCATATATCAATGGAAAGAGGAATATTTATAGTACATGATAAAATAAAAAAAAATGTAAATAAATCGAAATATGAAAGTGTAAATGAGTCCGGAATACAATTATTTCCCATGCAATTGTCTTCACACCGTCCTAGCTCTAAATTGTGAGTGATGACCATATATTTTTTTTTTGCTCAAATAATAGTATTTTTTCTCCTCTTTCCAAATCTGAAAACAGAAATTGTTTATCTTCAATAGTTCTCAAGCAGTGACCGAAAACAAAAAATATATGATTTTGATTTATATGGTTTATAACATTTTCAATTTATTTCGTTGCTACGAAGTGTATGGTTTTAAATTTAGGCTGTATGAATACGGCAAATAATGCTGATGAGTATAAAACAAACTAGAAGTTGCTAGGACAAATACTTTTTGCGCTATGAATATTTGAAATGAAGAGCCAAAATGCGAATATTTACGCTTCACCCATCTCTGTTCCGGCGATGCTAGCCGGGTTCCGAGCTGTTCCCCACCTCGTGGTTGCGTTATTTGCTTGGATACGTATATAACTGTATATATCACCGGAATCGGAAAATTGCGCTCTTTCCAATGGTGAAAACAAAAATAATATAGCATAATTGGTTCGCGAGCTATGCACAATTGTTTCCATGCAGTGACCGAAAAAAAAAAAATCTGATTTTGATTGATATGGTTTATAACATTTTCGATTTATTTCGTTGCTACGAAGTGTATGGCTTTAAATTTAGGCTGAATGAATACGGCAAATAATGCTAATGAGTATAAAATAAACTAGAAGTTCCTAGGACAAATACTTTTTGCGCTATGAATATTTGAAATGAAGAGCCAAAATGCGAATATTTACGCTTCACCCGTCTCTGTTCCGGCGATGCTAGCCGGGTTCCGAGCTGTTCCCCACCTCGTGGTTGCGTTATTTGGTCGGATACGTATATAACTGTATATATCACCGGAATCGGAAAATTGTGCTCTTTCCAATGGTGAAAACAAAAATAATATAGAGTAATTGGTTCGTGAGCTATGCGCAATTGATTCCATGCATTGTAATTGTTATGAAAATATATGAGAATGTTTATACAGTTGTATATCATTGCCACAATATACACCCTTTCCAACGAGAAGGGAAATGGCTCCTGGGTTGACACTGAAAAAACAAAATAAGAAAGCCAGGTAATCTTCAGGTAATAAATTCAGAAATAATTCTATTGTACACGTAAATAAAATAAAGTAATGTATATATATATATATATATATATATATATATATACAGTATATATATATATATATAGACAGTATATATATATATATATATATATATATATATAAATTATATATATACAAGGTGTCAAACAAAATATAAAGAATGGTAAATGGTAATGGTAATGTATGTGTGTGGATATATTATATATATATTATATAACATATATATATATATATATATATATATATATATATATATATATATATATATATATATATATATATATATATTTATATATATGGTGTCAAACCAGAGAAATATGTGCAAATTTCCAAGCCACCCAAAGAGGTACTGCACTGGACTCATTATTTTTTTAGAGTGGTTTCCCCAGGAGGCCTATATCCACTGTAGTGCAAAATGTAGTAGAATTTTTTTTTTTTTTTTTTTTTTTTATTTTATGATGATGATGATGGTGATGATGATGGGTGAATGAAGGTGGGCCCCGAACCTCGGAAGTGATGATTGAATGAATGAATGAATTATATATGGGGGGAGGGGGAAATAATGGGGGAGGAGGGGGAGGGTGTATGAGGGGGGAGGGAGGGGGCATAACTTAGATAAATATATAAATACGAATTATATATATATATATATATATATATATATATATATATATATATTATATCAATCTACGATTAGAAAAATAAAATAAAATACAAATAAAAATAACCCTCCCCCACCCCCAAAAAAAAAAAATATATATAATATATATATATATATATATATATATATATATATATATATATGGGGGGAGGGGGGAGGGGGGAGGGGAGAGGGGAGGGAGGTATAATGGGGGAGGGAGGGGGGTATAATGGGGGGGAGGGAGGGGGAGAGGGCATAACATAGATAAATACATAAACACAAATTATATTATATATATATATATATATATATATATATATATATATATATATATATATATATATATTATATCAATCTACAATTAGAAAAATAAAATAAAAATAAAAAATAACCCTCCCCACCCCCAAAAAAAAAAAAAAACAAAAAAATATATATATATATATAATATAAATATATATATATATATATGGGGGGAGGGGGAAGGGGAGGGGGATGGAGGGAGGGGAGGGGCATAACATAGATAAATACATAAACACGATTTATATTATATATATATATATATATATATATATATATATATATATATATATATATTATCAATCTACAATTAGAAAAATAAAATAAAAATAAAAATAACCCTCCCACCCAAAAAAAAAAAAAAAAAAAAAAAAAATATATATATATATATATATATATGGGGGGAGGGGAGGGGGGAGGGAGGTATAATTTGGGGGAGGGAGGGGGGGAGGGGAGGGAGGTAGTATAATGGGAGGGGGAGGGGGCATAACATAGATAAATACATAAACACGAATTATATTATATATATATATATATATATATATATTATATCAATCTACAATTAGAAAAATAAAATAAAAATAAAAATAACCCTCCCCCACCCAAAAAAATAAAAAATAAAAAAAATAATAAAAAAAATATATATATATATATATATATGGGGGGAGGGGGAAGGGGAGGAGGAGGGAGGGGGGGGGAGGGGAGGGGAGGGAGGTATAATGGGGGGGAGGGAGGGGAGGTGAGGGGAGGAGGGGATGGAGGTATAATGGGGGGGGAGGGAGGGGGAGGGGGCATAACATAGATAAATACATAACATTATATTATATATATAGATTATAGATTATATATAATTATATATATAATATTATATATATACTGTATCTATATATATATATAAATATAATATATAATATATATATATATATATATAATTATATAGATATATAATAATAATATAATACGAGTTTGTGTGGTGGGGGACATTTATGTTGGGTAATAATAAATAATAATAAATAATAAATAATAATAATAATAATAATAATAATAATAATAAATTATAATATAATAAAGCAAAAATATAAATGAAATACAAATATAAATACTTTTTTATGGGTGATCCCATACACAGGAATAACAGGTATAATAATAAATAATAATAATACAAATAATAAAATAGGCCTAAACACAAAAATAATAAAAATAATAAAATGGTGGTGGTGGTGGTGGAGATGGTGGTGGTGTTGGTGGAGATGGTGGTGGTGTTGACACAAATTGGGTTGGGTTCATTTTCTGACCTGGCCCACGGTCAGAAAAGGGACCCTACCCTAAAAAGCATGGCCCCTCCCTCCACCACCTTGGTCACGTAGCCTACACCAGAGAATGCTCGATCAGTAATAAAAGTGTTTTCACTATAAACACTTATACAAGTAAAATACACTACTTCAAGTGATAAATAGCAATATAATTGACTCAATATGGTATGAAAGTGATCCACAAACAAGCGAAACCATGGCCCCTCATGGAGCCCACCTTGGTCACGTACACCAGACTAGCAAAACACTTCACTAACATGGTTTTTATACCCTAAATAAGAATAACACAATAATCCATCGATAACCCAACGATATAGCACTTCGTTTGGGTTATATTAGGGCGGTAATACCAGCCAGGCTGGTCAAAATGGAGGCCCCTTGGTTTAAAGGGCTGCACACACCCACCTACTAGGCTGGCTGATGGGAAGAAACTGACTCTCTCTACCACCGCGGGGCCCTCACAGGGACGCTAGGGGGTTGCTAGATTTTTCCACATGTACATCTAACTTATCGGACTTACCAGCCAAATAACCGGCTCAATTGCGTCATAAACTTATTTTCTAGCAATATAATAAGTCCATATGACGCGATCGCGTCATATGAGTTTTTGGTTCACTCTGCCATATGACTCGATCGCGTCATATATGTCTGGGAGAGTTAACATTATTAAAGCGTGTCTAGTATAATGAATGAATATAAAATAATAAAGACAATAATACAGAAATTACCAGTTCTGCGACTTCTGGGCCAATGAGCTACGGTATTGATAAAATGGGAAATCATAAACGTCGATACAAACACCAACTAGGAGCTAGATATATGGTTCGAGTGAATGGATAGTAGCTACATTTATAAGTCTTTATTCAATTAAGGAAGGAAATGTAACAATTAAAAGGCTTCATACTAGCTCAATTAAGTCTTCTAAATACCACAGATCCTTGCTTATCTGCACAACATTGTGTCAATATAGCTGTAATAAAACAAAACACAACCCCGATAAGGAAGGGGTTATTCTCGGAGGGAGCCGTGTTCAGTTGAAAGACACCAAATCTCCTCAAGTAAGAAAATAACATGCAAGTTTGTGTAATGTAATGTCACATTAATGTGTGTGACCGTGTGTTTGAGTTGACTAGTTACAAAATATGAAGAGATTAGTGTGAGCTACCGTAGTTAAGGGGGAGGTGGGTTGACAGGCGAGTATTGAGAATACACACGTAACCATATATTTATAACTTTTAATATTCAATTAATTTAATATAGGAACCCATTTTATGTGTGTATCAATTATTTCATTCAATAATATATACACTTTGACAGTGAAATGCATGCTTACTCCAAACAGTGGGATATATGGGCTTAGATAATTATAACTGAATTGAAATATGATAATGCAAAATTAAATGAAAGGTTCAGTTGTATTTGACTTAAATAACATATATTGTTAATAAACTTCCATGTTCGAATGGATTGTCAAACTTTATATTGTGTTAGGTTTGTATAAAATGGCAAATATACAATATATATGAAGTATGTAACGATATGATATATAATTTTAGGAAGAAGATTTGGAAAACATTCATAAAAAAACAATGATTTGATGAGAGAGGAAGAAATAAAGAACGGCTTATAGACGTGAACAAGAAGGAAAGAAGTAGAGCGGGAAGGGAGGGCTTGGCTGAGAGAGTGTGGTATAGTGGGGATGGAGTGGGGGGAGGGGGTTTATCAATGTTACCAACACAATTCGCGGATCCCTCTCAGGCAGGTGTAGCAGGACTTATGTCCACAATAGTACCATAGCGTTTACAGGCACTCACTTATAAGAATTGTATCATATAAGCCCATATGGCAACAGTGAGTGTTATGCATTAACCCCGGTAGGGATTATGTTTACAAGTAGATAGTGAGGCGTCTTTCCCCTATACAGACGCCCTATCCGTGTATCCCAACTCTCTCCTATAATAAGAACCTACTTCAAGTTTTATCAGTGTTTAACTTATCCCACCATTACGATAAATACACTGTGTAGCCTGCATAGCAGTCAGGACCACCCCTCTACAAGCACCACCTCAGCAACACCACTACGCATCGCTTCCATAATATAGGTTTGATTCCCGGAGGGAAGTAAAGAAAACCTAATATTTAGTAAGGCCTTGTAATCATTCACGATATGCCTATTAGTATAATAGTCTCCCTTCAAACGCCGCATCACCAGTTTTGAATCTACCGTGCGGGAGGACAGGGAGTACAACTTCATAAGTGCAACGCGTATTCTCTTATTGAATCGTCTTTATGATTGGGTACTCGCTACGAAAAAACTTTGTAAAAAAATAAACAAATAAAATTAACTTAATAATTGCTATACTCAAGCTTCCCAATGCGTGGATTTATTGCGAGTGGATTCTTGACGCTGGCCCTCTAGCGTCTAAACTTCCTTCACTGACATATCAAGATTCAACTCAAAAATCCACCAAATGGGAAGGGGATGGCAGGGAGGGCACTAACACCGTCAATGATTACGGGGCCCTACTAAATATTAGGTTTTCTTTACTTCCCTCCGGGAATCAAACCTATAATTTAATAGTGGCCCCTCCATCATTGACGATATGCCTGATATATAAGACTGGAGGGGGACATTCGTGACAAATATCAAAACCACCAACCCAAATACCATAGGTAACAGAGAATCCGTATTTTATTGCGTTCATACAATAATATAAAAAATATAAAAGAAGGTAAGCAGTGCGTTACTTCGAAGAAGAGCTGCTTGTACATGACTGGACCTTCACTTGAGATCTATTGCATGCTTAGTGAGAACATTCTTGTACTCTAGAACTCTAATCCTTAGGATTATGTTCTGACCTTAAAATTATTTGTACAATAAAAACTGTTTGTACATTTTGTAAATACTATCTAGATACAACTATGATAGATTTCTTAAAATAAGAATAAAATATGATTAACTGTATAACCAGTTCTATTCATATCACAGCTCGTGATTTATCACAATCTCCGGCGGAAGGGTTCTAGTGGGTCTTAGGGCTATTTCGCCTGAAGAATAACATAAAACAATTAGCACTTGGACTGCTAGACCCATTGCCGTAATGCTACAAAGGTCCGCTTTGGCTTGTCCAGGGCGACCGACAGGTATCGCGTAAGGAAAGTGTGATTAGACGCCCACAACTGAGTGTCGGCTATGTCGTTAATGGAAAATGTTTGCATAAACCGGAGGGAGACAGCCCACTTTCTAATGTCGTGGGCTCTGCCTACCACGCCGAGATTACTTTCCTTAATTACATCTACGAGTAAAGAAGCCAATTTCCTTTCTCGTGACGCGATTACCTGTCCGGTTAACCCATAGGAAGCCTGGTTGTAGAGGTTGTGCAATCCTCATAAACTTAACTAAAGCTTGTACCGGGCATAAAATGTGATGCGTATGTCCACGTTTAAGCGCCGGGACTGAGAATTCTGAGAAAACATGATCACAATGTTCGTTTTTGGCAATAAATGTGGGGGACGGCGCGATCTGCACATGTTCGTGCAGTCTCCCAAACCTGAGACAATTTGGCTCGTTGCTCATCGCCGCCAGCTCTGACACTCTGTTACCTGTCGCCAAAGCCATAAGGAACACAGCCTTTTTTAATACTGACTCAAAATCCGGCGCATGCTTAAACTTGCGCGACTGAAGTAATGATAACGCTTTGTCTAGCGACCAGGTAGGCATGAGCTGGCGTGGTGGTGGGTGTAGTTTAAAACATGCTCTCATGAACCCTTTCTCCTCCGCCAGTGGTATGGAGAGACCAGTTAGGTCGAAAAAGGGATTTCTAATGGCAGACAAGTGATTCTTTAAAGTAACAACTGAGAAGCACTTCTGTTCAAACAAATAATCTAAGTATTTAAAAATTAAAGCCACTGAGGCATCAGAATGCGCTGTTTCTACTATCCAGGTTGTGAAAGTTTTCCAATGTGATTGGTACTGTCTCCTGGTTGACAGGAGACAGTAATGTTGACCAGTTAGCCATTTTGCATTGTAAATGTCCATAAGGCAAAAGTTAGCGAGGTCTGAAGGTTGCCAATTGTTTCCAAGTGGAATGCAGAGACCAGGAGTGACGCCAGGTTCCTGCACCACGTTTGCAATTGGTGATACCACACTTGAGCCGGCCACATTGGCGCGATCATCGAGACTATGCCCCGTAACCCCGTAGTTTGTGAACTACAGTAGGGTCCCGCATAAAACGTGTTCAGATAAAACGAGTCTCGATTAAAACGAGCGACCTAAAATATTAATATTTAATTTTCGATAAGAACGAATGTGATCACATAAAACGAGTCTGCCGCCAAAGTGGGGCAAATCCGAGGAGTTTTCATATAGAGCGCCGAAATATCGTACGCTCCTGACGGAAATTTACGCTTACAGTGAACATTGACGATATTGGGCCACCAAAATGCCGTGTTCACATAAAACGAAATCGCATAGAACGGCCTCGTTTATCGACCAATTTCTCGTTTTATGTGAGACCCTACTGTACTTGACACATGAGTGAAGCGACTGGAGTCGGAAAAAGATAGATTGAATTCCACCTGTTCCAGTCTTCCAGTAAAGCGTCTGGACCCCCCGCCGGAGTTCTCGCCCGGCGGGTCAGATAGAGAGGAAGTCTGTGATTCCCCTCCGCCGCAAAGCGATCCACTTGTGGACGGTATGGCTCTGCAATCATCTTGTTGAAGACGGTTTGCTTGAGGTCCCATTCTACTAGGGTGCTCTGTCTCCGAGACAAGGCGTCCGCCCAGATGTTCGCTATCCCCGGGAGGTAAGATGCGTGGAGATGAATGCTCAGCGATTCGGCCAGAGCAAAAATCTGTTCTAATAATTCCATCAACTCTCAAGACCTCGTTGACCCTTGCTTCTGAATGCAGTGAACTGCAGTCAAGTTGTCCATTCTGAATGCAATTGACTTCCCGTGTAGGGAAGCACCGTGAGCTTGAAGGAAAAATAATGGGACTAGAAGCTCTTGTTTGTTGATGTGAAAAGTTACATCTTGGGACCAGAGACCTTGAGCTTGGTGACCTAAATTGGACTGATAACCCCAACCTATTACCCCTGAAGTGTCCGTAAGCATAGATTTGAGGGTCTGATGGAATCTCTCTAATGCACCCTGGGATTGAGGGTGACTGGCTGTGGAATGGTACTGGTGTACTCCCAACACTTCCATAGTTTGCTTGAAGAGCAGAGAGGTAAAGTTACTACCCAAATCTGACTGTACCACACGCGGAATTCCATACTGTGTGAAAAATTTACTGAGAGCCTTTACTATGTTTTGGGAAGTTATACGTCTCAAGGGGAAAACCTCAGGGTACCTAGTGGTGGAACACATGACGGTTAACAAGTACTCATTACCACCTCGTGTGGGCGGGTGCCCAACCCCGAAAGGGGTTGAAATAGGGGAGCTATCCCCCCGCCAAAGGCGGCTTTCTAGGGCCTTTCCTAGCTGATGCTGAGAGGATTGGGTTCTAGTCATGTGGTGATGGGCTGGTCTATCAGAGTGAGAACTGAGCGATCTCTGCCATACCCATAGCTTGCTCTGACTGTTCCTTTTACTTATATATTTTCTAGATCTCAAGTGACGGCGTCTCTTCCGTGGATTGACCTCCCAATCTACCAAGATTGGAAGACAAAGCGTCACATTTTTTCCTTTGCCCCTCAACTTTCTCTTCATAATTGCTGAGGGGCACAGGGCCCTGGGTGTGGCTTTGGTTTCCCGGGCGTTTCCGCACCCTCCTCAGCTCCCCGCCATGGAGTGGCTTCGGTCACCCAGGCTTTATTGTGGTCAGCAGGGAGGGTTCTGTGGGGGCACTCGGTTATGGCCTTGGCCTTGCTCGGGGCCTTGGGGCTGTTCGGCCAGGCAGCTTGGGGAACAACAACAACAACAACAACCTCGTGTTTTTGGCAAAGGTCCTACACAGTCAATTATGACCCTACTAAAGGGTTCATCAGTTACCGGAATGGGGTTTAACCCTCCAGCCCCGGCTATGTATTATATATATATTCCTCGAAACCCGGGTGTTTTGGCCGAAAAACGTCTAGGCTAGGCTACCGTATATGTGTTAATCTGACTGCTTCCCGCATTCCCGCGCATCCCCAAGCGTAGCTGTGTTATTTACCTGTAGAATGGCATTAAGTAGAGCTCTCTAAGTCAACTGGTTGAGTTGTGATGATGATTTCATTGGAGATAACTTTATGGCCAAAACAGCCACTTTACACTACTTTTCGATAATTAACAACAACATACAGGCACACACGAACAAGCGACGCTCTCCTTCATGTGGCCGGAGATGCGGGGCGTTGGTCCAGCCGGCTGTTGTTTACATGCGTCGGACCGACGCCTCGCACACGAAGCTCACAGGCTTTCAACCACTGGGCGTTCAAGAGCCCTTCCGGGCAGCTGTTATATGCTTTTTTATGGGCGTTCAAGCGCCCTTCCGTGGTGAGAGGGGGGTGCAGGCTTTACAGGCTGGTTAGGTTTTCCAGCAATTTGACACTCGTGACAAGATTTACAAAAAGATCTGACTGATTGTTTCATTCTTGGCCAAAAGAAGTCTCTGAGTATCTTGTTATAGGTCTTGTTTACACCCAAATGTCCTCCACTAAGGTCATGAGCAATGAAAATGACGTCTGACATATATATGGAGGGGACAACTATCTGATGCATTTCTTGCCAGGTTTCATCAGCTGGCACATTAGGGGGTCTATTCTTACGCATTAAAATACCATTGGAGATGTAAAAGCACCGAGGATCATTCCCCATTTCTGACTCTTCCATAGCTTTGTCAAAATATAGTGACAGTTCAGAGTCCTGTTTCTGAGCCTCCTTCTGTTTTTCAGAGTCAATGGGAATCTTGCTCATTTCCTCTAGATCGGCATTATCTGCAAATAGTGAAGAAGTGTCTAAGTCAATATCATGATTATTCTTTGGTTTGTTACTTTGGTTACCTGCCTTACTCCTAGTCACTACACACGAGGGAAACAAATTAGGGTACTGATCCTCAAGTTGTTCAGTATTATTGCAAGAGGAGGGAAGGGAGGTAACAATGGGGTCTGGTATCACTTTTCCCCCAGCAATATAATTTCCCATCAAAAAGTTAACCCCTTCTACAGGAAGTGAATCTTGAATCCCAACAACATTATAGGTTTGACTCCTGTAAGGAGATAAAGAAAACCTAATATTTAGTAGTGGCCCCGTAATCATTGACGAACATGCCTATTACATAAGGCATCCTCTTCAAACACTCATCCGCCGTAGTTTGAATCTACCGCGCAGAGCATAACAAATTTGAGGAGCCTTCATCATGAGCGCACGCGACCTCACTCATGGCTTCAGTCATTATGAATTGGGTTCTCACTACGAAAAAACTTCGTAAAAAATAAAAACAAAAAGAAAATAAGAATAACTATTCAATAAGCTTTCCATAATATCGTGGATGTACTTGTGTGGATCTTTGACCAGACGCTGACTCAGGCGTCATTCTTCCTTCACTGACATATCAAGTAAACCAAAATCCTTAATACATCGACGCATGAGAAGGGGATGGTCGGGAGGGACCCAGTCGTCAATGATTACGGGGCCACTACTAAATATTAGGTTTTCTTTATCTCCTTACAGGAGTCAAACCTATAATTTATTAGTGGCCCCTCCATCATTGACGAACATGCCTGATATCTAAGACTGGAGGGGGACATTCGTAATCATATCATAACTCTAAAAAGCAGATAATCAAACAACCACATAGTATTCTTACTTCGAAAAAAAAAATATTTATTGGCGCAGCACATATATACAAAAGGGGTTACAAGCAGGTGCGTGCTTCAAAGAAGCCTGCTTGATAAAAAGGGATTAACTCTTGAGACTCTGCGAACAGATCCGGAAGTTAAAAAGGCACCCCACTCAACATAAGTGGTGAAAAATAAAACGTATAAGTTTATATGTGCACATATAACCCCATAATAGTAGTGGGTATATCTCGCAAAATATAACCAATGCTTAAATTAATTGCTTCATAGCTAAAACTACATACAACAACACTGTTGTTTGTACTATCATTGTACTAGCACAATTTCCTGCACTGAATGGTACAGATAATTTTTTTCATATCACAATACCCATAACTAGTATCACAGCTCTTATACTCCGGCGGGGTCTAGGGTGTCCTATGTTACACTGACTGCACCCCCCCCCCCCCCCTTTTCCTTGAAATTAAACAAAAAGTGACTTAAAGGCCACCTAGACCCTTTGCCTTAAAGCTATACATGGCAAGGAAGGTTTGTCTAGAGCTACTGACAGGTATCGAGTCAAAAACGTATGATTAGAGGCCCACAAATGTGTGGACGTAATATCTTCCACAGAAAAATTCCTAAGGAAACGCAAAGAGGCTGCCCATTTGCGTAAATCGTGGGCCCTACCCACAACACCGGGATTACTCTCTTTAATGACCTCGACCAAAAGAGAAGCCAATCTACGTTTCAGCAAGCGCTTACCCGTACTTGCAACCCATAAAGCACCCTGGGGGTTTAGAGGAGCTACTCTTAAATATTTGGTTAGAGCCTGCACTGGACATAAATTATGGTGCACCTTTCCCCTTTTCAACGCCGGCACCGTGAACTCTGAAAACACGTGTTCACTGTGCTCATTCTTGGCTATGAACCCCGGGGAAGGTGCAATGTGAATACACTCATTAAGCCTACCAAACCTGAGGCAATTAGGTGTGTTGCTCATCGCCGCCAGCTCAGACACTCTGTTCCCGGTGGCCAAAGCCAAAAGGAATACAGTACAGCCTTTTTTAATAGTAATGCAAAATCTGCAGTATTTTGGTACAGACGGGAATGAAGTAACGACAATGCTTTGTCCAGAGACCAAGTAGGCATGAGCTGACGGGGAGGTGGACGGAGTTTAAAACATGCTCTCATAAAACCTGTTTCCTCCGCGACTGGGATGGTGAGACCGGTAAGGTCCCAAAATGGCATCCTAATCGCTGTTAAGTGATTTTTTAACGTTACCACAGATAAACGTTTCTGTTCGAACAGATAATTCAAATAATTAAAAACTAAAGCCTCTGAGGGCACAGTTTGTTCTGTCCTAAGGATCCAAGAAGTAAAGGCTTGCCAATGTGATTGATACTGTCGTTTTGTAGACTGAGTATATTGATTCATGAATTTATTGGTCACGTCTCTACCATATGGTGCTAGCCACTTGGCCTCCTGAATGTCCATAATGCAAAAGTCAGCGAGGTCGCTAGGTTGCCAATCGTGTCTAAGTGGAAAAACCTGACCGGGAGCGACACCGGGTGCGGGCACCACGTTTTCAATTGCTGGTACCACAACTGCGCCGGCCACAGGGGCGCGATTATCGAGACTAAGCCCCGATAATCTCGTAGTTTGTTTACTACATGGCACATTAGAGACGCGTCTGGCGGCGGAAACAGATAGATGGAATTCCACCTGTTCCAGTCCGTCACCAGGGCGTCTGGCCCCCCTGCCGGCGTTATCGTCCGGCGGGTGAGGTACATTGGGAGTTTGTGAGTCTCCTTGGACGCGAACAGATCCACTTGTGGATGGTAAAGCTCTGCAATCATTTGGTTGAAAATGGGTTGCTTGAGCGCCCATTCTACTGTTGTGCTTTGTCTCCGGGACAGAGCGTCTGCCCAGACGTTTGCTACGCCTGGGAGATAGGATACATGAAGATGAATGTCCAGCCTGTTGGCTAGAATAAAAATCTCTTCTGACACGATTAGCAACACCCCCGCTCTGCCTGCTTCGTTGGTTTCACTTTTCAACACGTGCGGGGGCTGACGGAGGCGGCAGGAGGGGAGTGCATGCCCGCATGCCCACCCTTCCTGCCGCCCCCAACTAATTGTGGTGGGCCCTATCATTTCTCATCCTTTCTGTTTTCCGTTTTTCCCTTCTTCCCGCTGCCCCCTCCTTTGGGAGCACCGTGACTGTCATGAGGTAAACGACCGTACTCACTCTTTGGTTTCGTTGGAGGGTGTTGTGGGTCGGCAATCCCTACACCCGTCGAACTGTATTTACCTAATTGTATTTACCTAATTGTAGTTTACAGGAGTTGAGCTAAGCTCGTGTTGTCCCGTCTCTCAGTCAACTTTTTATCAATTTTTTTCTTGAAAATATGGATGTTCCTTGCCCCTACCACCTCCTCCTCCAGCCCATTCCATTTGTCAATACATCTATAGGGGAAGCTAAACTTCCTGATATCGTTCTTGCAGGTAGGTCTTTTTACTTTGTAGCTGTGGCCTCTAGTTATCCCTGTATCCATAATTAATATATCCTCCCTATCCAGCCTCTCCAGCCCCCGGGTACATTTGTACATCATTATCATGTCTCCCCTCTCTCTCCTCTCTTTTAGACTCGGTAGATTTAATTTGTCTAGCCTCCCTTCATATGGCAGTTCTCTGAGACTTGGAACCAATCTAGTGACTGCTCTCTGGATTCTTTCTAACTTGTGAATATGCTTCTTTAGATGCAGGGACCACACCACTGCTGCATACTCCAATCATGGTCTAATCATACTCTTCATAATTTTCGCTACCATGGTCTCATCCAAGTAGTTCAGAGCAACTTTCATATTCCCGGCCATTGCATACATTCCGCTAAAGAGCTTGTTAATATGTTTCTCTGGCGACAAATTATCTTGTATAATCAACCCTAAATCTTTTTCTTTTTCGGCCTTGCTAATTATATTATCTCCCATCCTGTACTCCCAATTTGGTCTATTCACACTTCTTCCCATATTTAACACATGGCATTTACTTATATTAAATTTCATTTTCCACTTGGTGCTCCATTCGTATATTTTATCTAAATCCCCTTGCAGCTCCTCACAACTACTTTTATTTGTTATTTGTCTCATAATTTTTACGTCATCTGCAAACATTGACATGTAAGAGTTTATGCCTATCGGCAGGTCATTCACGTACATAAGGAACGTGAGAGGTGCCAACACAGATCCCTGCGGCACACCACTCTCAACTTTCCGCCACGATGAGTAAGTTCCTCTAATGTTGGTCCTCATTTCCCTATCTGTTAAATAGCTCTCCATCCATTTCAGCAAACTCCCCCTAACACATCCTAGCGTCTCAAGCTTAGATAACAATCTCTTATGTGGTACCTTATCGAATGCTTTGGAAAGGTCTAAGTAGACGCAGTCCACCCATCCGCCTCTTTCTTGGAGTACATCTATCACCCTACTGTAATAACATAGCAAACTGGTAACGCAAGATGTCCCTTCTCTGAATCCAAATTGCTTTGGGGTTATTATCTTCTTTCTCTCCAACATTTTCATCCATCTCTTCCTAATTAGCTTTTCACAAATCTTGCATACAATACTAGTAAGTGAAACTGGTCTATAGTTTAGAGGGTCCTCAGGGTTTCCATTCTTGTATATCGGAATGATATTAGCTCTTTTCCATTCAACAGGAACCTGTCCTTTATCTAAGGAATCTTGAATTATGTCCCTCACTGGCTCCACTAATTGCTCTGCACACTCCTTTAAAACCCAGGCAGACACTTCATCCGGTCCCATAGCTTTCCTTACTTCAAGTCCTCTCATCGCAGATAACAGCTCATCTCTAGTTATTTCAATCTTACTAAGACCACTCTCCAGTACTCCCGCCTGTGGTTCGTCAAAACCTTCCTCTCTAGTAAAAACTGACCCCAATTTGTTATTCATTACCTCACACATGTCCGATACAATTTTCATACGTCCTAGCATCAACTCTTAATTTAGTAATTTGTTTCTTTACCTTCAACTTACTGTTTATATATTTATAAAATAATCTAGGGTCACTTTCACATTTATTTACTATGTTCTTCTCATAGTTCATTTTAACTTGCCTAATTATGTTAACATATCTATTCCTCTCCTGTTTATATTTATTCCGATTACTCTCAGTGTTCCTTCTTCTTAATCTAGCCCAAGCTGCATCACGCCTACCCAAAGCTCTTTTGCATTTCAAATTAAACCAATCTTTCTGCTTAGTAAAATTTCCAGTTTTATATCTTGGGACAAACAGATTGGTTCCTACTCTATAAATTTCGAGGAATCTACTATATTTACCTTGTACGTCCCGTTCCTTCAAAATAAGATCCCAATCTACTCCCTCTAAATATCTTTTCAAGGATACATAATCAGCTTTACTATAATTTAATCTGTCATTTATGTAGCTATTGTCTAATCTATTGGCATTACTCGAGGTCAACTTCCATTTTAGTAATAGGTGATCACTTTTACCTACAGGACATAGATAGTTTATATCACTAATTTCGTGAGGATCTTTTGTAAAAATCAGATCGAGTTTAGAAGGTTCGTTATTACCCCTCATTCTTGTATTTTCCTTCACATGTTGTGCAAGTACATTTTCCGTAACCAACTCCACTAGCCGACTTCCCCAAGATCTCTGATTTGGCCCTGCATCTCCCGATTCCCAATCAACCTCACTACAGTTGAAATCTCCTACCAAGATCAATCGATTCTTCCTTAAAAGCAATCTTCTCAACGACTGAATCATATCCTCTACCATCTCCTCAAACTCCAACTCCCTCCATGCTCTGGTCTTTGGTGGCATGTAAGCTACTGCTATGTCTAGCTTTTTTCCTTCTATATCATTGAGTTCAACTGCCATTATTTCTGCCTTGTCATTATTTAACTCCACGTGCTTTGCTGTCATAGGGTTCTTAACTAATACTGCCACTCCACCTCCCCTTTTACCCTTTCTATCATATCTCCATATATTATATCCTTTACTAACCACTATGTTGCTGTCAAAGTCCTGGTTCAGCTTTGTCTCTGTCAAACAGACTATCTGTGGTTGATCTTTTCTTAATATATTATCTAACTCTACCTTTTTACTGTTTATTCCATCTATATTAGTGTAGTAGCACAGTATATTTGAATCCACCTCCTTGTTTCTCTTCCCTCTCTGCCTCCTACCAGGTTCACCTCCTCCTCCATCCCTTCCCTGACCCAGTTCCACCTCCCCGCTAATTCTATTCTCCTCCCCCCTCTCTCTCCCTCTGTTCCACCCTCTCCACCACATCCTGGCTCTCTCTCCGGTCCCCTGCTCCCTGCATTATCTCTCGCTCCGTCTCCTTGCTTTGACTTCGTACTTGTCTCTCTGTTTCTTTCCCTATCACTCCTCTTACTTTCGGTTCTTGGTGGCTCCTGATGTACCACTTCCTTACTTGCCCTTCCCTTATTCTCCAAAAAAATTCTTCTTTTGCTCTTCAGACAACTTTCCATTCTCTTCATCAGCCTTAGCTTGGAGTTCCCTTAACTGTTCTCGTTCTTCTACACTTAGGTCCTTTTTTACCCTTATATGATTCAGCTCTGTCGAATTTAATTTCCAGCTCACATTGGCTACTGCTTCTGCTGTTGATCTAAACTTTAGTTCCACTCTTAGTGGTCTCATCTCGCCCTTCTTATATATTCCTAACCTTCTCACCTCCTCCAGTTCTTTTACCCATCCATAACCCTCGTCTAAGTAATCCAGTATCCCCTTGACTTTCACAACATCCCTTTCCTTTCTTACCTTCATATCTGCCAGGTGCTCTTCCACATCTCCAAAGATTACTACACACTTACCTCTATCTATTGTCTCTCTCACTACCTTCTCTTTCTTCTTTAAAACTTGCACTACATTTTTTTCAAACTCTTTCTTTTCCTTTTCTCTCTCTTCCTTCTGCTCCCTAATTCCTTTTACTTCCTCACTCAGGTGGCCCTCATATTCCTTAAGCTGAGCCTTGAGTGCCACATTTTCCGCCGCTAACTCGTCTACTCTGGCCATCACTGCCTCTAGGCTGTCACTTACTGGCCTAGGCCTATCCACCCCGCTAGTAACGCCACACATATCGGACAAAACTTCTACTTTAGCCCCTAACTCCTTCCTCCAATTTTCCATCACTCCCCTCCATCTCACAAGACCCATCAATTGTTTTTTCATACTTGCCAACTGATCATCCTTGTCCTCGGTGATAAAGCCTTCAAATTCGTATTCCTCCTCATCCCCAGCTAGGCTTTCACGCCTTCCCGCCATCGCGAGGTGGTCGTCTGCCAGCCTAAAAACAACAATCGGCCCACTATCCCATCTCACTCCAGGAACTGTTTTACTTAATCCATATTTTCAATTACTTGGAATATCCAATTACATCTGAATTGCTCATAAAACACCCAATTACTTATTGAAATGCACATATAAATTTCCGGGACAACACTTAGACACTCCTATCAACTTCACACAAGGTAACTCATTATCGGAGAGCAGCTGCGAGGTGTTGACAGCTCGGAGGTCGGAGGAGTGCCCGACGTGTTCGAGCGAGGGGAAACTTTTATGCCAAACCCTAACCCTTGTGCTGGGTCGGCGATCGACGGATCGACGGCCCTTAAGGTGCATTAGTCGGGGTGTATATCTGCAAGAATTCCTAGGGCAATCGTCCCGTCCTCTAATTGTGGCTCCATGGTGGGTTTGGAATCTGACTCAGATGAATTTAGAAATATCGTCCTATGGAATCTAAAATTGCCCCCTCCGACGCCGACCCCTGCGAGAAATTGGACTGCCTTAAGGACCCTTCCCCTGCTGCCAACAGTGCCGGAGTTCCCCACTCAGGCATGGCACCCACAGACCTTGGCAAACCTCCTAAGGATACTGTGACGAATTCTCCATCGTCGGGTAGTGAGATCCATCAGGTGATCTCCCCGGCATCAATTCCTATGCACGGTACTGCCTCTGTGATCAATAATAGTGATGACAACCCCACAGTCTCGACTTTAACTTCTATATTACCAGATTATGATTCTAGCCTTAGCCTACCTCTTCATTCCGTTGACAACCTTAATGAAGAACCTCGCATGCCCTCAGCTGACACCCCTACAGATGCTTCTTGCATCCCTGACCCGTCTGTGTCTCCATCTGTTACCATCTTCCCTCCGGATGCAGGATCTACTACCTCAATTAAACCTGCTTCTGTACCTCCACGATCTCAACGGGCCATTGATGCAGGTACAGGAAAAGACCTTGCCGGTATTTCCTCTGCCATTCACACGCTTCAACCGTTCGTACCTTCGCATAACCGACAAAGGCGTAAACGTAACACGTATACCCCTGCTTCGAAGGACACTTATAACGCTATGTTCAGTCCCCCTGATTGGTCACGGTTTTTCACGGTCTCTGGTGAACCTATGGATGATTTCAGTCTATACGATACTCTCGCACAAGATATTGGTGACTTCACCATGCATGCTGTTGGATCGGCCAAGCGCATGATTGAGGTGAAAACACAGGAGCAATCAGAAGCCTTACAAGCCTACCTCGACACCCCCAACGACAGATACACAGGTAAACCAGATGAATACCTGAATCAGTGTACTGGCACGGTTGTGCTCCCTTCCGACTTCGAATTTGCAGATCAGAGCTTTACAGACTCAACCAATCGTATCTTAAAATTATTGCAAAGAACTGACCCCACTGTTGTTAAAGTTGACACTTATACTGCTCCTCAGCGTGGAAATCGGCCCCCACTACGCATTGTCAAAATCTATTTTAAGCGCCATGACCTTCCTATGCATGTCTGTCTTGCAGGTCGCCAACTGCAGGTACGAAGGTACAGTATGTTAACAAGCCGAGACAATGCACAAATTGCTGGAAGCTTGGGCATTAAAGCCTTCAAATTCGTATTCCTCCTCATCCCCAGCTAGGCTTTCACGCCTTCCCGCCATCGCGAGGTGGTCGTCTGCCAGCCTAAAAACAACAATCGGCCCACTATCCCATCTCACTCCAGGAACTGTTTTACTTAATCCATATTTTCAATTACTTGGAATATCCAATTACATCTGAATTGCTCATAAAACACCCAATTACTTATTGAAATGCACATATAAATTTCCGGGACAACACTTAGACACTCCTATCAACTTCACACAAGGTTGTCGGGCTCTCAATGCTCGTTGCTTAAATTGCGGCTCAGAACAACATGCTCTCAACAATTGTCAAGCCAGCTCGCCCCGATGTGCAAATTGTGACGGGTCCCACAAAGCCAATGACAGAACATGCCCGCACTTTGCGTTTCATCGTGACGTATTACATTTACAGGCCACAAACGGACTCCCCTTCCGGTCTGCTGCAGCACAATTAAGGCAGGAAGGTAAATCTCCTCCATATCGACGGTATGAATCAACTACACCTGCTGACTCCTCTGACCACCAGCGTCCAGAGCAGCACCACCTATTAGCCCACAACATTACCCCACCAATGATACCTTCCGTTTAGTTCACCTTAACTCCCCGGACCTATCCACCTCTAACAGGTTCGAGGGATTTACTAACTTGACCGATGATACTGAGTTTTGGAACATGACTGCCGAAGAGAACCTCATGGAATGTAACACAGTACCAGATATAGAGACTTCTCCCCAATCTCACTCCACCCAGTCGCAGCCTCGGAAAAAGCGTAAGGTTGCAAATCCTATCCGGTCTTTATCCCGGACCTCGAAACTCGGTTCCACCACACAGAAGTGGGTTATGCCTACCCACGATCCGGACTGTGGCTGCCATAACTGCGGCCGATTCTTTCTACTTCAGCACAAGACTTCTACCCGTACAGTACTCACCGAACATCTTCACAAATTTCTTTCCAAGCGAGCTCCTGCGGAAGATGCTCAAATTCACCCGACTCCTTGTTATTGTGTCACCCATATTTGTGAATCTGATCCTACGCCCAAGGACTTGATGCAGAGATTCCTGAAGGACAATAACCTGTTGGATTCTGACTTGACTAATATAGAGCTATCACAATCCCGATTTGATGTTCACCAACCTCCTGTCAATGTGCGTACCACCCTCACCACGCCTGATCCTCCCTGTAACCTTGAGCGACATGTTCCGTTAGCCGCTCCCCACTGCCCAGATCCCGATGCTCCCAAACCTAGGGACATTCCCCCACAAACTCCTGCTAACCCTACGACACCATCATCTGACGAACCTTCGGTAAAGACTCATCATACCCCGAGCCCCTCACAATCTCCTGTATTGATATGTCACACCAATATCCCACCTGACAAATGTGGATGTCCAATTTGTTTCCGTCATTACATCACACCCCATATCTGTGCCACGGATCCCTGCCTCCTTGCTCGGATGCAGGAATTTGTCACCACACGTACACTTCCCCCTAACCCTGATGAAGATGTTACCTCCGCTTATCTATTTATGAACACTCTGTGCCAAAAACTCCTCCACTGCCCCACCCTTGTTCCTAAACTAGTCACACAATTCACAGCTATTTCTGAAAAATTTACAGACCTTACATCTACCCCTTCACCTCCATCCACACAACCCTCTCCACACTCACAACCTTTACCAGACTCTCTTCAAGAGACCACTATTGTCGATGACTCTGACAATCCTATTCTTGATGGCATATAACATTTTGCAATGGAATATAAACGGATACCAAACTCGCCTCCGTATGGGAGAATTACAACGATTACTTAAATTATATTCACCATTATGCATTTGCCTCCAACATGTAGGCAATTTTGTTGTCCCCCCCAGGCATTATACTGTTGCTGCTAGCTCCCCTATAACCCCTTCACATCTCCGAACGGCCATCCTTGTGCACTATAAGTGCGTATTTGTTCCTGTCACCCTTGACCCCAACCCTTTTCAAACAACTGCCGTCTCCATTTCATTACCAAACCTTCCTTCCTTGACTGTTTGCTCCTCCTACAATCAACCCTCCTGTCATTACAATACTTCAGACCTTCATCAAATAGTACAACAACTGACCCCGCCGTACCTTATTCTGGGCGACTTTAACGCACACTCTCCCCTTTGGGGCAACCCAAACACAGACATCCCAGGCGATAAAATTGAAAAATATCTCCTTCATTCTACTCTTTGTTGTCTCAACTTTGACACCCCCACCTACAGATCTGCTACCCACTGTACATTTTCCGCTGTTGATCTTTCCTTTGCCTCGGGTGACGCAGCTCCCCTATTTGACTGGTCAGTTTTACAGGATCGCTTCTCCAGCGACCACTACCCTATACTCCTTAAGTATTTGTGCCCTGCATCCTCCCCTCAAATATCGAGTTATAATCTCTCTAAAGCCGATTGGACGTCTTATACGCACTCCTCTGCAGACGTTCGGACTTCTCCCCTACCTCTTCCCCTGCACACAATTTTGATTATTTTTCGTCCTTCCTGAACTCCATTGCTCGCACTCATATCCCGCCTACCTCCTCGCTGCCGCACCCTCGCCAGGTCCCTTGGTGGACGCCCACTCTAGCCCAAATGATAAAATTCAAGCATCGTGTGGAACGCCTTCTTAAGCGTCTGAGTGTTAGGCAGCGGCGTTTAAAGACTGTTTCCCCCCGACTTTTTTCCACTAATCGTTACTTTGACCTTATAACCATCACTATTGAAAAAATTGCCCTTAAAACGTTCTATAACAAGATCTGTGCAGTTGTCAAACGCAGTATCCTTGACAACAAGATACAGTGGAGCCCCCATCCTAGCTGCTAATTGGTTCCGCAGAAATAGAGCTAGGATTGAAACAGCCAAGATTGGGGCACTGTTCTTATGGGGAAAATTCAATCGGTTCCGTGCTCATGCCAAAATTTGCGTCTTTCTATTTTTTGCCTACGAAAACATGTTTTATTGTACACAAATTAAATTTTATGCATTATACTGTATCATATAATACAGCATAGAATAAGTTTTTAATAACTAGAAAATAAAAGGCCCAATATCTAAACAATTACCGCACTTTTTCCCAGTGTTAGGCTATGAAAACATGTTTTTTTGTCAAGGCTACATCAAGTTACTGTATTTACAGGGTGTCAATCCAGAAAATATGAATTGTGTTATCATTATGGTTTATTATTTTGTTATCATTATAGCGCGGGCGAAGGCGCGAGCTCTAGGGGGGTCCGGGGGCATGCCCCCCAAATTTTTTTTTTTGAGAATTTAGGTGTCTAAAACGGTATTTCCTGCAATAAAAAAAAACAATCAAGATGGAAAATATGGATACCAAAATTGTCAATTTAGCCTAGCCTACATTTTTTTTTTTTTGGGGTGGGGGGAGTTTCTGTTATCATTATACAAAAAGTTCATTTGCGTTATCACTAAAAAAAAACAGCGTCGTTAGGCTAGGCCTAAAAAAATTCGCATGATAGAAACAATGCCCCAATCTACAGTATTTATGGTTAGGACTGTCATTTAGCCATGTCTATATTATTATTTACAATGCATAAGATTTAGGTCTAGGCTACTTGAATAATTCTTATTCAAGTAGCCTAGGCCTAAATCTTACGCATTGTAAATAATAATGTAGACATGGCTAAATGACAGTCCTAACCATAAATACTGTAGATTGGGGCATTGTTTCTATCATGCAAATTTTTTTAGGCCTAGCCTAGGCCTAGGTTCTAAATTCGTCCAGCCACCCCTCAAGTACCCATTTCGCCCCAAATACATCCAATAAATACATATTATGAGGAAAAGACGTATTATGAGAAGATTACTTACCACACATATTTTATTATAAATCATTGTCATATTTAGCCTAGCCTAGGCTAACATCGTCTAGGCTAGGCAATTCAATCGCTTTCGTCCGACATGGACTGGTCTTTGCTGTGTTTTGAGCATGAAATTCCTTCATTGCTACCACCAGGCCAACCATCCCTATCACTAGATGTACTAGAGGTTATAATAAACGCGAGAGATATGGGGTTCAGGCACAAAAAGGCTTGCAAACGGTTGTTTTGTCAACACAGATACTAGCTAAACTGCAAGCGTCTGCTTAGTGATGGCGGCATCTTGCGCATTTGACGAACGGATCTCGGATTCACTTGGATTTCGTCTCTAAACGGCAAGCTACTGGCAGATTCTTTCGTTATGTTAAAACAAAATTATTGTTTTTGTTTGTTTTCTAGTTTTATGTCGAGTTTTTCGTTATTTTTTGCTATTTTTTCGGGTTTCGGCTGGGATTTTGATGCGAGGAATGAGGCTTTTGGCGCGAGAATTGAAATTGGGAATATTTGGTGTGTGGTGCGAGGATTGAATCAACGAAGACCGGTGTAGCGAGGATGGGGGCTCCACTGTACTTTCATGGCGATCATATATCTCGTCCTTCAATTCCCGCACCCCTCTCTCTACTTTATGGAAAAAGTTTCGCAGTATCAACGGACACACTGTACGGCCTCCACTCTCTCCACTCAAAGACCCTGCCTCGGACTCGCTTACACATGACCCCCTTGACATCGCTGCCATACATGCCAAACATTTCTGTCACGTCAGCTCAGACCAGTCATTGCCTCGTCAATTTCTTCGTTATAAATGTATGGAGGAATCTCGCCCGCTATCTTTTCATAGCGGGAAAACACATGAATATAACACCCCTTTTTCAATTCCGGAATTGCGACACGCGCTCGACCTGTGTACAGACACTACTCCTGGCCCGGATGGATTCTCGTACGCTCTCATCCGTCACCTCCATCCACGTGCACTACAACATCTTTTACAACTGTACAATCAGTTTTGGATAAGTAACTACTTCCCACCGTCTTGGCGGCATGCTTACACTATACCCGTACCGAAGCCTGGAAAAGATCATAGTCTTCCCACAAATTACAGACCGATTGTGCTTACCTCATGCCTCTGCAAATTAATGGAAAAAATTATCAATCCTCGACTTTTACATTACGCTGAGTCACATGCCCTCCTATCCCCATATCAGAATGGTTCCCGCCCTGGCCGTTCTACACTGCACTCACTTATTCGCCTTGAACACCAAATACGTGATGGGTTCTCCAAGAACCAACCCACAGTGGCAATATTTTTTGACATTGCTAAGGCTTATGATACAACATGGAGACACAGGATTTTTTTTTTTTTTTACACGATTCTGGCATGCGGGGTCCTCTTCCCTGCTTTTTACAACATTTTCTCTCTAACCGTACATTCCAGGTCAAAAATAATGGTCTCCTATCGGACATTATGTCACAAATTAATGGAATACCACAAGGATGTGCCCTTAGCAGCTTACTCTTTATTATGGCGATCAATAGTGTCATACGCAGCCTCCCACCTGAAATATCGTATAGCTTGTATGTGGACGACTTCGCAATATATTATACTTCTCGCAGTCTGACTCACATACAACGGCGTCTCAACATTGCTCTAAAATCCATCCACTCTTGGGCATCCACTGCTGGTTTTCAATTTTCTGCTGAAAAGACTAACGCCGTTGTATTCTATAGAAATGTTCGACATTTACGTAAACAGTCCATTACTCTCACCATGGGACATTCTAATATTCAGATCCTTCCACATACCAGGTTCCTTGGTTTAATCTTTGATACTCACCTCAATTGGAAGAGTCACATTGCCTGCTTAAAGGCACGTTGCCTCCAGAGAATGAATGTTCTGAGAACAGTCGCACGAGTCCATTGGGGCGCAGATCGCGCTACGCTTTTACTGTTCTACAGAGCTACCATCCTCTCAGCCCTAGATTATGGTAGCCCTGTCTATGGCACGGCCTCTGCTTCCACATTAGGAACCCTCGACAGCGTACACCATTTGGGCATCCGCATTAGCTCGGGGGCATTCCGTTCCTCTCGTGTCTCCAATATTCTATGTGAGGCTGGGACCTTACCTCTAGCCTACCACCGTCGATTAGTCCTCATGCGTACGGCTGTTCGCCTCCGTCATGACCCAACTCTACTAGAACTATTCCATTCCACAGATAACTATCGTTCAAACATTCCAGTGCCATTCCCAATATTGTCTCGCCAATTGCTCTCCACTTACAGTATCACCGTTCCTCCCATAACTCCCCCTCCTAGTCACATCACTCCGTGGACCCTACAACACCCTACAGTTTGCTTTCACTTAGCGGATCAACTTGATGCCCAAGCCCCATCTCAATGTCGACATCTCGCTTTACAACATCTTGATAATCACATCCCGGCTGTTTTCATTTACACCGATGGCTCGAAAACTGCGGATGCCGTGGGTTGCGCTGCAGTCTCAGACCATGGCTTGTATCAAAGTACCTTACACCATCACTCCACGGTTTTCACTGCTGAATTATGGGCTATTCAAGGTGCTTTAAGCACCATCTCTTCATTGTTGAGGAACTCTCCACGGGTCGTTATCTGTAGTGACTCAAAGAGTGCACTGCAAGCCTTATGTGTATTTGCCCCCAAGGACCCATTGGTCAAGACTATCATCCACACAATACACAAATTACAGTGCGCTAATCGTTCCATCACACTGTGCTGGATCCCCGCGCATGTAGGAATTCCCGGGAACGAGCGTGCAGACTTCCTCGCTAAGCAAGCGTGTCATGGTACACCCTCTACTACTTTGCTGCGTTCAGAGGATATGCTCCCTGTCCTCCGTCGCCATGTTTATGACGCTTGGCGAGTTGAGTGGAGAGCGCAACCATTAACTGGCCACCTTCGCTCCATTAAGGATGACATACACTTGTGGCCCTCTTCAATTAATGGTTCATGTGCAGACCAAACCCTATTAACTAGATTACGTTTAGGCCACACACGCCTCACACATGGTTACCTGATGTCCACCCCTCGTGGTCCACCACCTGAATGCCAACATTGCCATACATCATTGACTGTTTTTCACTTTCTCTGTATTTGTCCCGTCTATACATCTGAAAGACGGAGATTCCTGCTGAACACCTCATTACATGGCATCCTCTCTGACTCAGACTCTTTCAATTTCACCCCTATTCGTCACTTCCTGAGAGCGATAAATTTATACAATGACATATAACTACTGACATATACGTGACTTTAAACTCTGTACCACCTCCTCCACCACTAGCCTTGAGAGGGCCTAGGCCCAGTGGGCTAGTATAAAATAAAAGCATCATCAACAACAACGATTAGCAACTTCCGAGATCTCGTCGACCCTTGTTTCTGAATACAGTGAACCGCATTCAGATTGTCCATTCTGAAGGCCACCGACTTACCCCGTAAAGTAGAGCCGTGAGCCTGAAGGAAATATAAGGGGACTAGTAATTCTTTGACATTGATGTGGGAGATTTCTAAATGGGACCAAAGCCCTTGACCCTGGTGCCCTTGGTTTGACTGAAAACCCCACCCTATCGTTCCTGACGCATCCGTGTCTACTCATACCGTCGGCGGAGGAGAGGTCCATGACATTACTGAGTGCAACATTTCCCTCTTCGCCCAGACCGTTTGTAAGTTGTGGATTAATTTTGGTATGGGCCATAATTTTTCCGCCGGTAATAGTGGAAAATATTTGTTGCCCTCCAATATTAAACGTTTTACTTTCAACCGGCCCAACATTACAGTTAGTTGGATCCAGTTGAGAGAGCCGACCAGAGACTCCCAGATTCTCTGTGTCGTAGTCAGACTGTGAAGGAACAGGAACAGTTTCCTGCGAAATCTGTTTCGATTGTCCACACTCTGACTCAGAGTGAGAGCAGCTGTGTCCCAAACCAGCCCTATCCACTGAACTACTCGTGAGGGAACAAGGTTTGACTTTACCAGATTTACCTTGAACCCTAGAGTTTTGACATGTTTTAATGTTATGTTGACATGATTTATGCATACTTGCTCCGTCTCTGCCACCACTAGCCAGTCGTCTAGGTACCACAAAATCCTGATCCCTTGTTTTAGCAATGGCATCAGGGCTTGCCGGACTAATTTCGTGAATAAGCGAGGTGCCAGGTTTAACCCGAATGGCATCCTCTGAAAAACATAAGTTTGATGCCTGATCCGTAAGGCCAGAAATTTTTGAAATCTTTTGTTTACCGAGACGTGCCAATAAGCGTCTGTCAGGTCTAAGGAACACATCCAACCTCCCGGCGGAAGTGTTAGCCTGATTTGGTGTACAGTTAACATCCTGAATGACTCGTTGTGAATGTGAAGGTTCAGATACGACAGGTCTACGACGGGTCTCATCTGAACACTGTCCCTTTTGGGACGACCCAGTTAGCAGACAAGGGTTCGCCGGCTGTACTACCCTCGGATCTACCCGCCTTGAAACCGGCCCCGGGAGTGAGAGAGACTTTAGTTTTTTGATGGTGGTGGAGGTGGTGGTGGTGGACGCTTAGCCGGCTGGCCGGCGTTGGCAGAAGACGAGCTTTGACCTGGTTTGTTATAGCCTCGTCCTTTCTGACCTGTAAACTTACCCTGTCTATACCTGTATTGACCTTGGGAGGAGGAGGATGCAGGTAGATGAAAGGGCTTAGATCCCCCCGGCTGTGCTTTTGCGACTGGCTTGGGTTTGGGGAAGTTAAAGGCAGGTTTCTTAGAAGGGGCGGGACTATGCTTAAAGGCTTGAGCCATATTAAACACAGTTCTCCACACATCAGGGGACATTAAAGAGGGAGTGAGCACTGGTGACATGACCACCTGATTCGCAATTCGATCAGGCAGTTTTCGTACCAAGGACATTCTGAGATCTTGTCTCGCCCGGACCGCCTCAAGCAAGGCTGTGCGGATATCACCCAACGACTGAATCGACGTCTGAAGGAGCAATCGCCGAGATAGTTCAACCGACCTTCTGGCATCCGCGTCTGCAATTGCCTGAGTGGATCGGAGCATTGATTTTGCCATCTGGTGCGTCACAATGTACTGAGAGAGAAGTCTAAACGCTTTCCCTCGTAGCCTAAATTCCCGGTCTAGGTGAGTTGGGGTAGGAGTAGTAAAAGGGTCCTTGAGTTCACATAGATTGATTTTAGGGGCAGCTAAGAAAGCAAACAAAGCCGAAGGGACTCCGCCGGCAGAACACACTGGCATAGAGAACCAAGAATGACTATCGTGAGGGATTTGGTGGGAAGATTTTGAGGTGAAGGTGGTCGCAAAGTTCTGAGCCTCTGTCTCCCATTCCACCCAAGGTCCCGGGCCCAACTCCCCCACCTTCAACACTGGATTAGCAGCTGAGTCTGTGACAGTTTGCAAATCTAGTTCTGGAGTGAGAGGTGACAGAGTTTTTATGTCATTAAAACCATCATGCTTGGACCAGTCAGAAAACAGTTTTGAAGCTGAGGCAGGGGGCAGGGCAGGTGTAGCAGTATATACAAAATAGTCCTGGTGATAATAGTTAGGAATGGCCTTAACATTAACATCTAGTACATTACCCAAAGAATCCAAGGCTCGTAACTTTTTAGATTTATTGCCTTGGATTACCCACTCTCGTGGCACTGGAAGTTCCCCTGACAAGGTGGGTTGAGCGACCTCTGGTTTAGTGGGGATCAACTGTACCCATGATTCGTCTGGGCCATATAAAAGGGGCATTGCTACCTTCTTTATTGGTGCTTTGTCTAACGGGGGTGGATTCACGTCCGTTATAACCCTTACACTAGAAGTGGTGAGTGCCGCCGAAGCAGGCCTAGTGACCACAGATGGTGATATAGAGGGAGGGTGAGGAATTTTAGTCAAAGCAATAGAAGTCATCAGAGGCCGAACATTGGAACCTGTCATGGAAGCTCCCAGGTCCACTGTAGGAGTCTCCGGCCGTTGGCCAAAAAATTTAGTTAGAGCATTAACCAGTAAACCATCTATTTCTTCTGCCGTGACATATTTGGTTGATGACGAACTCAGAGGTGAATCATTCCGATCCTGTGCGTCGTCTAAAACTGAACCCGACTCTTGCACCTCCATGTCCGAGATTATTGATACTTCGTCTTTGTCATCTGGCTCCCCGTGAGAGGATTCCGCCGAAACCGGAGTCCCGTCGCGTTGCCAAGACAAGTCGGGAATGGATGATGGGATCGCCGCGTCCCGGTGGACATCAGCCACTGTTTGTGTATCTTGAGCTAGACGTGGGCCTTCAGTCCCTGGTCGAGAAAAACGCCATACGCCTAGGCCTTGGCCTGCACTCCCTTGGGAGTCCGATACACTCTCAATAGGACGATCACTGTCCACCGAACTCTCCAATTCTAAGGTTAGAATACTAATTGGCAAGCTATCTTTGGTTGCTGACACTACACTAGCCTCATCAGATTGAATACTAGCTTTGTCGGGGGTAGAGGTATGATGAGAGGCACTAGACTCCGGTGAACGCCGGGAGGCCTTTCGATCATGTGAGTCTCTTCTAGAAGATTTGTGGCTCCAGTGCGACCTAGAACTGCCCTTGGATTTTGACGATTTCTCGCTATAACCACTGGCTGACCCCTCTGTCTTGCTCTTCTTACTCGCCGGTGAAGACGAGAGACGAGGCGGCTGCTGCCGAAGAGGGGACCTGGACCTGGACCGCGACCGTGACGCTGCCACCGGGGGCGTAGGTTCTCGCTGTCTCTTAGATGTGCCTGGGGATGGAGAAAGTGTAAGACCCTGTCCAGTCTCTGCCGACCTTCGTGCAGTTACTCTAGAGGGACGTTTAATGGGGGGGTGCTCAATTAGTAACTTATCCCAAAGAGGTACGTTATCGCATTGAAGTGACTTATGAGACACGGTAGTAGTATAAGTGGTCACCTGCTGCCTGACCTCCCGTAAAGCGACCGCTGCGGTCTTATCATTGTCTTGAAGCACTTTATGGCTTAATTGAGAGCAAAAGGTACAGTTCCTCATAACCCACAGACCCCTTGAGCGGTCGAGACATTTAACACATTTAATGCAAAGGGTGTGTGCAAAAATAGGGATACCTGAACAGGTGGGCGTAATGCACAAAGCAAAGACAGGGGCAAAGGTAGCCATGACAGAGACGGGTGGGAAACTTACTCCAGGTTCTGTATAGACCCGCCGGGACCCAGCTCTGGAAAAAAAGAAAATTTCCAGGAATTAATGCTCATAAGGTTAACCCAACATGTTCGCACACAAGTGTTAAATTATAGGTTTGACTCCTGCAAGGAGATAAAGAAAACCTAATATTTAGTAGTGGCCCCGTAATCATTGACGAACATGCCTATTACATAAGGCATCCTCTTCAAACACTAAATCGCCGTAGTTTGAATCTACCGCACAGAGCATTTAAAATCTGAGGAGCCTTCATCATGAGCGCACGCGACCTCACTCATGGCTTCAGTCATTATGAATTGGGTTCTCACTACGAAAAAACTTCGTAAAAAATAAAAAGAAAAAGAAAATAAGAATAACTATCCAATAAGTTTTCCATTATATCGTGGATGTACTTGTGTGGATCTTTGACCAGACGCTGATTCAGGCGTCATTCTTCCTTCACTGACATATCAAGTAAACCAAAATCCTTAATACATCAACGAATGGGAAGGGGATGGTCGGGAGGGCCCCAGTCGTCAATGATTACGGGGCCACTACTAAATATTAGGTTTTCTTTATCTCCTTGCAGGAGTCAAACCTATAATTTATTAGTGGCCCCTCCATCATTGACGAACATGCCTGATTTCTAAGACTGGAGGGGGACATTCGTAATCATATCATAACTCTAGAAAAGCAGATAATCAAACAACCACATAGTATTCTTACTTTGAAAATATATTTAAACAGGGCGTAGCCCATATAGATACAAAAAAGGGTTTCAAGCAGGTGCGTGCTTCAAAGAAGCCTGCTTGACAAAAAAGGGTAACTCTGGAGATTCTGTGAACAGATCTGTAGTTACAAAGGCACCCCACTCAACGAGTGGTGACAAAAATAAAAATTTATAAGTTTACATGTGCACAATATTCACAATATTCGTGGAAATATTTTACAAAATATCTCCACTGTTTAATACTAAATTGCTTTCACAGCTAAAACTACTATAACAACCCTGTTGTTTGTACTAACATTGTACTAGCACAATTTCTCGCCCTGAATAGAACAGAGAAATTTTCATATCACATTATCCATAATTTGTATCACAGCTCTTATACTCCGGCGGGGTCTAGGGTGTCCTATGTTACACTGACTGCACCCCCCCCCCTTTTCTTGAAAGTAAACAAAAGTGACTGAAGGGCCACCTAGACCCTCTGCTTTAAAGCTATACATGGTAAGGAAGGTTTGTCTAGAGCAACTGACAAGTATCTAGTCAAAAACGTATGATTAGAAGCCCACAACTGTGTGGACGTAATATCTTCTACTGAAAAGTTCTTCAGGAAACGTAAAGAGGCTGCCCATTTGCGTAAATCGTGGGCCTTACCCACAACGCCGGGATTACTCTCTTTAATGACTTCGACCAAAAGAGAAGCCAATCTCCGTTTCAGTAAGCGTTTACCCGTACTTGCTACCCATAAAGCACCTTGGGGGTTTAGAGGAGCTACCCTCAAATATTTGGTTAGAGCTTGCACTGGACAAAGATTATGGTGCACCTTTCCCCTTTTTAACGCCGGCACAGTGAACTCCGTAAACACGTGTGCACTGTGCTCATTCTTGGCTACAAATCCTGGGGAAGGTGCAATGTGAAGACATTCATTAAGTCTACCAAACCTAAGGCAATTAGGTGTGTTGCTCATCGCCGCCAGCTCAGACACTCTGTTCCCGGTGGCCAAAGCCAAAAGGAATACAGCCTTTTTTAAGAGTAATGCAAAATCTGCAGTATTTTGGTACAGACGAGAGTGAAGTAAAGACAATGCCTTGTCCAGAGACCAAGTAGGCATGAGCTGACGGGGAGGTGGGCGGAGCTTAAAACATGCCCTCATAAAACCTGTTTCCTCCGCTACCGGTATGGAGAGACCTGTAAGGTCGAAAAAGGGCACTCTAATCGCAGTTAAGTGATTTTTTAACGTTACCACAGATAAACGTTTCTGCTCAAACAGATAATTCAAATAATTAAAAACTAACGCCACTGAGGGCACAGTTTGTTATGTATTAATGATCCAAGAAGTAAAGGCTTGCCAATGTGATTGATACTGTCGTTTCGTAGACTGAGTATATTGATTTATTAATTTATTGGTCACATCTCTACCATATGGTGCTAGCCACTTGGCCTCCTGAATGTCCATAATGCAAAAGTCAGCGAGGTCGCTAGGTTGCCAATCGTGTCTAAGTGGAAATACTCGACCGGGAACGACACCGGGTGCGGGCACCACGTCTTCAATTGCTGGTACCATAACTGCGCCGGCCACAGGGGCGCGATTAGCGAGACTAAGCCTCGATAATCTTGTAGTCTGTTCACTACGTGGCACATTAGTGACGCGTCTGGCGGCGGAAACAGATAGATGGAGCTCCATCTGTTCCAGTCTGTCACTAGGGCGTCTGGCCCCCCTGCCGGCGTTCTCGTCCGGCGGGTGAGGTATAGAGGGAGTTTGTGAGTCTCCTCGGATGCAAACAGATCCACTTGTGGATGGTAGAGCTCTGCAATCATTAGGTTGAAAATGGGTTGCTTGAGCTCCCATTCTACTGTCGTGCTCTGTCGCCGGGACAGAGCGTCTGCCCAGACGTTTGCTACGCCTGGGAGATAAGATGCGTGAAGATAAATGTCTAGCCTGTTGGCTAGAGTAAAAATCTCTTCCGACACGTTTAGCAACTTCCGTGATCTCGTTGACCCCTGTTTCTGAAGACAGTGAACTGCATTCAGATTGTCCATTCTGAAGGCCACCGACTTGCCCTGTAAAGTAGAGCCGTGAGCCTGAAGGAAATACAAGGGGACTAGTAATTCTTTGACATTGATGTGGGAGATTTCTAAGTGGGACCAAAGCCCCTGACCCTGGTGCCCCTGGTTTGATTGAAAACCCCAACCTATTGTGCCTGACGCATCCGTGTCTACCCATACCGTTGGCGGAGGAGAGGTCCATGACATTACTGAGTGCAACATTTCCCTCTTCGCCCAGACCGCTAGTAAGGAGTGGATTAATTTTGGTATGGGCCATAACTTTCCCGCCGGTAAGAGTGGGAAATATTTGTTGCCCTCCAAAATTAAACGTTTTACTTTCAACCGGCCCAACCTTACAGTTAGTTGAATCCAGTTGAGAGAGCCGACCAGAGACTCCCAGATCCTCCGTGTCGTAGTCAGACTGTGAAGAAACATGAACAGTTTCCTGCGAAACCTGTTTCGATTGTCCACACTCTGACTCAGAGTGAGAGCAGCTGTGTCCCAAACCAGCCCTATCCACTGAACCACTTGTGAGGGAACAAGGTTTGACTTTACCAGGTTTACCTTGAACCCTAGAGTTTTGACGTAATTTAAAGTTATGTTGACATGTTTGATGCCTAATTGCTCTGTCTCTGCCACCACCAGCCAGTCGTCTAGGTACCACAAAATTCTGATTCCTTGCTTTAACAATGGCATCAGGGCTTGCCGGACTAATTTCGTGAATAATCGAGGTGCTAGGTTCAAACCGAATGGCATCCTCTGAAAATTTTTTTTTTTGATGCCTGATCCGTAAGGCCAGAAACCTTTGAAATCTTTTGTTTACCGATACGTGCCAATAAGCGTCTGTCAGGTATAGGGAACACATCCAACCTCCCGGCGGAAGTGTTAGCCTGATTTGGTGTACTGTTAACATTCTGAATGACTCGTTGTGAATGTGAAGGTTCAGATACGACAGGTCTACGACCGGTCTCATCTGAACACTGTCCCTTTTGGGAACCAAAAATAGCTTGGACGTGAATACAGGGTAATTTTGAGGGACCGGGATGATGACATTCTTGGCAATCATTTCCTGGACCAGTGACTCCACCTCTAAAGAAACTAGATTCGCCGTTGTCGGCTGACGTAAGCGAGGTCGCCGGAGCCACTGCCAAGTGATGCCTTTGCGTGCCACCATCCGTGCCCAAGTGTTTAACGGCCATGCTTGGTGACACGTTCGGAACGACCCAGTTAGCAGACAAGGGTTCACCGGCTGTACTACCCTCGGATCCGCCGGCCTTGAGACTGGCACCGGGAGTGAGAGAGACTTTAGTTTTTTGATGGTGGTGGAGTTGGTGGTGGTGGACGCTTCGCCGGCTGGCTGGCGTTGGCAGAAGACGGGCCCTGACCTGGCTTATGATAGCCGCGTCCTCTCTGACCTGAAAACCTACCCTGTCTATGCCTGTACTGACCTTGAGGGGAGGAGGACTTAGGCGGATAAAAGGGCTTAGATCCCCCCGGCAGAGCCTTAGCGACTGGCTTGGGTTTGGCGAAGTTAAAGGCCGATTTCTTAGAAGGGGTGGGACTATGTTTAAAGGCCTGAGCCATATTAAAAACTGTTCGTCACACTTCAGGGGACATTAAAGAGGGAGTGAGCACTGGTGACATGACCACCTGATTCGCAATGCGATCAGGAAGCTTCCGGACCAAGGACATTCTGAGATCTTGTCTCGCTCGTACCGCCTCAAGCAAGGCTGTGCGTATGTCACCCAATGATTGGATGGACGACTGAAGAAGCAGTCGCCAGGACAGTTCTACCGACCTTCTGGCATCCGCGTCTGCGATTGCCTGAGTGGACCGGAGCAATGACTTTGCAACCTGTTCTGACACTATGTATTGGGAGAACAGGCGAAAAGCTTTCCCCCATAGCCTAAATTCTCGGTCTAGGTGAGTTGGGGTAGGAGTAGTGAAAGGGTCTTTCAGTTCACAAAGATTAATTTTAGGGGCAGCTAAGAAGGCAAACAAGGCTGAAGGGACTCCGCCGGCAGAACACACTGGCATAGAGAACCAAGAATGAGTATCTTGAGGGATCTGGTGGGAAGTTTTGGAAGTAAATGTGGTCGCAAAGTTTTGAGCCTCTGTCTCCCATTCCACCCAAGGTCCTGGACCCAACTGCCCCACCTTCAAGACTGGATTAGCGGCTGCGTCTGTGACGGTTTGCAAATCGAGTTCTGGAGTGAGAGCTGACAGTGTCTTAATGTCATTAAACCCATCATGCTTAGACCAGTCAGAAAACAATTTTGAATTTTTTAGATAATGCATTAACTAGTAGCCCATCAATTTCCTGTGCTGTGACAAATTTATCTGATGATGTACTCAATGGTGAATCAATAAGATCTTGTGCGGCGTCTAAGCCTGAACCCGACTCTTGCACGTCCATATCCGATATAATTGAAACCTCGTCTTTATCATCCTGTTCCTCCTGAGAAGATCCCGCCGAAGCTGGGGTACCATCTTGTTGCCAAGATAAGTCAGGAATAGAGGATGGGATCGCCGCGTCCCGGTGGACGTCAGCCACTGTGTGAATAGTTTGAGCCGGAAGTGGGTGGTCAGACACTGGTCGAGAATAACGCCAAACACCTAGGCCTTGGCCTACACTCCCTTGGGAGTCTGAAACACTCTCAACCACTGAGCTCCCTGAACTCTCCAAATCCAGGGTTAAAATGCTAACAGGTAAAGCCTCTTTAGGCACCGGCACTACACTGGACCCCTGAGACCGAACACTAGCTCTGTCTGGTGTAGAGGTATGACAAGAAGTACTAGATTCCGGCGAATGTCGGGAGGCCTTTCTATCATGGGAATCCTTTCTTGAAGATTTATGGCTGCGGTGTGACCGTGAACTACTCGTTGATTTGGAGGATTTATCGCCGTGACCACTGGTGGAAACTTCCGTCTTACTCTTCTTACTCGATGGCGAAGAGGCAAGACTGGGTGGCTGGTGTCGAAGTGGAGACCTAGACCTCGATCTCGCTCGAGACGAGGAGGCTGCCGCCGGGGGTGTAGGCTCACGTTGACGTTTCGAAGTAGCTGGGGCAGGAGATGACACAGAACCCTGGCCAGTCTCCGCCGGCTTACGGATAGTTACTCGAGAGGAACGTTTGGGGGGAGGGTGCTCAATGAGAAGCCTATCCCAAAGTGGGACGTTGTCACATTGAAGTGATTTATGAGCTACAATAATAGTATAAGCTGCCATTTGTTGCCTAACTTCTCGTAAGGCGACCGCTGCGGTCTTATCGTTGTCTTTTAATACTTTGACACTGAGTTGGGAGCAAAAGGAACAGTTGCGCATCACCCACAGACCCCTTGAACGGTCTAGACATTTAACACACTTGATACAAAGAGTGTGCGCAAAAAGAGGGATACCAGCACAGGTTGGAGTAATGTATAAAGCAAAAACTGGGGCAAAGGTAGCCATGACAGAGACTGGTGGGAAAACTACTGCAGGTTCTGTATTGGCCCGCCGGAGCCCAGCTCTGGAAAAAAAGAAAATTTCCAGGAATTAATGCTCATAAGGTTAGCCCAACATGTTCGCACACAAGTGTTAATAACCCGCCGGGTAACGAGACGTAATGTCACAACGATCACAGCTCGTTACGCGGTGGGGTTCTATAAAGATTTCTGAATATCTAGACATGTCTTAAAGAAAGTTAAGAATACCCTCTGACAAATATAAAAGACCAGTATGGCGTTTATAAATATAGTCTTTCTGGTGGTGACTGTTTCAAGATTCAATTTTTTTTGGAAAACAACCCCCCCACAAAGACGCCGGCCCCTGAATTATTTTGCAGAATAACACTGGGCAGGCTGATACGAGATCTGACTTCTAACGAATTGTCATATAGATCGCCGTATGTTGAAGGCGGCGATACACTAAACGTATCTCTCAATTATTTGGTTAACTAAATTGAATTGTAAATTCCTTATTTCCTCCTCCCAGGAGCACCCGTGTGAAAAACTTATGAAAAAGATGTTAACCCTAATTGAACCTTCGATCGCCGTATTTGTGAAGGCGGCGATACATAAAGTATCACTAAAGTACCTCCGACCTCCGAGCTGTCAACACCTCGCAGCTGCTCTCCCGATAATGAGTTACCTTGTGTGATGTTGATAGGAGTGTCTAAGTGTTGTCCCGAAAATGTATATGTGCATTTCATAAGTAATTAGGTGTTTTTGTGAGAATTCAGATTTAATAGTAATTGAAAATATGGATTAAGTAAAACAGTTCCTGGAGTGAGATGGGATAGTGGGGCGATTGTTGTTTTTAGGCTGGCAGACGACCACCTCGCGATGGCGGGAAGGCGTGAAAGCCTAGCTGGGGATGAGGAGGAATACGAATTTGAAGGCTTTATCACCGAGGACAAGGATGATCAGTTGGCAAGTATGAAAAAACAATTGATGGGTCTTGTGAGATGGAGGGGAGTGATGGAAAATTGGAGGAAGGAGTTAGGGGCTAAAGTAGAAGTTTTGTCCGATATGTGTGGCGTTACTAGCGGGGTGGATAGGCCTAGGCCAGTAAGTGACAGCCTAGAGGCAGTGATGGCCAGAGTAGACGAGTTAGCGGCGGAAAATGTGGCACTCAAGGCTCAGCTTAAGGAATATGAGGGCCACCTGAGTGAGGAAGTAAAAGGAATTAGTGAGGTAAAAAATGAGTGGACAAGGGTAGAGAATGCCACGATGGTAGCCCTTGAAGAAATTGTGAAGGAGCAGAAGGAAGAGAGAGAAAAGGAAAAGAAAGAGTTTGAAAAAATGTAGTGCAAGTTTTAAAGAAGAAAGAGAAGGTAGTGAGAGAGACAATAGATAGAGGTAAGTGTGTAGTAATCTTTGGAGATGTGGAAGAGCACCTGGCAGATATGAAGGTAAGAAAGGAAAGGGATGTTGTGAAAGTCAAGGGGATACTGGATTACTTAGACGAGGGTTATGGATGGGTAAAAGAATTGGAGGAGGTGAGAAGGTTAGGAATATATAAGAAGGGCGAGATGAGACCACTAAGAGTGGAACTAAAGTTTAGATCAACAGCAGAAGCAGTAGCCAATGTGAGCTGGAAATTAAATTCGACAGAGCTGAATCATATAAGGGTAAAAAAGGACCTAAGTGTAGAAGAACGAGAACAGTTAAGGGAACTCCAAGCTAAGGCTGATGAAGAGAATGGAAAGTTGTCTGAAGAGCAAAAGGAGATTTTTTTTTGGAGAATAAGGGAAGGGCAAGTAAGGAAGTGGTACATCAGGAGCCACCAAAAACCGAAAGTAAGAGGAGTGATAGGGAAAGAGACAGAGAGACAAGTACGAAGTCAAAGCAAGGAGACGGAGCGAGAGATAATGCAGGGAGCAGGGGACCGGAGAGAGAGTCAGTATGTGGTGGAGGTGGAACAGAGGGAAAGAGAGGGGGAGGGAGGAGAATAGAATTAGCAGGGGAGGTGGAACTGGGTCAGGGAAGGGATGGAGGAGGAGGTGAACCTGGTAGGAGGCAGAGAGGGAAGAGAAACAAGGAGGTGGATTCAAATATACTGTGCTACTACACTAATATAGATGGAATAAACAGTAAAAAGGTAGAGTTAGATGATATATTAAGAAAAGATCAACCACAGATAGTCTGTTTGACAGAGACAAAGCTGAACCAGGACTTTGACAGCAACATAGTGTTTAGTGAAGGATATAATATATGGAGATATGATAGGAAGGGTAAAAGGGGAGGTGGAGTGGCAGTATTAGTTAAGAACCCTATGACAGCAAAGCACGTGGAGTTAAATAATGACAAGGCAGAAATAATGGCAGTTGAACTCAATGATATACTGTACAAGATAATTTGTCGCCAGAGAAACATATTAACAAGCTCTTTAGCGGAATGTATGCAATGGCCGGGAATATGAAAGTTGCTCTGAACTACTTGGATGAGACCATGGTAGCGAAAATTATGAAGAGTATGATTAGACCAAGATTGGAGTATGCAGTAGTGGTGTGGTCCCCGCATCTAAAGAAGCATATTCACAAGTTAGAAAGAATCCAGAGAGCAGTTACTAGATTGGTTCCAAGTCTCAGAGAACTGCCATATGAAGGGAGGCTAGACAAATTAAATCTACCAAGTTTAAAAGAGAGGAGAGAGAGGGGAGACATGATAATGATGTACAAATGCACCCGGGGGCTGGAGAGGCTGGATAGGGAGGATGTTAATTATGGATACAGGAATAACTAGAGGCCACAGCTACAAAGTAAAAAGACCTACCTGCAAGAACGATATCAGGAAGTTTAGCTTCCCCTATAGATGTATTGACAAATGGAATGGGCTGGAGGAGGAGGTGGTAGGGGCAAGGAACATCCATATTTTCAAGAACAAATTGGATAAAAAGTAGACTGAGAGATGGGACAACACGAGCTTAGCTCAACTCCTGTAAACTACAATTAGGTAAATACAATTAGGCAATTAGGTAAATACTAAATGGACTGGTTAACTAAACTGAATTACCAATTCGTTCATCCCACCCTACCAAGGTGCACCCGCCGGGTGAGATCTGATGATTAAACGTTAACCCCATAAGTTCCTATCCCCACTTCTTTGTAAAATATCGCCGGGGAGGAAAGCCCTCAACAACAGCTAGGTTTTTCCTTTGGTTTGTAAAACCGGGTAGAAAAACCTCATAAATCGCCTGGTCCTGATGAGGTATATGCTAGAGTATTAAAAGAATGTAGGGATGAGTTAAGTTACCCATTAACATTTATATTTAACAAGTCATTGGAGACAGGTATAGTTCCAGAAGCTTGGAAGCTTGCAAACATAGTTCCGATCTTCAAAAAAGGTGACAAATCAATAGCATCCAATTACCGTCCCATTAGTCTTACATCAATCATAGGAAAGCTACTAGAGTCAATTATTGCTAGTAAAATTAGAAACCACTTAGATACATTTAATTTAATAAATTCTTCTCAGCATGGATTCACTCAGGGACGTTCTTGCCTTACTAATGTGCTTAGTTTCTTCTCAGAGGTATATGAAGCAGTAGATAATGACAAGTCATATGATATAATATATTTAGATTTCAGTAAAGCTTTCGACAGAGTCCCCCATGAGAGATTGATGAGAAAGGTTGAGGCGCATGGTGGGGCGTTGTTGGGATGGATTAGGTCATGGCTAATTGGTAGGAAGCAGAGAGTCAGCATAAATGGTACGAAGTCAGAATGGGGAGCAGTCAAAAGTGGTGTCCCCCAGGGATCTGTATTAGGTCCTCTGTTGTTTGTTATATACATAAATGACCTTGATTTAATAGGATTAGGAAATTTGCAGACGATACCAAAATGGGGAGAACAATTGATTCCGATAGAGATATAGAGTGCCTCCAAAGGGATCTAGATACCTTACACGAATGGTCAGTAAATTGGCAGATGAAGTTTAACATTGACAAATGCAAGGTATTAAAGATAGGGAAGATGCATACAAATGTTAAATATAAACTAGCTAATGTGGAATTAGAAAACTCGAATTGTGAGAAAGATCTAGGTGTGTTTGTTAGCAATGATTTGAAGCCTAGACAACAGTGTATAAGCGTTCGAAACAAGGCAAACAGGATTCTCGGGTTCATCTCTAGGAGTGTGAGTAACAGAACTGCTGATCTATCTATCTATCTATTGCCTGACGCCGTGATCCCCGAAGGGGTGGCCACGAACGAACCGCCCCCATGCACCTCTGTCCCCAGTCAGTCGACGCCCCTCCCCCCAACCAGCACCACCTTCGTTCATGTACTTCCTCACTCCATCCTTCCACCTCATATTCGGTCTACCTCTCCCCCTCTGTCCCTCCACCTCGCTCTCATACACCCTCTTAGTCATTCTCTCGCTTTCCATACGTTCCATATGGCCGAACCATCTCAAGTTGTTCCTTTTCACACTTTCCAGCACATCTACCTCCACACACACCTCCTTCTTACTTCCTCATTAGTCTGTCTATCCCTCCATGTAACTCCGCACGCACTCCTTAAGTAATTCATTTCCACTGCTCTCACTCTTGGTCTGAGTCTCTCAACCAACGTCCATGCTTCGCTTCCGTAAGTCAGTGTCGGGATTACCACACTGTCATGCAAGGACTTCTTCACTTCCATACTGACCACCCTATTTCTTGTTACTGCTTTTAGCGTTCCTACAACCCTCTTCCCCTGTTGTACCCTCTCCCGCACCTCTTCATCCATAGTCCCATCTTTACTCAACACACTGCCCAGATACTTAAAAGAGTTGACGATCTCCATAGCCTGACCGTTCAGCTTCACCTCACACTCTGTGACTTCACCCCTTTCGAAGACCATAACCTTGCTCTTCCCCGTATTTACCTTCAAATTCCGTTTTTCGCACACTGTTCCAAACTCATTTACCAGACCCTGCAACTCCCATTCATTATCACTCATCAGAACTGTATCATCCGCAAACAGTATAGGTAGCTTCCACTCAATTCCCTCCCTTTTCAGCGATACACCAACATCCACTGCTCTTGATAGTATTTCTTTCATAACTCCATCCATATATACAGTAAACAACCACGGGGACATCACACACCCCTGTTTCAAACCAACATTCAGGTCAAAGAACTCGCTCTGCTCACTCTCCACACGTACTGCCGCCTTTGCACCCTCATACATGCTGAACTGCTGATGTTATCTTAAAACTTTACTTGTCATTAGTGAGACCCCATATGGATTATGCTGTTCAATTTTGGTGTCCTTATTACAGAATGGACATAGATTCATTGGAGAGAGTACAACGTAGAATGACAAAAATTATCCATAATATTAGAAATCTTCCGTATAAAGAAAGGTTGAAGAAATTAGGCTTACATTCGTTAGAGAGACGCAGAGTTAGAGGGGATATGATAGAGGTGTTCAAGTGGATTAGTGGGATTAACAAAGGGGACATGACAAATGTACTAAAGCTCAGTGATAGCGAAAGAACTCGTACCAATGGTTTCAAATTAGATAAATTTCGTTTCAGAAAAGATATAGGCAAATATTGGTTTGGTAACAGAGTTGTAGATGGGTGGAATGGACTACCAAGTGCTATAGTGGGATTAAAAACGATAGGGATCTTTAAGATAAAATTGGATAAGCATATGGACGAGAAGGGTTGGGTGTGAAGGGGGATCAGCAGGGTTGGGCCAATCAGCGCTCTGCAGACCCCCGTAATCCTGCGTTAATCTCTAACCGTTTTGGTAAGATGATCCTCAGGGTATTAGAGTGTTGAGCCTATAATTGGGCTTTGTAATTGGGGTTGTGTGGGACAGGGATCTGCCTTCCTTAGGCCAATCGGCTTTCTGCAGACTCCCATTTTCTTATGTTCTTATGTTCTTATAACATATGTCCGCATGAACAATGTTAGATGGGTACAGCCATTCCGCCGGGAATCAAAGGGAGCCTGAAACAGGCACCATCACAGAGACGCAGTCCTGGAGAGCCAGAGACACCTACTCGCCGGGGACACAAGCCTGTTTTGAAACCACGCGTGGCCAAAACTCGGCTCTCGGCCGGGGTTTTCAAGGTGTAACCGAGAAAAACCCGCCGGAAAGTAACCCACCCCGTCCAGAAACCATCTGAACGCACATAGGACCCGAGAGATAGCCAAACACAACTAACCTCGGGCCCACAAACATAATCCGTGGAATTAGCCAATACACAACTAATCCAGGAAACATAAATAGTCCGTGGAATTAGCCAATACACAACTAAACCAGGAAACACATGACACAGTAGTACATATTTATAAATAAATCAAGAACACTTGTACATGTGGCAAAGCTAGGAGCGGCTGGCTAGGCCTAGGCAGACGGCACAAACACGCTGAAATATAAACAAAAGCATTGGAAATATCACAACAGGAAACACCGCCAACACACCACTGTAGCAATAACTTCCGGCAAAGGGAAGACTGACTCGGGACCCAGAAAAAACTTCACTAAGTGAAGAAAAATACGCTGGGAACGTCAGCAAAACAAACGCTACCTCATCAGAAAGATAGAAGGCAGCCAAAAGCGCGTAATGAAAGCCGCCTGCAACACAAGCTAACTAACTGTGAAATAGTTCACACGTCCAAAACAGGACCACGAGGGTACATCCGAAATAGATGCCCCAAACACACGACCCAAAATACACTGCACTGCGGGCAACCAGCCCAGGACACTCCTGCTACGCATATCCTAACCTTACTCGATACATCCCGGAGTAAACAAATGAGAAAAAACTCACTAGGGACGCAGCAAATGCGGAACCAGCGGAGCGTGGGGAGACACGTCCGGGCGGGGTGAGCGCAGAGCAGAGAAGGAAGAATGACGCCTGAATCAGCGTCTGGTCAAAGATCCACACAAGTACATCCACGATATAATGGAAAGCTTATTGGATAGTTATTCTTATTTTCTTTTTGTTTTTATCTTTTACGAAGTTTTTTCGTAGTGAGAACCCAATTCATAATGACTGAAGCCATGAGTGAGGTCGCGTGCGCTCATGATGAAGGCTCCTCAGATTTTAAATGCTCTGTGCGGTAGATTCAAACTACGGCGATTTAGTGTTTGAAGAGGATGCCTTATGTAATAGGCATGTTCGTCAATGATGGAGGGGCCACTAATAAATAACCCGCCGGGTAACGAGACGCAATACTCAACGACTACAGCTCGCTACGCGGTGGGGTTCTTAAGTAAAAGATTTCAGAATATCTTAACTTGTCCAAAAGATTTATGAATACCCTCTGACATAATATAAAGACCAGCATGGCGTTTATAACTGATTTAGTCTTTCCGGTGGTGTTTGTTTCAAGATTCAATTTTGGAAAAACCCCCTTAAAAAGACGCCGGCCCCCGAATTATCTTACAGATCAAAAACTGGGAAGCCTGACAAATATACGAGATCTGACTTCTCCCGAAGTGTCTTTTAGATCGCCGTATTGTTGAAGGCGGCGATACAAAACGTATCCCTCAATTGTCTGGTTAACTAACTGAATTGTAAATTCGTTATTCTCACCCTTCTAAGGAGCACCCGCCGGGTGTGAATATAAGTTTAAAAACGTTAACCCCAATTGTGCCTTAAATCGACGTATGTTGAAGGCGGCGATACACAATGCATCCCTCAATTGTCAACTAAACTGAATTTTGCAAATTCGTTCATCCCACCCTTCCAGGTTGCACCCGCCGGGTGTGATTTTAAGTTTTTATAAAGTTAACCCCAATTGTTCCTATCCCGCTTCTTTGTAAAAGATCGCCAGGGAGGGAAAACAAACAACAACAGCTTAGTTTTTATTGGCTTTGCAAAACCGGGAAAAAACTACAAGCAACACGTGTCCGTATGAACACTGTTAGATGGGTACAGCCATCCCGCCGGGATTCATAAGGAGCCTGAAACAGGCACCACAGAGACGCAGTCCTGGAGAGCCACAAACACCCCCTCGCCAGGGAAACAAGCCTGTTTTAAAACCACGCGTTGCCAAAACTCGGCAACCAGCCGGGTTTTTCACGGTGTAACCGAGAAAAACCCGCCGGAAGTAACCCACCCCGTCCAGATACCATCTGAACATAACACAGGACCGAGGCGATAGCCAAAACACAACTAACGCCGGGCCCAAAATAGTCCGTGGAAATAGCCAATACACAACTAACCCAGGACACATAAATAGTCCGTGAAATTAGCCAATACACAACTAAACCAGGACACACATGACACAGTAGTACATATTTATAAAATAAATCAATAACACTTGTACATGTGGCAAAGCTACGAGAGGCTGGCTAGGCCTAGGCAGACGGAAAAAGTAACATGTCGGAATATAAACAAAAAGCACTGAATTATATCACAACAGGAACCACCGCCAACACACCACTGTAGCAAATACTTCCGGCAAAGGGAAGAACTGACTCGGGACCCAGAAAAAACTTCACTAAGTGAAGAAAAATACGCTGGGAACGTCAGCAAAAACAAGCTACATCATCAGAAAGATAAAAGGAAGCAATAATAACGCGTAATGAAAGCCGCCTGCATCACAAAGCTAGCTAAATGTGAAAAAGTTCACAAGTCCACAACAGGACCACGAGGGAACACCCGAAATAGATGCCCCAAACACACGACCCAAAATACACTGCACTGCGGGCAACCAGCCCAGGACATTCCTGCTACGCGTATCCTAACCTTACTCGATACATCCCGGAGTAAATAAATGAGAAAAAACTCACTAGGGACGCAACAAATGCGGAACCAGCGGAGCGTGGGGAGACACGTCCGGCTGAGCGCAGAGCAGAGAAGGAAGAATGACGCCTGAGTCAGCGTCTGGTCAAAGATCCACACAAGTACATCCACGATATTATGGAAAGCTTATTGAATAGTTATTCTTATTTTCTTTTTGTTTTTATTTTTTACGAAGTTTTTTCGTAGTGAGAACCCAATTCATAATGACTGAAGCCATGAGTGAGGTCGCGTGCGCTCATGATGAAGGCTCCTCAAATTTTTTATGCTCTGCGCGGTAGATTCAAACTACGGCGGATGAGTGTTTGAAGAGGATGCCTTATGTAATAGGCATGTTCGTCAATGATGGAGGGACCAGTAATAAATAATACCCACTAGCAAACTCAGATGTCAGATATACCCTTGCCAGAGTAACAGCAAGACCCCCACCAACTCCCTGAATGAGTACACTCTGGCCCAAGAAACAGTCCTCCAAACCGGGCATCACACCCTTTAACATGAGGCTGTGAGAAGCGCCAGTGTCTCTTAGAATATGAATAGGACAGTTAGTGGAAGAATCAGAAGAAAAAACTGATCCTGTGGAAAGAAAGGGTTTAAACTGAGTAGAACTGCTAGGTGAAATATCAGAGAAAGCCTGGCTTTTAGAACTAACAATGTCAGAACTGGCAGTCAACACTGGTAGATTAGAATGGGATACTGGTACACTATTAGCATTAGTCAGGGGGGAAGTAGCTAAAACTGCACCTCTTTCCTGTTGTCGGGTTTTAGCTTTTAATTTAGGACAATCTCTGAGGTGATGTCCCGGTTGTTTACAGTAGGCACAAATCAAAGGTCCAGTAGGTTTGATGGAGGGGTTAGGGGATTTACCTGGTGCAGGCTTACCATTTCCATTGCTCCCAGAGACCACCCTTGAGATTGGCTGGGAGACACCAGGACCATACCTACCACCAGGAGAGTGAAATCCACCACCACCACCACGAGGGCTAGCACCGGAGTCAGTGTAGGTGCCAGGCCCTCTCTGTCCCGTCCTGAAAGAAGAGTCACCATGGGTTAATCTATAATTCTCAGCCAAAGTAGCTGCCTTGTCCATTGTCTGCACTTCTCTTTCCTGCAGGTACATTTTTAATAATGGAGGGACTTTGCGGAGGAATTCTTCAAGCATAACTAACTGGCTCAACTGTGCAAATGTAGTAATTTTACTAGCTCTTAACCAACTCAGAAACTTTCTCTCTTTTTCTTTTACAAACTCTAAATAGGATTGTTTTTCACCCTTCTTAAGACTTCTGAAGTCTTGACGGTGGGTTTCAGGAACCTGATCATAAACAGCTAATACTGAAAGTTTTTAATGTCTCATAGGTTAAGTCTTGGCTAGGGAGATTTGTATACACCTTTTTTGCATGTCCTACAAAAGCAGTTTGGGCCAGAAATGCCCACTGATCACTAGGCCATTTGAGTTGATTGGCTGCCCTCTCAAAAAGAATGAAGAATTGCTCCGGGCCAGTCTCATCGAAACTAAGTACAAATTTCAAGCTATGCCCCTTATCAGAAAATGGTTTGTTGGCAAAAGACTCACTTTCTTATTGTTCACCATCTTGTTTCAACTTTAGCATTCGCTCTTCATGCGCTCTCTCACGTACTTTCTCCTCAAGATCCCTTTGTTTTTGCTCCAACTGCATTTCTGTCTCACGTTGTCTTTGCTCAATCTCTCGTTGTCTTTGCTCAATCTCTCGTACTGCCCCACGTTCTCTTTGTTCCCTGTCGGCTTTTGCATTTTCTAGCTCCAATAATTTCAATCTCATCCATTCATCACTACCCCCTTCCTCTATACACAACTGAGAGGCTGCCTCAGACAAAACACCATCCTTCACTAGTTTATTGATGACACTCTTTCTAATCTCACCTTTGTTATCACTAGTTTTATATGGTGCTGCATACTTTGTAGCTAAAGCAATCCAGTCGACTTTCCTAATTTTGGAAGTAGATAAGGTGCCCAGGGAGGGGTCAGCAACAAAATCACTGAGGTTAAAATCCATGATTAAATGAAAGAATGAACAAGACTATATGTGAAATTAGAATGAGCGAGAAACACTTATGATGGGTATTTAAATTGGTGGAGGCCGAATGACACACCACAAATCATAAACAAAACATAATAATGAGATGAGGTGTCCAAGCCGCATAGCGAGAGTCTTAATGATTCATTAAAGTCTACAATTACCACCAAACGACAAGGGTAAGAAAGGAATATCCTGGTCACGGCACCATGTAACGTTACAGGCGGGGTTCGAACCCATAACATTAACAAACATCCCACAAAAGAGAGATCTATTATTCAGACTCAATAAAAAAGTGGTGTGAACGACTTATCTTAAAGTCAAAAGTGGTATGTTAAACTTCCACAAACTAGTAACTCATATGAGTTACCGAACCCTTTGTAAGGTAAAAGTGGAGAGTTAAGAAAATATCAAATGATATCAATTAGCCATTGGCATTAAGAAACCCCAAAGATATTCCTTCCTCAATCCTCGTCAATCATTATTTATGAAAGACCATAGAGTATTGCACTATGAATACAAATACTATTAATATATAAGTGAAAGAATAATATTAGGTGTAGGTGGTAATTGTTAAACATTAAGTAAAATTATATCATTTATTTACATGAACTTATCTATATAATTGGTAATTCTGCATAACTACTACTGCTATTTTATGTTTAATTTATTTTATTTGTGTATGTTAATGCTTTGTAAGTGTGTATTTATTAGTGGCCCCCTCCATCATTGACGAACATGCCTATTACATAAGGCATCCTCTTCAAACACTAATCCGCCGTAGTTTGAATCTACCGCGCAGAGCATTTAAAATCTGAGGAGCCTTCATCATGAGCGCACGCGACCTCACTCATGGCTTCAGTCATTATGAATTGGGTTCTCACTACGAAAAAGACTTCGTAAAAAATAAAAAACAAAAAGAAAATAAGAATAACTATCCAATAAGCTTTCCATCATATCGTGGATGTACTTGTGTGGATCTTTGACCAGACGCTGATTCAGGCGTCATTCTTCCTTCTCTGCTCTGCGATCAGCCGTCCCGGACGTGTCTCTCCACGCTCCGCTGGTTCCGCATTTGTTGCGTCCCTAGTGAGTTTTTTCTCATTTGTTTACTCCGGGATGTATCGAGTAAGGTTAGGATATGCGTAGCAGGAGTGTCCTGGGCTGGTTGCCCGCAGTGCAGTGTATTTTGGGTCTTGTGTTTGGGGCATCTATTTTGGATGTACCCTCGTGGTCCTGTTGTGGACAGGTGAACTTTTTCACAGTTAGCTAGCTTTGTGATGCAGGCGGCTTTCATTACGCGTTATTGCTTCCTTTTATCTTTCTGATGAGGTAGCGTATTTTTGCTGACATTCCCAGCGTATTTTTCTTCACTTAGTGAAGTTTTTTCTGGGTCCCGAGTCAGTTCTTCCCTTTGCCGAAAGTATTTGCTACAGTGGTGTGTTGGCGGTGGTTCCTGTTGTGATATAATTCAGTGCTTTTTGTTTATTTTCCGACATGTTAATGTTATCCGTCTGCCTAGGCCTAGCCAGCCTCTCGTAGCTTTGCCACATATACAAGTGTTATTGATTTATTTTCTAAATATGTACTACTGTGTCATGTGTGTCCTGGTTTAGTTGTGTATTGGCTAATTCCATGGACTATTTATGTGTCCTGGGTTAGTTGTGTATTGGCTAATTCCACGGACTATGTTGGGCCCGGCGTTAGTTGTGTTTTGGCTACGCCTCGGTCCGGTGGTGCGTTCAGATGGTATCTGGACGGGGTGGGTTTTTCTCGGTTTCACCTTGATAACCCCGGCTGGTTGCCGAGTTTTGGCCACGCGTGGTTTAAAAACAGGCTTGTTTCCCCGGCGAGTGGGTGTCTGTGGCTCCCCAGGACTGCGTCTCTGGGGTGCCTGTTTCAGGCTCCTTATGATTCCCGGCGGGTTGGCTGTACCCATCTAACAGTGTTCATACGGACACGTGTTGTTTGTAGTTTTTTCGGTTTTGCAAAGCCAATATAAAACTATGCTGTTGTTGTCTTTCCTCCCCGGCGATCTTTTACAAAGAAGTGGGGTTAGGAACAATTGGGGTTAACTTTTAAACTTTAAATCACCCGGCGGGTGCAACCTGGAAGGGTAGGATGCCCGAATTTGCAAAATTCAGTTTAGTTGACCAGACAATTGAGGGATGCATTGTGTATCGCCTCCTTCAACATACGGCGCTTTAGGGCACAATTGGGGTTAACGTTTTTTAAACTAATATTCACACCCGGCGGGTGCTCCTTGGAGGGATGGGAATAACAAATTTACAATTCAGTTAGTTAACCAGACAATTGAGGAATACGTTTTGTATCGCCGCCTTCAACATACGGCGATCTAAAAAGATACTTCGGGAGAAGTTAGATCTCGTATATTTGTCAGGCTTCCCAGTTTTTGATCTACGAGATAATTCGGGGGCCGGCGTCTTTTTTAGTTTTTTTTCTCTCCAAAATTGAATCTTGAAACAAACACCACCGGAAAGACTTAATCAGTTATAAACGCCATGCTGGTCTTTATATATTATGTCAGAGGGTATTCATAAATCTTTGGGCAAATTAAGATATTCTGAAATCTTTTACTTAGGAAACCCCACCGCGTAGCGAGCTGTAGTCGTTGAGTATTACGTCTCGTTACCCGGCGGGTTATTTAACACTTGTGTGCGAACATGTTAGGGTTAACCTTATGAGCATTAATTCCTGGAATTTTTTTTTTTTCCAGAGCTGGGTCCCGGCGGGTCTATGCAGAACCTGGAGTAAGTATCCCACCAGTCTCTGTCATGGCTACCTTTGCCCCGGTTTTTGCTTTATGCATTACGCCCTCCTGTTCAGGTATCCCTATTTTTGCGCACACCCTTTGTATAAAATGTGTTAAAATGTCTCGTTTGGTGTGGGTTACCTTTCCGGCGTTTTTTCTCGTTGCTCCGAGAACATCGTTTTTGTTTACCGAGTTTTAGTCAGGATGGCTCAAAATAGGTAAGTTACCCCGACGAGTTTGGTCGCTTGAGGGCTCATAAGAAACTGCGTTTTCTGTGGTCGAGCCTGGGATCAGGCTTCCTGTGTTATTCATTGCTTTATGCATTGCTTTATGCATTACGCCCTCCTGTAATATATCGTTTAGTGTGGGTTACCTTTCCGGCGTTTTTCTTGTTGCTCCGAGAACACCGTTTTTGTTTACCGAGTTTTAGTCAGGATGGCTAAAATAGGTAAGTTACCCCGACGAGTTTGGTCGCTTGAGGGCTCATCAGAAACTGCGTTTTCTATGGTCGAGCCTGGGATCAGGCTTCCTGGGTTATTCCCGTCGAGGGGGGCTCCACACAGTTTTCTAGGTGATCAGGATGACACCTGTTGGACTTGGTTTTCTCTGCTTTTCAAAGCCATTGAAACAATGCTGTCTGTTTGTTTGGTCTTTACCTCCTGGCGACCTTTTTACAAAGAGGTCTGGGGCAGGTATAATTGGTTTGACATTGCATATAAAACCCGGCGGTTGTACCTTCGGGTGGTTATATTAACGGATTTGCGATTCGAGATAATTTGCCAAACAATTGATTGATACAATAGGGCATCACGGCCTTCAAGACGGCGATCTATGAGGGCTTCTGGGAGAAGCCGGATTAGAGATTAAGATAGGCTTAGACTTTTTATGGGATAAAAAGATGCCTGAATCTTACTAGTGTTTCAAGTGTAAAGGGATACTTGAAAGACTTCATCTTTAATAAAGATATGCTTCATCTTTATGAGGATTAAGAAGTTATGCTTAATTCTTTTGGACAGGTAAAAGATATGCTGAAATATTTAATAAGCCATTGAAACAATGCTGTTTGTTTGTTTAGTCTTTCCCTCCCGGCGACCTTTTTACAAAGAGGTCTGGGGCAGGTACAATTGGTTTGACATTGCATATGAAACCCGGCGGTTGTACCTTTGGGTGGTTATATTAACTGATTTGCAATTAGCGATATTTGTATTTCCTCCCCGGCGATCTTTTACAAAGAAGTGGGGTTAGGAACAACTGGGGTTAACTTTTAAACTTTAAATCACCCGGCGGGTGCAACCTGGAAGGGTGGGATGCCCGAATTTGCAAAATTCAGTTTAGTTGACCAGACAATTGAGGGATGCATTGTGTATCGCCTCCTTCAACATACGGCGCTTTAGGGCACAATTGGGGTTAACTTTTTTTAAACTATATTCACACCCGGCGGGTGCTCCTTGGAGGGATGGGAATAACGAATTTACAATTCAGTTAGTTAACCAGACAATTGAGCGATACGTTTTGTATCGCCGCCTTCAACATACGGCGATCTAACAAGATACTTCGGGAGAAGTTAGATCTCGTATATTTGTCAGGCTTCTCAGTTTTTGATCTACGGGATAGTTCGGGGGCCGGCGTCTTTTTTATTTTTTATTTTTTTTCCAAAATTGAATCTTGAAACAAACACCACCGGAAAGACTTAATCAGTTATAAACGCCATGCTGGTCTTTATATATTATCTCAGAGGGTATTCATAAATCTTTTGGACAAATTAAGATATTCTGAAATCTTTTACTTAGGAAACTCCACCGTGTAGCGAGCTGTAGTCGTTGAGTATTACGTCTCGTTACCCGGCGGGTTATTTAACACTTGTGTGCGAACATGTTTGGGTTAACCTTATGAGCATTAATTCCTGGAAATTTTCTTTTTTTCCAGAGCTGGGTCCCGGCGGGTCTATGCAGAACCTGGAGTAAGTATCCCACCAGTCTCTGTCATGGCTACCTTTGCCCCGGTTTTTGCTTTATGCATTACACCCTCCTGTTCAGGTATCCCTATTTTTGCGCACACCCTTTGTATAAAATGTGTTAAAATGTCTCGTTTGGTGTGGGTTACCTTTCCGGCGTTTTTTCTCGTTGCTCCGAGAACACCCCTTTTTGTTTACCGAGTTTTAGTTAGGATGGCTCAAAATAGGTAAGTTACCCCGACGAGTTTGGTCGCTTGAGGGCTCATAAGAAACTGCATTTTCTGTGGTCGAGCCTGGGATCAGGCTTCCTGTGTTATTCATTGCTTTATGCATTACGCCCTCCTGTAATGTATAGTTTAGTGTGGGTTACCTTTCCGGCGTTTTTCTCGTTGCTCCGAGAACACCGTTTTTGTTTACCGAGTTTTAGTCAGGATGGCTAAAATAGGTAAGTTACCCCGACGAGTTTGGTCGCTTGAGGGCTCATCAGAAACTGCGTTTTCTATGGTCGAGCCTGGGATCAGGCTTCCTGGGTTATTCCCGTCGAGGGGGGCTCCACACAGTTTTCTAGGTGATCAGGCTGACACCTGTTGGACTTGGTTTTCTCTGCTTTTCAAAGCCATTGAAACAATGCTGTCTGTTTGTTTGGTCTTTACCTCCCGGCGACCTTTTTACAAAGAGGTCTGGGGCAGGTATAATTGGTTTGACATTGCATATAAAACCCGGCGGTTGTACCTTCGGGTGGTTATATTAACGGATTTGCGATTCGAGATAATTTGCCAAACAATTGATTGATACAATAGGGTATCACGGCCTTCAAGACGGCGATCTATGAGGGCTTCTGGGAGAAGCCGGATTAGAGATTAAGATAGGCTTAGACTTTTTATGGGATAAAAAGATGCCTGAATCTTACTAGTGTTTCAAGTGTAAAGGGATACTTGAAAGACTTCATCTTTAATAAAGATATGCTTCATCTTTATGAGAATTAAGAAGTTATGCTTAATTCTTTTGGACAGGTAAAAGATATGCTGAAATCTTTAATAAGCCATTGAAACAATGCCGTTTGTCTGGCGATGGGCTGGTCTATCAGAGTGAGACCTGAGCGATCTCTGCCATACCCATAGCTTACTCTGACTGTTCCTTTTACTTATATATTTTCTAAATCTCAAGTGACGGCATCTCTTCCGTGGATTGACCTCCCAATCTACCAAGATTGGAAGCTAAAGCGTCACATTATTCCTTTGCCCCTCAACTTTCTCTTCATAATTGCTGAGGGGCACAGGGCCCTGGGTGGGGCTTTGGTTTCCCGGGCGTTTACGCACCCTCTCAGCTCCCCGCCATGGAGTGGCTTCGGTCACCCAGGCTTTATTGTGGTCGGCAGGGAGGGTTCTGTGGGGGCGCTCGTTTATGGCCTTGGTCTTACTCGGGGCCTTGGGGCTGTTCGGCCAGGCAGCTTGGGGAACAACAACAACAACAATGCCGTTTGTTTGTTTAGTCTTTCCCTCCCGGCGACCTTTTTACAAAGAGGTCTGGGGCAGGGACAATTGGTTTGACATTGCATATAAAACCCGGCGGTTGTACCTTTGGGTGGTTATATTAACTGATTTGCAATTCGCGATAATTTGCCAAACAATTGATTGATACAATGGGGTATCACGGCCTTCAAGACGGCGATCTATGAGGGCTTCTGGGAGAAGCCAGATTAGAGATTAAGATAGGCTTAGACTTTTTATGGGATAAAAAGATGCCGGAATCTTACTAGTGTTTCAAGTGTAAAGGGATACTTGAAAGACTTCATCTTTAATAAAGATATGCTTCATCTTTATGAGGATTCAGAAGATACGCTTAAATCTTCTGGACAGGTAAAGATATGCTGAAATCTTTAATATGAAACTAAAGGACAACGAAAAGTAGTGGTGGAGTGCTATGGTTCGTTGACCGGCGGTTTTCAGGCACATATTTTGTACCATTTTTTGGGTGTAACCCTATGAGCATTAATCCCCGGAAATTTCTCTTTCCAGGGCGGAGTACCGGTGTTGCACCAGGTGACCGGGTAGTTCCCGGGGGCGGGGTAGTTTTCCCCCAGTCTCTGTCGTGTCGGCACTTGAACCTCTCATTGCTGTATGTTCAACGCCGTTAAGCTCAGGTAGCCCTATCTTATTTTTATTTGTTAGTGAAATAATTTAATAGCTGAATCATAATAAACATATATATTTTCTATGATTATATTATGATAATATTGTGTTTATTTATAGTAATTTATTTTAATACAATTAAATATAAATTAAATTAATTAGTATACTTTATGATTTTGCTCACCAGCTCTGCTTTCAATGTGTTAATGAGCTATGGGAGCTTTTAATTATCATAAACCTTTACGGGACTCGGACGAGGGCTCCCATTCAGGGAGTATACCGAGCTCGCAAGCGAGGGACAGCCACAGCCAAGGTATATGGCGATACTAACAGTCGTACCTCACCCGCCGGACGATAACGCCGGCGGGCGGACCTGACGCTCTGATGACGGACGAGAACAGGTTGAGTTCCATTTATCTCTTTTCCGCCGCCAGACGCGTCTCTAATGTGCCACGTAGTCAACAAACTACAGGATTAGCAAGGCGTAGTCTCGCTAATCGCGCCCCTGTGGCCGGTGCAGTGTGGTACCAGCATTTGAACACGTGGTGCCCGCACCCAGTGTCACTCCTGGTCGGGTTATTCCACTTAGAACACAATTGGCAACCTAGAAACCTCGCGGACTTGTTCATTTTGGACATTCAGGAGGCCAAGTGGCTAGCACCATATGGTAGCGACGCGACCAAGATATTCACAAATCAATATACTGTACCCAGTCTACAAAGCGACAGTTTCAATCGCATTGGCAAGCTTTTACGTCTCGGATTCTTAGAACAAAACAAACTGTGCCCTCGGTGGCGTTGGTTGTTTATTATTTAATTTATCTGTTCATGCAGAAACATTTATCTGAAAGTGATTTATGTGGGCAGGTTTTAAACTCCGCCCACCTCCCCGTCGGCTCAGGCCTACATGGTCTCTGGACAAAGCATTGTCGTTATTCTCGTTCCCGTATGTACCAAAGACTGCAGATTTTACAAAAGGGCAGTATTCCTTATGGCTTTGGCTACCGGGAACAGAGTATCTGAGCTGGCGGAGATGAGCAACGCACCTAATTGCCTCAGGTTTGATAGGCTTCATGAGTCTATTCACATTGCACCTTCCCCAGGATTCATAGCCGAGATTGAGCACAGTGAACACGTGTTTTCAGAGTTCACGGTGCCGGCGTTAAACAGGGGAAAGGTGCACCATCTTTTTTGCCCAGTGCAAGCTCTAACCAAATATTTAAGAGTGGCACCTCTAAATCACCAGGGTACTTTATGGGTCGCAAGTCCGGGTGAACGCTTGATGGAGCGTACACTGGCTTCTCTCTTGGTCGAGGACTTTAAAGAGAAGAATCCCGGCGTTGTGGGTAAGACCCACGATTTACGCAAGGGGACAGCCTCTTTACGTTTCCTTAATAATCTTTCGGTGGAAGTTATTACGTCCACACAGTTGTGGGCCTCTAATCAGGAGTTTTTTGCCTCGATACCTTTCAGTAGCTCTGAACAAACCTTCCTTGCCATGTATAGCTTTACGGCAGAGGGTCTAGGTGGCCCTTTTAGTCACGTTTTGTTTAATTTCAAGAAAAAGGGGGGGCGAGGGTGCAGTCAGTGTGACATAGGACACCCTAGACCCCTCCGGAGTATGTGTTCGGAACATACGAGCTGTGATACTGGTTGTAGGCATTGTATTATAAAATTTCTCTGTAGTATTCATTGCAGGAAATTGTGCTAAAGGCCAATAGTAGTGTTACAACAATTCTTGTTGTAAGTAGCTGTGGCTGTGAAGCAATAGATTTTTGAGAAATCTCGGTAGTTGCAACTACGACTTTTACTTTTGAAGTAATTACTTCTGCATAAGTACCCGAGTTCAGTACTTCTACGAATGTACAAGAATTCATTTATGTTTGGTTATATTTTTAGGAATATATCCACTAGTTAATGGGGTTTATATGTGCACATGTAAACTTATAAGTTTTTAGTTTTCACCACTTACTTTAACTAGCAGATCTGTGCACAGAGTCTCAGAGTTAACCCTTTTTTAAGCAGGCTTCTTTGAAGCACGCTCCTGCTTGTACCCCTTTTTGAAGATTTAGGCTGTATAAAGTTTATGCACCCGAATATCTCTTTTTTACAAAAGTAAGAATACTATGTGGTTGTTTGATTATCTGCTTTTCTAGAGTTATGATATGATTACGAATGTCCCCCTCCAGTCTTAGAAATCAGGCATGTTCGTCAATGATGGAGGGGCCACTAATAAATTATAGGTTTGACTCCTGTAAGGAGATAAAGAAAACCTAATATTTAGTAGTGGCCCCGTAATCATTGACGACTGAGGCCCTCCCGACCATCCCCTTCCCATTCGTTGATGTATTAAGGATTTTGGTTTACTTGATATGTCAGTGAAGGAAGAATGACGCCTGAATCAGCGTCTGGTCAAAGATCCACACAAGTACATCCACGATATGATGGAAAGCTTATTGGATAGTTATTCTTATTTTCTTTTTGTTTTTTATTTTTTACGAAGTCTTTTTCGTAGTGAGAACCCAATTCATAATGACTGAAGCCATGAGTGAGGTCGCGTGCGCTCATGATGAAACCCTGAAACCCTGCATTCCCAAACTCTCCCCTAGATTGTTGAGGTATCGGAATTACAATTAATAATACAAATGCTAATAAATAGGGCTTTCCTCACTTTCTAAATAGAAAATACACACTTACAATGCATTAACATACGTGAGTGTGGGGGGGGGGGGGCCTGAGGATATGTCCCTATATAATGGGCAAAATTGGCCTTTTTGACATGGAAAAGACCCTGTAATGCAAGCCCAAAGGGTCTACTTACGGTTATATATTGAAGAAAAATAGCCATACTCGAGAAATACCGCCAAAAATACCCCTAAATGTGAGGAAAACTAACCTGGCATGAGGCCTTCCAGGAGGTTGTGTTTGAAACTGACGTCACACTTCACAGGCGAAGTACATTGTGGGTACAAGTTAAAATGTATTGTTACAAATCGATATCCCAAAAACTAAATGTAGAAAAATTAGAAAGTACTGTAATAAATTCAGACAGTATGTAAAACACTGGAAGAGACAATTGTGAAAGATAATAATAATTTGTTAGGAAAATAAATCACTAGGTGAAGCTCGACTCTCATTGGCTAATGAACATCCGGGAACTTCTGGGAGGAGCCTAGCATGTAAACAAAGTGTTGTGGACTGGACTGGACTGGCTGGACAAAACTAGGACTTAACTCTGAAAATTGTATAGGGGGGTGACAATGAAATTGACAAAATAAGAAAAGTATCCCTTATCCGCGCATCTGTAGGGTCCCTTGAGTAAGGTAAGATGAACAACAAATAATTACCTAAGACAGGAATCCCGTAATCGAGGATTAGTAGTGGTGCAGTTAACGGTTGCTAGACTACTCGGCCCACGGGATAGCTCGGCCAGGACAACTCGGCCAACGGCGAGACAGCTCGGCCCAGTAAAACCGTAAACCAGTAAAGTCCTACAACTGATCATTCAAATCCAGAAAGTACCGGTCTAGAAATGGCTAACAACAAATGATTCGGTAGGTCAATAATATTAATGAGAATACTAATGGATGACTTAGAGGATAAATGTTTCCTAGAACGAATAAATAAAAAAGGGACATATACTGTAGGTAGGATCAGGAATGAAAATATATGATTGTCTTCTATCATCATCATGTTAACCCCTTGAGGATCATGACGCACTTTACAGTGTATTTTGTCTTATGAGGTAATTTTATTTAGATTAGTAAGGTTATATGGAAGACAGACGGTTATTCTAGACAGTCTTCAGCATTTCAACACTTACAGATCCTTCCTAAGCTGTATGAGATCGTCTAATGACAGCCGGAATTAATAAAAAAGGCGACATAAACCTCAAGGGGTACCGTAATGTCACGTGTTAATGATCACTCCATATTTCGCTACTCTATTTGCAAAGTAACTGATTTCTATAAAAATGGGAAATATGCTAATCACCATCGGCTGAAAATTAAAATGGTTGTGATTTTTCCTATTAATGGGCGTGTTTTAGTCTGATCGTCATTATATATACAGTAGGGTCCCGCATAAAACGTGTTCGCATAAAACGAGTCTCGATTAAAACGACCGACCTAAAATATTAATATTTAATTTTCGATCAGAACGAATGTAATCACATAAAACGAGTCCGCCGCCAAAGTGGGGCAAATACAAGGAGTTTTCATATAGAGCGCCGAAATATCGTACAAAACGTACAAAATATCGTACGCTTTCATATAAAACGCCGAAATATCGTACAAAACGTACGAAATATCGTTCGCTTTGTACGAAAATTTTCGCTTACAGTGAACATTGACGATATTGCGCCACCAAAATGCTGTGTTCACATAAAACGAATTCACATAAAACGCCCTCGTTTATCGACCATAAACTCGTTTTATGTGAGACCCTACTGTATATATATATATATATATATATACACACACACAAGGTTAGATACAATCACAAATTTCAAGGCTACAGGCTTTTTCACGGCTATATCACAAGGTTAGATACAATCACGAATTTCAAGGCTACAGGTTTTTTCACAGCTATATTAAAAAAATTGCCCCATAGCATAACATGGGGCCGAGCTGTCTCAAATAATAGGCCGAGCTGTCTCGCCGTCATGGCTGAGCTGTCTCAAATAATAGGCCGAGCTGTCTCGCCGTCATGGCCGAGCTGTCTCAAATAATGGGCCGAGCTGTCTCGCCGTCGTGGCCGAGTTGTCCAAAAGTGGGCCGAGCTGTCCGAGCCGAGTTGTCCCATGGGCCGAGTCGTCCAGTCCCCCAGTTAACCCATATAATTAATTGAATACAATCTATCAAAACATAGAACATAACAACACATGTTTAACTGAATATATAAATTTATCTATTAAGAGAGTAAGATTGGACAAGGCAAATTAACTACTTATCGTATTCCCATGGTAACTCTTTTACAAGTGATGAATCAGGACAGGCAGGAGGTGGTGATGGTCTCAGAACTGAATTTACCAACTCCGTCTGCTCTATTTATACCCTTGGAAATGGTAAACATATCATACTGGCCTTATTCTGAAATATCCTATTTTACTCTCATAATCTTTGAACTTACTAAATCATCAAAGAGTATGATAACATAATCATAAAATGAATCCATATCAAAATAATATTACCCGACTGAGTTAATATCAAGAAATATAATTATGATCCTACGTCTGGCATGAACGTGAACATAGAGGGAGTGGGGGGGAATTGAGAGTGGGGGGATCTTGAGAGAGAGAGTGAAGGAGAGAGAAGGGGGTGGGGGGGGGAAGAAGAAGGGAGAGAGAGAACAGGTTTGGTGAATGTCTAGATCGTTCTACACATCACCAGGTGAGGGTACACTCCAAGCCTGAAATATTGTACCCACCTTATTAAGTAAGTTAGATAACCTTAACACTACCCATACTGTAGGTGGAGGAGAAACCCATGTCATCGAGTACAATGTTTCGGTCTTTGCCCAGACCGATAGTAAGTTGTGAATTAATCAAGGAATCGGCCATAGTTTTCCCGCCGGCAATAGTGGGAAAAATGTGTTGCCTTCCATGATTAATCTCTTGACGTTCAACCGGCCAAACTTCACAGTTAATTGGATCCAGTTGAGTGAACCGACTAGGGACTCCCACGTTTTCCTCGTCGTAGTCAGACTGTGGAGAAAAAGAAACAGTTTCCTGCAAAATCTGTTGCGATTGTCCACACTCTGAGTAAGAGTCAGATCGGCAGTGTTCCAAACCAGTCCTATCTACTGAATTTATCTTGTGGGAACAAGAAACGATTTTGCCAAGTTGACCTTGAACCCTAGAGTTTGTACATGATTTAATACTTGTTTGACATGAAATTGACATAACTCCTCTGACTCCGCCACTACTAGCCAGTCGTCTAGATACCACCACACCTTGATACCTTGGGCTAGCAAGGGCATGAGGGCCTGCCGGACTAATTTTGTAAAGATTCTTGGTGCCAGGCTCAACCCGAAAGGCATTCTCTGAAAGACGTAAGACTCTTGCCTGATCCTCAAGGCGAGGAATTTTTGGAACCTTTTGTTTATGGGGACATGCCAATAGGCGTCTTTCAGGTCTAAGGAGCACATCCAGCCTTGCGGCGGGAGTGCGAGCCTGATTTGATTCACTGTAAGCTTCCTGAAGGGTGAGTTGTGAATATGTGTGTTCAGACGCGAGAGATCGACTACTGGTCGCATCTGCACACTGTCCCTCTTTGGCACTAGAAATAGTCTGGAGGTGAAAACAGGGCAAGTTGGGTCTACTCGGACAATGATTTGTTTGTTGATCATTTCCTGAACAAGTGACTCCACCTCTAAAGAAACATTGTTGACTTCTAGAGTTTGACGTAAACGAGGTCGCCGGAGCCACTTCCAAGATATGCCTTTGCTTATCACTGTCCAGGCCCATGACCGCCGGGGCCAAGCCCTGCGAAATGCTCGGAACGACCCAGTTTCTGTACTGGGCCTGTCCTGTAGGACATCTCTCGAGTCCAACTCGCCTGCGGTAGGCCCCGGGAGAGAGAAAGTGTAGTTGACTAGTTTTTTGGTGGTGGCGGCGGAGTGGGGTTAGACGGCTGGCTAGGTTTGGCATGCGGCTGACCTTGAGTAGGTTTCTGGTATGACTTACCCCTATAGCCTGACTGTTTCCCTTGCTTAGGTCTGTGCTGAGTACCTCCCTGTTGTTGAGGAGGCTTTGGGTCTCGAAGTGACTGTTTAGTTTGAGTAGGATGGGGCTTCCCGCCGCTCTTAGGTTTCGAGTAAGGTTTCTTAAAGGCCTCTTTCTTTGACTGGGAGGTAACCTGCTTCCACAAATCTACCAAATTGAAAACAATACTCCATGTTTCTGGGGGAAGAAGTGGTGCAGTTAGTACCAGGGAAAGAGTTACTCGGCGGGCTATGTCCTCCGGCAACTTCTTTACCAAGTACACCCTTAGATCCTGTCTTGCTCTAACTGCCTCCATGATAGCTATTCTAATATCACCTAAGGATTGAATAGAATTTTGTAGAAGGAGCCTGCGTGACAAGTCCGTGGCTTTCCTTACATGTTGGTCTGATATGGCTGATATAGTTCTCGTGAGTGACTGGGCAACCTGGCTACTGACGATGTATTGAGAGAACAGTCTATACGCTTTATTGCGTAGCTTAAAGTCTCTGTCTAAGTGAGCCGGAGGGGGTGTGGCAAAAGGTTCATGCAGGTCATAAAGTGATAGTTTGGGCGCTGCCAGGAATTCAAATAAAGCAAGTGACACGCCGCCTGCTTTGTTAACAGGCAAAGAGAACCATGAGTGAACTTCCTGAGGTACCTGATGGAAGGATTTAGTGGTAATAGTAGATGCAAAAACCTGCACCTCTAGTTCCCAGTCCACCCACGGACCTACACTACCTGCCCCACCTGCAAGACTGGTGTGTTTGTCTGATCTAGTACCGGAACTGTATCCAGTTCCGGCGTAAGTGCATGTAGAGCTTTTATATCATTGGCGCCGTCATTCCTAGACCAGTCGGCAAACAGTTTTGCAGATGAGGCCGGAGGTATCGCCGGGGAGGCCGAATACACAAAGAAATCAGCGCCGTAAACAGATGGGATGGCCTTAATGGTAACATCTAGTAACCTTCCTTGGGCATCCTTAGCTCTAAATTTTCTACTCCTATTAATCTCAATGGTCCATTCACTAGGTACCGGTAGTTCCCCCGATACGGTAGCTTGTGCCAGGTGCAGTTTCTGAGGTATTGACTGAACCCATGAGCAATCCGGTCCATAAAGAAGAGTCATAGGGCCTTTTCTCTGTGGAGGTTTATCAAGAGGGGGAGGAGTAACGTCTGTAATGACACGGACGTTAGTGGTAGTCAAGGAGGCCGGCACTGTCGTGCTACTAGCTGTGGCAGTTGCCGGATTAACGTTAACCGAAGGCAAAGAGGAATGGGGATGTGAAACACCTGAGGGCTGTAACGGCCTTACCATAGACTCAAGTGGGGGAACTACCGCTGTGCTAGTGGAAGGAGCCTGAGAAGAAGGTATCTGATATTGTTGTATTACTCTGTGGAGAATATCATGTAGTTCCTCAGTAGTTACAAACTTACCGTGGGATCCCCGAGAGGACTGAGACCCACCTTCTGACTCTACTTCAATATTAATAGGTTGAGCTGAAGACAATTCTATGTTTTCCGGCTCCCCTGGTAGTTCTATCACGTCTGGTGTTGGCGGCCGGGGGGTAATAAATGGGTCCGGCGGTGGCCACACCAAATCTGGGACTGATGAGGGTATGATCTCTACTTGGTCAACTTCCCTGTCCTGAACATTAATATGTGATTGTCTCCAGATCCCCCGGCTTAGTGCCGCGGATGGCTGGGAGTCCTGTATCACCTGAGAGTTATCAAAAATTTGATATGAGCAAGACTGAGAACCCCTATACTGATCCGCTAACACTCTGTTAACCGGGGGACCTTTATGTGGCACATAACTTAGCTTAGGAATGGCAAATGTAAACTCTTGTGGCTCACTCAATGTTCATCCCTGTGACTAGACTCCATCCCCTCCGCTCCTACCTCTGAGCCGCCAGATTGGACGTTAGACGTTAAAGAGGTAGGAGTGGAGGGAGGTGGCCGCAACCCCGGCAATGGCTGGGGAAGCGGTTGTGAAATAACCGTACGTGCACTTAATTGACTTGAAGTGGACGGCGTTGAGGAAGCAGAACCCTCCTTCCGGCGTTTCGTAGATCTTGAAGACTCGGCAGAAGAATGTCGGGACTGCTTCCTAGGGGATCTAGAAAGTTATCTAGATTTGCGCTTCGGTGAAGGCGACTGTCTTCTCTTAGACCGGTCGGGGGGGGGGGGTTTTGGCTCGGCATTGTCACTTTCACTACTTGTCACTACCGGCTTTGATAGTACTTTAGATTTAACCTTGGGTTTGACTAACCTCTCCGGAGCTGGCTTAACTAATGATGATTTAATGACGAGGTGTTCCCAGAGCTCCTCGTCATCACAATGGAGAGCTTTATGAGCAATGTCTTTCGCATAAGCGGTAAAATTTGACTTGATCTCTTTCAAGGCTGCTAAGCAAGACAACTCTCTCTTATCAAAAACCGCCGCTCGTAGCTCAGAGCACGCGGCACACCGTTTAGACACCCATAGTCCTCTTGAGCGATCAAGACACTTTACACATTTTATACATAAATCGTGGGCAAAATCTGGTAATAATGAGCAAGTAGGCGTAGAGCAAAGGTCAAAGCGAGGCATGATGGAGCTAGGGACCCCCCCCCCCTGCCGGAAGTGGCTACTCCTCTGCTGCCGGGACCGCTACTACTGAAGTGATTAGACTCTGGAAATAGAAAATTTCCAGGAATCAATGCTCATAAGGATAACCTGAGAGGTGTTAATACATCCTATCTCAAGTCCGCCGGAAAGTTAGTTATAACCACTGCCAAACTAACCTTCCGCTAGACCTGGTAGAAAGACCTCTCTCCTTTTATCATACAAAATTGAACTGCTTACCTGTGACTAAGCGTCACTGGCCCAAACGACCTTAAGCGTATGACTATCCTTGACTACTAGCACTAGACGGATAGTTAATTCGCTTCATGACTTGAGTCATGGTTAAGCTCACTTGAATGTTACGCCGGGCGAAAGAAGTTACTGAATGAGGCTATCGGTCAGGGCGAGTTCACTCGGCAGGCCGAGTTGACTCCCTTAAGAATTTAGCATATTCCGCCGGAAGGTTCGTGGTTCAGCACACCACGCCGGGACATTTGGTTGGTTTCTTATCGTCTGAGACGAGAAAACGCCGGCTCTGCTGAGAAAGCCGCCGGAAAAACGAACCATAATTTTCAGAGGTTAGGACTTATCTGGGAAAGTCCAAACCTCCAAAAACCCCACCAAATAAGCGGGATGTCTCCCAAAACCCCTGAAGCATGAAAGCACACATGCCAAACACAAATATATCGGGGATAATATTGGGCTTACACATATAGAGCTTAATTTATAAATAACCCCTAGCCTATGTTGGAGACCCCTAATAAGGCTGACCATGAGGTAACGACGAAACATCAAAGTGGCAGCAACTAGAAGCTCCGAAGACCCAGCAGCAGCAGCACGTGGAGCAGAGGCCCGCGACAGGGGCCCAAGCGCAGATACGGACTCCAGAAGATTCCACACAACGTGTGGTAACCCTTGAACTGGAGCACCTGCTAGAATAAACTATGCAACTACCTCATATTGACGGCCTGAAGCATAAACTTGCTGAATGGTAGCCTCCTAAATAACTATCAAAAGCTAAAGGCGCAACACAACACACACAATAACAAACATGGCGCAATGATCCTGGGGACACGTAGGCGCCTGTTACAATAGTACCCTAACTTACACACCTCCGGCGGACGTACCAATGGGGTAGTCTGTGCTAGCTAATCTAAAAACATGTTCAATACAACTCAGATGTATACGAATGAGCAAGGACTCACTAGAACTGATCGAACGAAGAATGAAGCAGGAGCACAGAGTAACCCACCCACACGTAACGGATGCGGGAGGAGGAAGGAAGTTTAGACGCTAGAGGGCCAGCATCAGGAATCCACTCGCAAGAAATCCACGCATTGGGAAGCAATTATTAAGTTAATTTTAATTTTTTATTTTTTACAAAGTTTTTTCGTAGCGAGTACCCAATCATAAAGACGATTCCATAAGAGAATATGCGTTGCACTTATGAAGTTGTACTCCCTGTCCTCCTGCGCGGTAGATTCAAAACTGGCGACGCGGCGTTTGAAGGGAGACTATTATACTAATAGGCATATCGTCAATGATGGAGGGGCCACTATTAAATATTCGAAGTGCAACTTGGAGCAGCGCCCCCCATCATACCCACACCACCAAAACAAGGGGTATCAAAGAAAACCAGGTTAAAGTGAAGACGGCTAACTGTAGCAAAACCCTCAAAAAAATGTGTTGAGCCAAAATGGAAGAGAATGGTGAGAAATGAAGAAAAAATAAAAAAAAAATCATTTCGGTCATTTGGGGGTCGGGGGGGGGGGGGGGTCGAAAGTTCGTCTCCCCCGCATGACCACCCGCCCGGAGCACTAGGGTAAAAACTGAGTATGGCATTGTACGGCATACATCCTAAGGAGTGTCTCACATAAATCTCAAGCCTCTAGCTCCCATACGACCGGAGTAATGAAGGTTCAAAGTGGCGGTGAACTAAGGGTGTAAAGTATCCCCACTAAGCCCACCACCACCAGCCACGCGGCTGTCTCGGCCCGCTCACACCTACTGGCCCGGCTCCCACACACACTACGGTACCTCCCCCTCCTATTCTCCCGCCATTTCCTACCTTACGAGCCACGTAAGTGTTTTTTATATGTCGGACGCACGTGATGCGTCGCTGGGAGTTGGTGATCAAACACTGCCGACGCATCACGTGCGACGCTGGGTCTCACTGGGTTAAACAGAAAAAACGCATAGCGAACCCTAAAATTAATGGGGTAAATGGGGATGCGTTCTGGGACCAGCCAAAACCCAAACCCAAACACCTAAATAACAATAATAATATCCTAAATTGGGGCATCGGATAGTGAGGGAGACCTGTATCTCACGTTTTATTATAAAAGTGGCATAACACGTTTAGCAATGGCTATAGATACCTTTTCGATGTTAGTATTATAGTATCTGATATATTGCAATGTTTACACAGTGCAACAAGGTTAACCCTCCGTCCTCTGCTGTCATTGTACGCGCATATACCCCTGACTCGGGCCTTTTGCCAATATCACTCGATCTTTACACCTTCATAGATAAGCAATAAAAGCATGCAGAAGTGTCAAATTCAATGGGAAAATGGAGAACTTAATGTTGTCGTTATTCAGGCGTGGACTTGGCATTGCTACATTGCCTGGCAATTTTATGGTGTTGTACAGATGACGATTTTACGCGTAAGATTTAGGCCATGTTCGGACGCGCCGCCGCGGCCCCGGCTAATACGTCCTAGGTTACTCGTCGCACCAGTGACAATTTGATAGTTTTATAGTTATTATCTACAGTATTACTATAATATTTTTGCTTGCTATGCATTATTGCACATCAGTTTGTATTTGTGGCATTTATGGGTGTACGGTACACGATTTTAGGTGTCACTTGCACTTACTACAGTAGTATGGTATTATTTATTATTATCATAATGGTACTTGTTATTCATTCTTATGTGTCATTTTCACTTACTAATAGCATCATATCTGGTGACAAGGGTAGCGCACTTCCCAGCTGGTTGGGCCGCGGCAGAGTTAGGCACAGAATCGGACATAGGCTTTTCATTGTTTTCCAATGTATCCAATAACAACTGACCGATAACAACTGACGCTGACGTTGCGTCATAGCGCGAGCGTGGGTGCGCTGCAAGCACCCTCGTAACAACAAAAATAGCCCGCGATCTTCAAAATCTCATATTTGGTGCGCGAGAGTATAAGAGGCCTACCGAGTTCCGCGGTGGAAGTTCTGTGTGGCGTATAAGAGGCCAACCGAGGTGGAAGGGTTAATAGCATGATATAAAAATGAATTAATTATATGTGAGTACCGGTAGCCTATGTGATTAAAGGTGCATCCACACTGGCAACAAAACATGTTGGCAATACAAAATACAACATAGTAGGCAACAACGTATTAAGTTTTTAATGATACAGTGTTGCAGACATGTTGGTAATAATGTGTAGTACCAACATGTCTGCAACCCTGTATCATTAACAACTTAATAGGTTGTTGCCTTCTATGTTGTATTTTGTGTTGCCAACATGTTTTGTTGCCAGTGTGGACGCACCTTAATAGTAACTACTATGGATGACGTCTGATGAATCTCACACACACAACGAAAGCCTTTTCATTCACTGCGGTTTGGTAGCGTTTCTTTACATTCTTAATTCTTTAATAGCTATCCGTGTTTAATGTAGATACAGGAGGGAATAACAAACAATGGTATTTTTGTCATTTATATATCAGATTCTGTAGTATGAATCGTATCGTAGCATAACAACAGTACCATAATTTTACATGGCAGACTGAGTGAAACATCTATTTGTTCGAAACGTGTGTTCGTATGTGTGCGGCCTTGTGATGGTTAACCCTCCAGCCCCGGCTATGTATTCCATATATATTCCCAAAAACCCGGGGGTTTTGGCCGAAAAATGTCTATGCCTAGGCTACCGTATCTTTATTATTTTGACTGCTTCCGCATTCCCGCGCATCCCCAAGCGTAGATGTGTTTCGTACCTGTAGAATGACGGTAAGTAGAGCTCTCTAAGTCAACTGGTTCAGTTGTGATGACGATTTCCGTGGAGATAACTTTGTGGCAAAATCAGTCACTTTACACTACTTTTCGCTACTTAACAATAACATACAGGCACACACGAACAAGCGACGCACTCCTTCTTGTGGTTGGAGATGCGCGGCGTCGGTCCAGCCGGCTGTTGTTTACATGCGTCGGACGGATGCCTCGCACACCAAGCTTACAGGCTTTCAAGCTGCCGGAGCCTCAGAGCCTTACCGGGTAGCGCGGGGTGTGTTTTTTATGGGTTTCTCAGAGCCCTTCCGGGTCTGAGGGGTTAAAGTGGGCTGTCGTCCAGAAACAATACGCTCCCAATGTCTGGGCCCTATCCAGGTGTCTCAGAAACTGCGGTTTCTGACTGTACACTACAGTATTTGCAATATTATGGGTTTGGTGATTTCTTTCTTATGTCACATTAAATCATAAAGGTAAGTGAGACTTTTTTTTATTATGCAACATGTATAAAGGAGAATTGAAATGCGAATTTATATGGTATGTTATATATTTTATTTTTATTATAATGTCAGACTTGCAAAATAAACAAATCAAAACTGGGACGACACAAGATAAACAAAAAAGAACTAATCAATATCGCTATGTGGAAATAACGCTTAATAAAATATAATTTTGAAATAAAAGAACACAATCCACCACATAGGGTGTACATCACTACATGAGCAAGTTAATCTAGTTCCCAAGCAAAGTAATCGCACATACAACAACGCACTATCGTCATGTTCAAGGAATTAGTCAATTTGGGAAGTCGGGGACGTTATGGTAAATTTTACCAAATTCCGTATGAATAAAGAAACTACATTTTATAATAAATGTTATATTAAGCTAAATTTGCAATATGACAAGAAATCAACAATAGTACACAAATATATATACTGTACCTGTATACAGCACTCACTAACAATAGTGCTATCAGGTAGGTACAGTACCTGTAAGCATACATGCCTCAAGTGACCCCTATCATTTACTACCCTGTATGTGATTATATAATATGGAAGTCAATTACTGTAATCAATTTATTACATGCACTTTCACTACTTGTTTGTTTATGCAGAACATAATTGTTATAAACCCTTTCAATCAGAAGATATATTTTTTATATTATTCTCTAGCCACCACACAGTGTTTTTATGTATTTTATGTCCGATGGCTTGGAATGAAAAGGTAAACTTTGATCTCAACTAATCCTTTCAGCCCAACAAATCATTTGTAAATTCAGTAAAATCATCTGGTGGTAGCAAAAACATTATATAGAAAAGTGTCCTCTGGTTGACTGGCTTAAGATTGTTAGTGGATGTGGTGCATAATACAATATTTAACTCTCTTTTGGGTGGTCAGTCACTCTCCGGGTTGAGCTCTACGGTCTCTGTCCTGGCTGGTGCTGAGTGGTCACAGGAAGACACAATCACATGCCAACAACAACCCCACACACAGGAGAGGGAACATCAGGTTAATAGTCAATTGGAATTTTGCTGAAAAGTATATAGTGTAGTTACTAGGGTAATCAAACCAATTTTTATGCAGTGGTCCAATTTGTTTTCCTATGTGTATGAATGAGACAAAAGGCAAAGCTTCCTGTAACAAGTATCCCCCCATAAGTTGAAAGAGTGATAGAGAGCCAAATTCAAAATAAGTTAGAGTCAAAATGTATGGACGCATGGATCTTGAAGCAGTTTAAGTGATGGGAAAGACCGATTGAGGGAGAGAGTTCCAGAGCTTACTTTTTAAGTAAAAGATAAACTGGGAAAATTGGTTCACTCTTGGGTTAGAGAGTTGAACAGAATAGGGGTGGAAATCTGTTGAAGGTGAGTTCCCCTCACTCTTAGTAAAGGAGGAGGTATACACTGAGAAAACTCTGAAGAACATTGATTATTGTAATAGAGATAGAGGAGTGAGAGAGATGCTACACTGCAGTGTGTAGAGAGAGATTGTAGGTAATTAGTAAGAAAAGGTGAGTAGATGAGGTGAAATGCTTTTGATTCGACCCTTTCGAGAAGTGCGGTAGGGGGGGATTCTCCCCACACATGCGAATAATACCCGATACATTGTGCGCACTGTGCCCCTGTGAAGAGCAAGAAGCTGTGCGAGGGTAAAGAACCCACAGAGATGGTTGAGCACACCTAACTTCTGGTAAGCTTTTTCAGCATGAGTGGTAATATGATCTTTCCAGGAAAGGTCAGAAGAAAATGAAACACCACAAATATGGAGAGAAGACGAAGGGTTGATTTGTGTATTGTTGATAAGTAAGGTATAGTCGTGTGGAAGATAGTGAAAAGTAGATAGATGGAGAAATTATAGGTTTGACTCCTGTAAGGAGATAAAGAAAACCTAATATTTAGTAGTGGCCCCGTAATCATTGACGATTATGCCTATTACATAAGGCACCCTCTTCAGACACTCATTTACCATAGTTTGAATCTACCGCGCAGAGCATAAAAAATTGAGGAGCCTTCATCATGAGCGCACGCAACCTCACTCATGGTTCGTCATTATGAAATTGGGTACTCACTACGAAAAAACTTCGTAAAAAATAACAAATAAAAAGAAAATAAGAATAACTATTCATAAGCTTTCCATAACTTCGTGGATGTACTTGTGTGGATCTTTAACCAGACGCTGACTTCAGGCGTCATTCTTCCTTCACTGACATATCAAGTAAACCAAAATCCTTAATACATCAACGAATGGGAAGGGGATGGTCGGGAGGGCCTCAGTCGTCAATGATTACGGGGCCACTACTAAATATTAGGTTTTCTTTATCTCCTTACAGGAGTCAAACCTATAATTTATTAGTGGCCCCTCCATCATTGACGATTATGCCTGATATCTAAGACTGGAGGGGGACATTCGTAATCATATCATAACTCTAGCAAAAGCAGACAATCAAACAACCACATAGTATTCATACTTTGTAAACAAGATATATTTGTGTGCATAATACTTTATACAGCATAAAAATATACAAAAAAGGTGACAAGCAGGAGCGTGCTTCGAAGAAGCCTGCTTGGACAAAAAGGGGTTAACTCCGAGACACTGTACACAGAGCTGGTAGTTAAGAAGGCACCCCACTTAAAGTAAGTGGTGAAAAACAAAAAACATCAAAATTTACATGTGCACATATAAACCCCATTAACTCTTGGATATATTTTGAAAATTATACCGTAAAGAGGTACTTACATTACACATACCAGCTGCGGCCGCAACTACTAAGATTTACTTAAAATTATATTGCTTCACAGCCAAAACTATTTACAACAAGCATTGTCTTTGAACTATGATTGGACGTTAGCACAATTTCCTGTAATGAATACTACAGAAAATTCTTTAAAATCACAGCATCTACACCCTGTATCACAGCTCGTAAGCTCCGCACACGTACTCTGGCGGGGTCTAGGGTGTCCTATGTTACACTGACTGCACCCCCCCCCCCCCCTCTCTTTTCTTCATCTAAACATTAAGTGACCCAGAGGCCACCTAGACCCTCTGCCGTAAAGCTATACATGGCATGGAAGGCCTGTCCAAAGCTACTGAAAGGTATAGAGTAAAAAAAGTATGATTAGAGGACCAGAGGTGCGTGGCTGCTATGTCCTCAACAGAAAAATTCTTAAGGAAACGTAAAGAGGTCGCCCATTTGCGTAAATCGTGAGCTCTACCCACAACGCCGGGATTACTTTCCTGAATGACGTTAACTAAGAGAGAAGCCAGTTTACACTTCATAACGCGTTTACCCGTACTTGATACCCATAAAGCACCTTGTTGATTCCTAGGTGCGACCTTCAAATATTTGGTAAGCGCTTGCACTGGACATAAATTATGGTGCACCTTTCCCATTTTCAATGCCGGCACCGTGAACTCTGAAAACACGTGATCACTGTGTTCATTCTTGGCGATGAACCCTGGGGAAGGAGCAATATGAATACAATCATTGAGCCTACCAAACCTGATGCAATTAGGTGTGTTGCTCATCGCCGCCAGCTCAGACACCCTGTTCCCGGTAGCCAAAGCCATAAGGAATACTGCCCTTTTTAAAAGTAAGTCAAAATCTGCAGTACAGTAGAATCTCGCATCCCACGATTTATTGGTACCGAAATATGACCGTGGGACCGGAATTCGTGGGATGCGGAGTATTAAAGTAATGGGGAAAATTACAAAAGTACTGGAGGCTATCGCCGGGCGACTATTGACCTTCACTTTACATGTCAATAATCAAAAGGTAAGTTGCTTTATGAAAAGAAAGGTAAGTAAAACACAAACACAAACCTTAGAAAAGTTGATGAGGTGCTTAGTGTGATGGATGTGGTGATAGACGGGAGGCGGATGTTAGTTACCACCCTCCGTGGCCCCACTCTCGTTCTCCGTCACCCCACCGTCGCCGCCAAAGCCCGTGAAATCATCGTCGATGGCATCAAGTTCGGCGTCATGTAGAGCTTCTATTATATCTGCCTCATCATCATCTTTCTTCTTCAGGTAGCGGGTCATTAGGGCTTGGTGGCGATCGTTTACTTTGGCATTGTAGAGGTCATGGAAACTTGTGCTGATTTTCTGAATGTATCCCAGGAACTGTTCACGAGAATCAGAGATGCCAGGTGTGCCTTCCAGCTCTTCCTTCAGGTTTTCACAAAGTCCCAAGATGACAGACAGTTGCTGAGTTGTTGCTTCTTTCTGTTTTTCAACTTGCTGTGGTTGTTCTTCTTGCTCTGTCTCTTCCATTTCGTCCTCCGCTATCATCTCTTCTGCTGTTTGTTCTGGCCTTAGTGGGTTGTGAATCAGTTCCTCGATGTCTTCCTCGTTGACTTCGTTGAATCCGGGGGCTCGAACACTCCTCACTGCCTCAAGAGTTGCCCTCATCAGATCCTGACCTTCTGCAGCCTCATCCACTATTAAGTGAGGTAACAGTGGCTTCCAACCATGCTTAATAGAGGCCACTGATATATAGTTCCAAGCCTTCACAAAGAAGTCTACTGCATGACGAATATTGAAAAGCTTCCAAAATTCTTTTACAGTCAGAGTAGCATCGGCAGTATTGGAAGTTGGTTGCAAGGCAGAGGGTGAGGCAGAGCGTGAGGCAGAGCGTGAGGCAGAGCGTGAGGCAGGGGGAGAGGCGGCGGAAGAAGTGGAGGGGTTGCTAGGAGGTTCGTCTGAGTCACTTGATTCCATCTCTCCAATTTCCTTCAGTTCCTCTTGTGAATCTGTGTCTCGGTTCATCTTGTCATGCAATTGCTTGTAAAATAAAAGTTTCACATTGGCAATGATTTCCTGATCCATTGGCTGGATTTTGGAGGTGGTATTGGGGGGAAGAAAGCAGACTTGCACAGCACTGTGGCGACCAACCAGAAACTTTGCATGGCTAGGCGCATTATCCAAAAACAAAATGACTTTAAAATCGATGTTTTGGCGCTTGCAATGGGCTTTAGCATCCGGGACAAAATGATCATCAAACCAGCTGATGGAGAGGGGTGTGGTCATGTATCCCTTGCGAGTTTGACTCCAGTACACATTCAAACGATTCATGTCACAGTTCTTGTAGGCGCGAGGCCTGGCAAACTTATAAATTACCAAAGGTTTCATTCGGTGAGTTCCGGACGCATTGCAAGTCAAGAGAACACTCATGCGATCCTTTGCCATTTTTACCCCCTTTGCTTGCTTTTCTTTTACTGAGATGAATGTGGATTTTGGTGCTCGCTTCCAGTACAGTCCTGTCTCGTCACAATTATATATTTGGTCCAAACAATAACCTCCGTCTTCTATCAGTTGGCGAGCAATTGCAGGGTAAGAGTTGGCTGCAGGTTCATCAGCAGAAGCCACCTCACCCTGGTACACAGCATGCTTCACCCCACACCTTGTTTTAAACTTTTGAAGCCAACCTACTGAGGCATTAAAAGGCACTGGATTTTGTATGTTTCTTTTTTTACATAGTGGATCGTAAATCTTACGTGCCTCTGCTCTAATTTGTGGGCCTGCAACACCTGCTTTCTCTTTATCTCGCCTCTGAACCCACTTTAACAAATAATGTTCAGTTATAGCTAGCACTTGATTTTTTTCACTGTACTCCACCACTGCCCGACTAGCACCACCACCTTCACCACCAAAATATTTCTCAGCAACAGCCAACGATTTCTTCATCTGTTCCTTATTCTTTCTAAATGTTCTCACAGTTCCTTCTGGACAGTTCATTCGTTTTGTTATATCACAGTTTCTGTAGCCTTCTTCGATCATTTGAATAATCTTTTTCTTCTCTTCTACACTATACTTCCTCAGTTTTTGGCCACACCGATGATGTTTGTTTTTGTCTTCTTTGGCCTTTCCTGGTCGCTTAGGTGGCTCCTTTCTTTCCTCACTAGGACCACTGGGGCCCCCACTACCCTGGGAAGCCATCATTGTTCGTGGGTCGGACCGCGGGACGGGTAATCACAATGAAAAAAACAGGTAACCTTGAATAATTCACACGTGAGAGAGCTGGGACAATAGGAACACTGAGCGGGAAGCCTAGGAGCGCGTCATCAACATGGCCGCCAACAAATGCTATCCACGATGCGTCGGTGCGCATCCGTGGGACTCGTGTGGTTTTTCGTGGGATGAGAATTCAGGTAGCCATTGGATAGTACCGTGGGATGCGTAATCGTGGGATCAAAATGCGTGAGATGCGTGACTCTACTGTATTTTGGTACCGCCGGGAATGAAGTAATGACAACGCTTTGTCCAGAGACCAGATAGGCATGAGCTGACGGGGAGGTGGGCGGAGTTTAAAACATGCCCTCATGAAGCCTGTTTCCTCCGCTAGTGGTATGGTTAGACCCGTAAGGTCCAGGAATGGCACCCTAATTGCTGTTAAGTGATTCTTTAACGTTACTACTGATAGCCGTTTCTGCTCAAACAGATAGTTTAAATAATTAAAAACCAAAGCCACCGAAGGCACGGATTGTTCTGTTCTGAGTATCCAAGAAGTAAAAGACTGCCAATGCGAATGATACGGTCTCTTAGTAGATTGTGTGTATTGATTCATGAATTTATCGGTCACGGTTCTACCATACGGAGCTAGCCATTTGGCCTCCTGAATGTCCATAATGCAAAAGTCAGCGAGGTCTCTAGGTTGCCAATCGTGTCTAAGTGGAAATACCCGACCGGGAGCGACACCGGGTTCGGGGACCACGTCTTTAATTGCTGGTACCACGCCTGCGCCGGCCACAGGGGCGCGATTAATGAGACGACGCCCTGATAATCCTGTAGTTTGTTTACTACTTGGCACATTAGAGAAGCGTCTGGCGGCGGAAACAGATAAATGGAACTCCACATGTTCCAGTCCGTCACCAGTGCGTCGGGTCCTCCCGCCGGCGTGGTTGTCCGGCGGGTTAGGTACAGCGGGAGTTTGTGAGTCTCCTCGGACGCAAATAGATCCACTTGTGGACGGTAAGGCTTCGCAATCATTAGGTCGAAAATTTTTTGCTTGAGCGCCCATTTTACTGTTGTGCTCTGTCTCCGAGATAGAGCGTCTGCCCAGACGTTCGCTACGCCGGGGAGATAAGAAGCGTGAAGCTGAATGTCCAGCTTGTCGGCTAGTACAAAAATCTTTTCTGACACGTTTAGCAACCTCCGAGATCGCGTTGACCCCTGTTTCTGAACGCAGTGAACCGCATTCAGATTGTCCATCCTGAAGGCCACCGATTTGCCCCGCAAAGAAAAGCTGTGCGCCTGAAGGAAATACAAGGGGACTAGTAACACTTTGACATTTATGTGGGAGGATTCTGAATGGGACCAAAGCCCTTGACCCTGGTGCCCTTGGTTTGACTGAAAGCCCCAACCTATCGTGCCTGATGCATCCGTATCCAGGAGGAGAGGTCCAAGACATGACTGAGTGCAATGTTTCCCTCTTCGCCCAGACCGCTAGTAAGGTGTGTATTAATTTTGGGATGGGCCATAATGTTTCCGCCGGCAATAGTGGACAAATTTGTTGCCCTCCAAAATTAAACGTTTGACTTTCAACCGGCCCAACTTTACATGATTTAATGTTATGTTGACATGATTTATGCATAATTGTTCCGTCTCCGCCACCACCAGCCAGTCGTCCAGATACCACAAAATCCTGATCCCTTGTTGCAACAAGGGCATCAGGGCTTGCCGGACTAATTTCGTGAATATGCGAGGTGCTAGGTTTAAACCGAACGGCATCCTCTGAAAGACATAAGTCTGATGCATGATTCTTAATGCTAGAAAACGTTGAAACCGTTTGTTTACCGGGATGTGCCAATACGCGTCCGTCAGGTTTAAAGAACACATCCACCCTTCCGGCGGAAGTGTTAGCCTGATCTGATTCACTGTCAGCATCCGGAAGGACACGTTGTGAATATGGAGGATCAGATAAGACAGGTCTACGACCGGCCTCATCTGAACACTGTCCCTTTTGGGTACCAGAAAAAGTTTGGATGTAAAAACTGGGTAATTTTGGGGGACCGGGATGATAACATTCTTGGCCACCATCTCTTGGATCAGTGACTCCACCTCTAATGATACAAAATTTGCCTTTGTCGGCTGACGTAAGCGAGGTCGCCGGAGCCACTGCCAGGTGATGCCTTTGCGTGCCACCATCCTTGCCCATGTGTTTAAAGGCCATGCGCGATGATTCGGCCGGAATGACCCAGTTAGCAGACAAGGGTTCGCCGGCTGGACTACCCCCTGATCCACTCGCCGGAAGATCGGCCCTGGGAGTGAGGGAGACCTTAGTTTTTTGGTGGTGGTGGTGGAAGTTTAGACGACTGGCCGGGTTTGGCTGGAGACGGGCCCTGACCCGGCCTTTGATACCTCTGTCCTTTATGGGTACCTGAAGACTTTCCTTGCCTGTATCTGTACTGACCTTGGGTGGAAGAGGATTTAGGCAAATGAAAGGATTTTGCCCCACCAGACTGAGCTTTAGCGACTGGTTTGGGCTTGGTAAAAGTGAAAGCAGGTTCCTGAGACAGGGCGGGACTGTGCTTCAAGGCCTGAGCCATGTTAAACACCGTCCTCCACACCTCCGGGGACATTAAAGAGGCAGTTAGAACTGGGGACATTACTACTTGATTAGCAATCCTATCCGGGAGCTTTCGGACTAGAGACATCCTTAGATCTTGTCTTGCCCGCACCGCCTCTAACAAGGCCGTGCGTATATCTCCTAGTGACTGAATAGAAGTTTGGAGAAGTAAGCGTCTAGATAGTTCGATTGCCTTTCGGACTTCTGTGTCCGCGATAGCCTGAGCAGATCTTAGCATTGATTTTGCTACCTGTTGCGTAACAATATACTGAGAAAATAGTCTGTACGCCTTACCCCGTAGCCTAAACTCCCGGTCTAGGTGAGCAGTGGAAGGTGTAGAGAAAGGATCTTTAACCCCTTATTGGCGGTGCTCGACTTAAGTCGTGCACCAATTTGCAGCAAGTTAGGAGCATTATTAAGGCTTTTAAAGGGTTAAAATCGAGTGCAAATGGCCGGGAGCACAGCGGGCCACACAGCCGACTCCCAGGGCTTACCGCCGCCCATTAACTCATGTTCCCTGTGTTCTCGAGAGGCCGGCAGTATAGCCAGTAGTGAGCATAGCTGGGAAAAATATACCGATATATGCTAAACTCTCATGTTCGTGGCATCACTGCAAGAGAACCAAGAGTGCTACGTAGCTCGTTCTGGTCTCATTTTGAAGCTTTTAGTGCCTAGTTTTTTGCTAAATAATGTTGTTTTCATGCAGATTCTTGATTTATCATGCAGGAGGGCCTGAATATGCCCAAATGAGCCCAAAACACCCCGCTCTTTAGGTGTTAAGCTCGCATAGATTAATTTTAGGGGCAGCTAAAAAGGCAAAGAGAGCAGAGGGAACTCCGCCGGCAGAGTATACTGGGAGAGAGAACCAAGAATGGCTCTCTTGTGGAATTTGGTGTGAAGCTTTAGAAGTGAATGTAGTTGCAAAGTTTTGCACCTCGACTTCCCAGTCCACCCTAGGTCCCGGACCCAATTGCTCCACCTTCAAAACTGGATTCGCGGCTGAGTCAGTAAATGACTTTAAACCCAACTCAGGGGTTAGAGCCGACAGCGCTTTGATATCATTGAACCCATCATGTTTTGTCCAGTCCGAAAATAGTTTTGAAGCTGACACAGGGGGTAGGGCAGGTGTAGAAGAATATACAAAATAATCATGATGATAATAGTTGGGGATGGCCTTAATACTAACATCAAGTACATTTCCCAGCATATCTAGAGCCCTTAACTTCCTAGATTTATTCCCTTGGATTACCCACTTTCGTGGTACCGGAAGCTCCCCTGACATAGTGGACTATGCTACCTCTGGCTTTGTTGGTACCAATGATACCCAAGAATCGTCTGGCCCGTATAAGAGAGGCATAGCCCCTTTTCTGATCGGGGCTTTGTCTAACGGGGGAGGATTTACGTCTGCTACTACTCGCACATTGGAAATAGTTAGTGCCGCCGAAGTTGGCCTAGTAACAATAGTAGGTGATACCAGGGGAGTGAGCGGAATTTGTGTCAAAGTAACGGAAGTAGCCAGAGGTCGGACAGTCGATGTTGGCGTGGGAGCTCCCAGACCAACCATAGGAGGCTCCGGTTGCTGGCCAAAAAACTTAGTTAAAGCACTCGCTAATAACCCATCAATCTCATCCGCCGTGACAAATTGAGCAGAGGAAGAACTATTAGGTGAAATATCCCTATTCTGAGAGTTATCTACGTTACCCACCTCAGAAATAATAGACCCATCATCCCCTGCCTCCGGTCCCTCCTGAGAGGATTCCGCCGAGGCTGGGACCCCTTGATGTTGCCATGTTAAGTCAGGGATGGAAGACGGTGTCTCCGCGTCCCGGTGGACTTCAGCCACTACCTGAGTTGCCTGAGACTGTAGAGAGCTGTCCCTCCATGGCTGGGATGATCTCCAAACTCCCCGGCCTTGGCCGGAACTCACTTGTGAGCCAGGCCCCACCCCAATGACTGAGCCCTCACTCGAGCCCTCTAGTGGGTTATCACTGCCGGGAGAACCCTCTAAATCTAAAGTGAGAATATTATTTGGGGACACTATGTCCGCCGGAATATCCCCGACCACAGTCTCTGACTACACTTCCGACCTGTCAGATTGGACTTGAGACATGTCGGGAGTAGAGGCAGAAAGCGAGGTTCGAGGCTCCGGCGAACGCCGGGAGGACTTTCGTACATGAGACTCTTTTTTAGAAGACTTGTGACTCCGCCTCGACTTTGATGTATCACTAGAACTGTCCTTGGTCTTGTCTGTCTTACTCTTCTTCCGCGAAGGTGAAGTCGAGTGACTATGTGTCTGCTTTCTGAGAGGAGACCGTGACCTGGACCTAGATCTTGACTCCGAAGTTGTCGCCGGGGGAGACGGCTCTCGCGGTCTCTTAGATGTGCCGGGGGAGGGAAGAAGCCCTTTACCCAGCCCAGTCTCTGCCGACTTAGTAACTTTACTTCGGGAAGGAGGACGTTTAATTGGGGGGTACTGAACCAACAAACGGTCCCACAGAATTACGTTATCACACTACAGTGCTTTATGAGCCACTGCAGTAGCATAATTAGTAAGAAGTTGTCTGACCTCGCGTAATGCAACCGCCGCGGCCAGATTGTCGTGCTGTAATACTTTAATACCCAGCTGACTACAAAAGGTACAATTCTTCGTTACCCACAAACCCCTTGATCGGTCCAAGCATTTGACACAACGAATGCACAGAGTGTGCGCAAAAATAGGGATCCCGGAACATGAGGGCGTTGAGCAAAGAGCAAAAACAGGGGCTAGAGCAGCCATGGCAGAGACTGGTTAAAAGCTAACTCCCCCCGGGCCTCACCTGGTCCTCTGTGGACCCGCCGGAACTCCGCCCTGGAAAAAAGAAAATTTCCAGGAATTAATGCTCATAAGGTTACCCCAAAATGTTCTAACACAAGTGTTAATGAACCGCCGGGCAACGAGACGTAATACACCACTATTACCTCTCGTTACCCTGTAGGTTCATAATTATGTAAAGATTTGTAAATAACTTTACGTGTCCAAAAGATTTAAGAATATCCTCTGACATGATATAAAGATGAGCAGTTCTTTATAAGTGACGCAGTCTTCCCTGTGATATAACGTTCACCGGGAACCCATAATAAGACGCCGGCCTCCTTATTATAACGCAGTTAGCCAGGTTAAGCCCATCTTAATCATTAGATCGCCGTGAGTTGAATGTCTTGATACCTAATTGTATCCCTCAATTGTTAGGCTAATCCTACCGAATTGCAAATCCGTGATTCCCACCCTCCCGAGGTTCAACCGCCGGGTGAAAATTAATAGAAAAGTTAACCCCAATTGTTCCTATCCCCACTTCTTTGCAAAAGATCGCCGGGGTGGAAAGACTACTCAAACAAAACAGCCCAGTTTTTCAACGGCTTTGCAAAACCGGGAAAAACTATAGTCAACAGGTGTCCGCATGAACCCCTAGTTGAATCGGGTAAAGCCCTTCCGCCGGGAAACACACAGTAAGCCTGAACACAGGCCCCACTACAGAGACGCAGTTCTGGAGAGCCCTCAAGCCACCACTCGCCGGGGGAAACTAGCCTATTTTAACCACGCGTGATTAAAACTCGGCAACCAGCCGGATTTTCTCGGTGCAATCGAGAAAACCCGCCGGAAAAGGCAACCCACACCCACCAGACGCAATCTGAGAACCAGCCGGATTTTCACGGAGCAATCGAGAAAACCCGCCGGAAACGGTAACCCACACCAACCAGAAGCAATCGGAGGTACACAAATAGTGCCTGGAATAAGCCAATACACAACTTATCCAGAACACACATGACACAGTAGTACATATTTATACAATAAATCAATAACACTTGTACATGTAAAAAAGCTACGAGAGGCTGGCTAGGCCTAAGCAGACGGAGTATCGCTTAAACATGTGGTAATAAAACAAAAAGCACTGAATATTATCACAACAGGAACAGCAGCCAACACACCTCGAAGAAATATACCCGGGAGAGGGAAGCACTGACACGGGACCCAGAAAAAACTTCACTAAGTGAAGAAAAATACGCCAGGAACGTCAGAAAAACAAACAAATAAGGCAACTTCATCAGAAAGATAAAAAGAAGCCCAATCACGCGCAGTTAAAGCCAACTAAATAACTAGGCTAGCTAATCCGCGAAAATGCTTCACGCGTCCACCCCGGGACCACGAGGGTACGCCCGAAATAGGCGTCCCAAACACACGACCCAAATACACTGAACTGCGGGCAGCCCGCCCATGACACCCCTGCTACGCATATCCTAACCTTACTCGATACATCCCAGAGTAAACAAATGAGAAAAAACTCACTAGGGACGCAGCAAATGCGGAACGAGCGGAGCGTGGGGAGACACGTCAGGGCAGGTTGAGCGCAGAGCAGAGAAGGAAGAATGACGCCTGAAGTCAGCGTCTGGTTAAAGATCCACACAAGTACAGTACATCCACGAAGTTATGGAAAGCTTATGAATAGTTATTCTTATTTTCTTTTTATTTGTTATTTTTTACGAAGTTTTTTCGTAGTGAGTACCCAATTTCATAATGACGAACCATGAGTGAGGTTGCGTGCGCTCATGATGAAGGCTCCTCAATTTTTTATGCTCTGCGCGGTAGATTCAAACTATGGTAAATGAGTGTTTGAAGAGGGTGCCTTATGTAATAGGCATAATCATCAATGATGGAGGGGCCACTAATAAATTGGGTTTTGAAGCATTGAAAGTAACAAGATTTTAAAGATCATTAATGAATATTTGAAATAAAACTGGAGACAGGACAGAACCTTGTATACTATATGATGATAAAATAAATACCCACAAAAAATGGTTCGATTCAGTTAAATATTTGTTGTGTCAAAATGTACCTTGACTGTTATACATTTTGTACTAACATTTATAATACTGTATTGTGTGGGTAGTATTCTAAAAAAAAAAAAAAAAAACTAATCAGACCACTACATATGATTGATTTTGTTTACCCAAATTGTATGGTAACCAAATAAATGTAGGCCTATGTGCTAGAGAATATAGTTTGGAGAGCTTTCATATTAGTGTATATTCAACATATACTGTAGCCCTTTCCTTTACACCAGTAATATTGTACGGTACACACTGTCTACACACTGCTTAGAAATATAAATGTAGGCCAATGTGCTAGAGAATATAGTTTGGAGAGCTTTCATATTAGTGTATATTCAACATATACTGTAGCCCTTTCCTTTACACCAGTAATATTGTACGGTACACACTGTCTACACACTGCTTAGAAATATAAATTTAGGGAGTGATTCCAAGCAAATTAATGTGTTGATCTTTTTGTATTTTCTTGGTTAATAATACCTTGTATACTGTTTAGTAAGAATGTAGGTAATTATTGCACAGTATGTAGCACCACTGAGTGGAGTGGGGAATACCTTTGCTCAGTTTGTATATAGGGAGATAGGTGTAACTCAATTCAGTGATCTTGTGCTAGGATTTTGTTTATATACTGTAAGGTGTAGAAGGGTGAGAGAGCCCTTGCTGCAGATACTGTAATACATTTTGAGTGTGCTACTTGTAAGAGTGACCAGGTGGCTTATGATCCTGCTGGAATTATTGTCATTAGTTATATATCGCTATCACTTGAATGTGTTAACTATAGACTATTTGTTTTCATGTGGCAGAAAATTCAATCCCTTAGCAGCTAATTTCTCGATACATAATAGAATAATAGGAAATTACTACTTCTCTGCATCATATTATGATATTAAGCCTCTCACTCCCACTTTGTACTACCACCAGACAGTAGTTACCACTACTGTTCACTCTCAAGCGCTATTTGTACTACCACCATACAGTAGTTACCACTACTGTTCACTCTCTAGCGCTATTTGTACTACCACCATACAGTAGTTACCACTTCTGTTCACTCTCAAGTGCTATTTGTACTACCACCATACAGTAGTTACCACTACTGTTCACTCTCAAGTGCTATTTGTACTACCACCATACAGTAGTTACCACTACTGTTCACTCTCAAGTGCTATTTGTACTACCACCATACAGTAGTTACCACTACTGTTCACTCTCAAGTGCTATTTGTACTACCACCATACAGTAGTTACCACTACTGTTCACTCTCAAGTGCTATTTGTACTACCACCATACAGTAGTTACCACTACTGTTCACTCTCAAGTGCTATTTGTACTACCACCATACAGTAGTTACCACTACTGTTCACTCTCTAGCACTATTGGTACTACCACCATACAGTACTGTAGTTACCACTACTGTTCATTCTCAAGTGCTATTTGTACTACCACCATACAGTAATTACCACTACTGTTCACTCTCAAGTGCGATTTGCACTACCACCAGACCATACACGTGTGTTATCTCTGTTTTGATCCACAATAATCGCCTCTACATGCAATGTACTATACATCTAAAGATAGAGCAAGACCCATACTATTATAAAAATGTAATCCCGTAAGATCCAATTATCACATAAATAACGGATATACAGTACGTATAAGAATGTTTTTATCGTTTTTCCGAGTTTACGCGTCATAATTTGTTTACAGTGGACCCTCGGGTAACACGGTTTTGCACAAAGCGGTTTTGCTCTAACACGGGTACCCCAAATGTGACGAGTCGCCTGTAACACGGTATTTTCCTTGCTCTAACACTTACAGTTTCTTACAGTTTCTTACAGTAGATCCTCTGGAAAAAGGCAAACTATGCCTGTGTATCCAGCTCAGTACCAGTACTTGCACTGCTGCGGTCGTTCACGGTGTTGGCGGCGGCGGTAGCAGACGCAACATTTTTACTATTCTGTATTTTTGTTTTATAATCAAACTTCAAATCTTGTCTTCCCCATACTTTATCAAGATTATTTTCAAACTCCCTTATTGATTCGGAATCGACTACATACTGGGGCAGTGCGTTCCACTCATTTACCACTCTATCACAAAATGAGTTCTTTGCCTTCTCAAGTCTATTTCTTTCTTTGTAAATTTTCTTAGAGTGTCCTCTCGTTCTTGTTCCCTCCCGCATCAAGAAGATACCTTCACACACATCCTCATCGTACTTTCCTGACACTATCTTAAAAGTCTCTATCATATCCCCTCTCTTTCTCCTATATGCCAGTGTCCTCAACCTCTGCTCATAGCCCGCGTTCTTCAACGTTGGTACCAGCTTGCTAGCTCTCCTCTGCACTTTCTCCACTGCTTCTATATCCTTTACCATATATGGAGCCCACACCTGGTTCGCATATTCCAGGTGCGGCCTAACCAGCGCTGTATAGAGATTCCTGAAGATTTCTTCGTCAAGTGACACAAATGTCCTCCTTATCAGCCCTACAATTCTATTGGCTTTGTTTATCTTTTCCGCTAAATGTTCTGAGAAATTTAACTTATTGTCTATCACTACTCCTATATCCTTTTCTACATTCACTTCCTCCATCGCTTCATACATACTGTATCCTACCTTGTCTATCTTGCTTGTCCCAATCCGCATGTACTTGCATTTTTTTGGATGAAAAGGCATTAACCAATGCTCAGACCATCCCTTCATGCCCTCCACATCTCCTTGAAGCAAACCCACATCTTCCTTACTCCTCACTCTTCTATACAGCTTAGTGTCATCCGCATACAAGTACTGTATACCTCACTTCCATTAGTTATAACTTCAGGCAAGTCGTTGATAAATATAACGAACAGCAGTGGTCCCAACACAGATCCCTGAGGTACCCCACTTGTAATTTCCCTCCACCCCGAGCCTATTCCATTCACCAGTACCCTCTGTCTTCGATCTTTCAGGAAGGCTTCTATCCATTTCTCCCCTATATTATAGCTTCTAACTTTCTCTATTAACCTTTTATGTGGGACCTTATCGAAGCCCTTCATAAAATCGCAATATACCACGTCTATTACATCACCATCTTCTAGAATTTGCATCCAATCATCTACCACCTTAATTAGCTGTAGTACCGTCGACCTCCCCGGCAAGAATCCGAACTGTCTCCCACTGAAAAGTTGGTTTGACTTCATATGATCCATTATTCCTTCTCTAATTACCGTTTCCATTAGTTTACACACAACACTTGTCAAACTGACTGGTCTATAATTCCCTGGGTCATTTCTCTTTCCCTTCTTAAATATAGCTGTTATGTTCGCCTCTCTCCAGTCCATCGGGATTTGTCCTGTATTAAACGATACCTCAAATAAAATGTTCAATGGCTCTACTAACATCTCCCCTCCTTCCTTTATGATTCTTGGGTGTATCCCATCCGGTCCCGGTGACTTACTTCTGGTCACTTTTTCTATAGCCCTTCTTATTCTAGCATGGGAAAACTCTATTAGTTCTAGTGCCGGTGCCTGTTTGATGGGAATAGTAGGCACTGCATCCTCCGACTCCACTGTTAGTAACCCCCCAAAGTATTTCCCCAGCACCTCTGCATTCTCCTTATCAGTCTCCGCTCTACTCCCATCATTCAACCCCCCTACCAGCTCTGGGATCCCTACTCTTCTTGTTAACTTTTCCTGAATGTACTTCCAGAATATTTTTGGATTATCCTTCACATTTCTAGCAATCTCTCTCTCCCTCTCCTTCACCCCCTCCTTCACCCCCCTCCTTGTTTCCCACCTTATTTTATTGTTTATTTGTCTGCATTCCAGATCCACTTCTTTAGCCTCTATACTAGACCCCCTGTTCTTTTTTAACAATTTTAATCTTTCCCACAATCGTTTCTTTCTTCTAATCAATATCCAAAGCTTTCTTTTCATTGGCAATTCTGGGTTAGTTCTTTTCCTCAATTTTGTTTTATCCTTATATTCCCTTACTTCCCAAACACGGTTTGCCTCGGCTTGGGGAAGGCCACTGACCCAGTTTCCCTTCCCACCCGTGTTGAGGCGGACAAAATTGAGCGGTCCAAGTGTATTTTATGCACCAGCCCACCCCTGTAGACCACCCTTACCTACCTTTTTGTTGCCATTTTGCTATCATATTTTATGCATATGGCATATGAAGTATGGTTGAGTGTTGTTTGGTCGGTATTTTGAGTGATTTGTGTCAGGTTTTAGGGTGGAGAAGACTAAAAAAAAGGGACCTTGGGGAAGTTGCTGGGACGAAATACAGTCGACCCTCGATTTAACGGACCTCGATACAACGGATTTAAGGGGACCGGCTGCTTTTTAATATGGAGTGTCACTGAACTTCGTCCGATTTCAATGAGATTTCGCACACGTATAGAGGATGATGAAGTAACAAGGATTTTTTGTTAATTGTTTTTTATTCTAGGTCAATTAGTTCCTGAATTAGGGTGGAAATTAGCTCGAAAATTGAAAAAAAATTCGGAAGTCGTATAATTCGAAACCCAAGCACTGTATACTATTTTCAGAGGGATCAGACAACTCAGGACAGGTGGTTTTACAACTCTCTTGATCCACTTTTTTCTTTTTTTATCTAATTGCGGAATTAGGTGACTCAGAAATTAGGTAATGATTTTGTACTCAGTGGTTAGCTACATATGCCAAGGGGCTGTGTCTCAAATTTAAAAAAAGGCGTCAAGAGCTTTATACTGTAGAGCATTTCACGCACTTTCCAATGGTATATAAAACATTCATAGAGAGCCAATAATACATTAATTATAAGATCCCAAAGTGCGACAAAACAGGTGTTGAGAAAAACATGTGAAAGTCTAAGGTAACTGTGTGAAAAAAAAAAAAAAAATTTTTTTTTGGCTTACAATATTTTACGCAGGAACACGGCAGAGTAGAAGATACAGCTTTTGGGAGGTTGTAGAGTATTTTACGCTCTTTCCATTTATATATGTACGACCATTAGTTACTGATCCTGTCAATTTCAAAGTTCGCTATACAGTCCATCCTCCAAATTTGCGAGAATATGGGCGACATGCGACCTCGCAAATTTCAAATAACGTATCTTATGGGAATAATTACTTATGGGCGGCACCCGCCGAATTTCCGTATTAATTAGTACATTTATATCGGTTGTGGGACACATTTATACATATAACCTATTAGAAATAGTTGTAAATGATAAGAAAATATTAAAAGGATGTATTAGATACCTTTAATAAAGTGTTTGTTGGCACAATTAGCTTGAAGTTTAGGTTCCGAGGCGAGGCGAGGCACCCCTACTGGGCCTCACCGCCTCTCTCTCCCCCACCGCGCTCATCCTCCTCAGCCAACTCAGCCGCCTCGCCTATCACCCGGATTCGCTTGTCATTTTCTTCCTGCTGCATAGCATCCCTCATGAAGCCATCGAAGTCGTCGTCATTCTGCTGCTGTTCCTCTTGCTGTTGTTGCTCCTCTTGCTGCTGTTGCTCCTCTTGCTGTTGTTACCGTACAGCACAGAACTTGGTGATTAAGGTCTGATGATGCCGGTTCATCTCTTCATTCTGCCTGTCGACGTAATACCGGCTGGCTTTTTCAACAAGGGCTACCACTTCTGATGTACGGAGATGACAGTTTTCATGGGTTCTTATCTCATCCTTGAAGGTGTCCATAGCTGCTAAAATCCGGCTGACATTCCGAATTGGCAGGCGATCCATTGCGGGGGCTGGCTGTGGCTGTGGTGGCTGCTGGGACGAACTGGCACGGTCCAGGTGTGCCCTGTCCTCTTCATTAATCACCTGTATGGCTTCATCCGCACTCTGCTCGACTCCCCCCTCAAGCACCTCTCTAATTTCCTCTAATGTCACATCCTGAAAGCCAGCAATCCCCCTAACCTGTGTAGCCTCTGCTGCTGTTTCTTTGTGTTGCACTGCAATATTGGTTGCTTTGGCAATACACAGGTGAGGAGTCAATTCACGCCAAGCATGGTTTATGGTTGCATCCGTTATTTCTGACCAGGACTCCAAAACGTAGTCGACGGCATGCTTAATGGTGAAGGCTTTCCAAAACTGTGTCACTGTCATTTTGGGTGTTGTCAGGGCTGGCATTTCTGTTTCTTGCTGATCCTCCTGGATTTCTTGGCCCACATCCATGTCGGCCAGGTATGGGTCATTCATCATAGCTACAATTTCTTCATTTGATTCGGTCTTATCTTTAATATAATTATAGACTGTAGTTTGGTAAATAAATTTAAGTGTAGAGATGATCTCTTGATCAAGAGGCTGGATCAATGATGTAGTTTTCGGTGGTAAAAACACCACCTGCACATCAGGGTCGAGGAGTTGAAGGTAGTCTGGGTGTGGCGGGGCATTATCCATCAGTAATAACATCTTAAATTCTTCGCCATGAATTTCCGCCTGGGCCTTGGCATCAGGAATCATATGATCAAGCATCCAGTCAGCCACTTGTCATCCAACCATTGGCTGTCTTGTACCAGTACACACCGGAGTCGTCCATGTTACGAATATTTTTATAACAGCTAGGGTGTGCAGGAGTGTGCACGACAACAGGCCTCATTTTGTGGGTGCCACTCAGATTACAATTGAGCATCAAAGTAAAGCGCACCTTGTCAACTTTTCTGCCACGGGCCTGCTTGCAATGCTTGCTGATATAAGTAGATTTCGGCATTGTTTTGTATTGCAATGCCGTTTCATCAAGGTTGTAGATTTGGTTTCGGCTGTAACCACCTTCTTCAATAATAGCCTTCAACACTGCAGGGTATTCTTTTTGCGGCTAGCTCATCGGCAGAGGCACGTTCACCTGTGAACTTAATGTTTTTGAACTCTTTTCGTTTGAAAAAATGTGTCAACCACCCATTTGATGCCTGGAATGAACCAACAGGCACCCCCACCTATTTGCAAGCAGTTTTATAAAAAGTGCTTGGCTTTTTCCTTTACGTATTTTCCATCCACAGGCACAGAAGCCTTTTGCTTGTTCGCAATAAACTGGGCAAGGTAACGTTGCATCACAATAAGGTCGGGGCGAGTTGTTTGGCTGCGGCCCTCGATATTAGATGCCCCATAACACCGCACTGACTTCTTAATAGCCTCCCTCTTGCCCCACACATTACGTACAGTCGACTCTCCCATGCCTAAAGCTCTCCCTATAGCCGAAAATCCTTGACCCTTCTCCTTCCTGGCTATAATGTCGAGTTTCACTTGAGTAGACAGGTTCTTTTTAGGTCGTGGCATGGCGAATGGTAAGGGAATTTAGCCTTAATCGTAGCCGCAGGTAAGCTCACTCACAATTCAAAGAGGCGACGGGAGGAACTGATGCGCGCGGGAAAATAATGCTCTCCCACACACCATCTGACCAATAGGATGCCGGGAAGCCTCCTATACCCAATAGGATGCCTCTACGTCATCAGAGATCCTGCCTGACGTCATCTGACAGTTCCTACTGCGCCGCTTGCCCGCGCTTTTTCCTCGTAAATTTGAAATAGGGGGTCGCAAATTAAGAGGAGATGGCGGATTTCCCTTATAATTCTACGGGCTTGGTTCGCACATGTGAAATCGACCTCGCAAATGTGGAATATTATATTTTTTCCAATTTTGACTCCCCTCGCAAATTAGAAGGATCGCATTTTTCAAACTCGCAAATTTGGAGGATGGACTGTATAACGTTTTTATAAATACAGTACTGGAAAAGTTTGGAAAACATAAAAAAAAAAAAATCCAATGGGTCTTCACTAATAACATTTCACTGGCTTATGAAGGGATGTTGAATAAACACATTTTAACACCTAATGGTATTTTCAGGATTTCTAGCTTTTTAACCCTTTCGCTGCGGGTGACGTTCTGGAACGTCCTGGCAAGTTACAGCAATTTCCAGGCTTTAAAAACCTGTAAAAAACGTAAAAATCGAGTGTCAGTGGGCGGGAGCGTGAGGGGCCCACCTCCGACCCTCAGAGCACCGAGCAGCTCACTGAGGTTGACTGTGTCTCGCGCGAGTCTCTCTCTGTGTCTCCCAACAGTGTAGCCAAGCGAGCGAGTGTTACATAATAGCGGGTTTCCCGCGTTTCACTGGCACCACTGCGGGTGAACCAGACCACGTACGGGGCCCGTTCTGGTGTCATTTTGAAGCTACAGGTATTCTCGCCTAGTTTTCGGCAGAATACACTTCATTTAATGCAGATGCTTGATTTATCATTCAGGAGTGCCTGAATATGCCCTAAATAGCCCAAACATGGCCGCAGCCAAAGGGTTAAGCCTAAAAAGCGGCCGGTCCCCTTAACGGACTCCGTCCGTAGGCGGACAACCCGTCCGGACACCGGACAAAGTCCGTTAGTAGAAAAATTGTCCGGTAGGTGGCTGGCGCGGCGCCACAGTTTCCCGGCAAACCCCTGTATTTCTATGTTTTCTATTTGTTTATCTGGGTAATGAAACATGTTAATTAAAAAACCTTTATTTTTATGTGCAATATGTAAGGAAAGACATAAAAACTCCCGGGAAGTTAAAAATCTTTATTTTCGAGCCATATTAGGGCTAAATCGGCGAAGTCCGAAAGCAGTTTTCCAGCTACGGACACAGTCTCCCCCCAATTAGTCCGTTAAATCGAGGGTCGACTGTACCTTATTTCCCATATAACCTATGCTTTATGTAACACGATTTTGTGTAACACGGTGTCATGGCAGGACGAATTAACAGTGTTACCCGAGGGTCACTGTATATGCTGAGCAGGATTTTGTTTTGTTTATATTAAATACAAGGTATTTTTTATGCTCATTTCAATTGGATGATCAGAATCTATATTTCATCAATAGTTGTTTACATATGAATAGAATATAAGGCAATTGAAAAATATCTAGGTGTAATCCAAATATTTACTCTGCTGTACATTGAATTTCATTGAATTTACCCCTGTGGGTAAGGGAATAGAATATGCCCCACGTGCCTCCTGCGTGTCGTAAGAGGCGACTAAAGAGGTTGGGTTGGTGGGCTTGCGACCCCCCACCCGTGAAAAATACTTACTGCAACGAAGAACGAACCAACAGCCTCGGTTTGGGGGCGGTTCGTTCGTGGCCACCACTTCGGGGATCACGGCGTCAGGCAATAGATAGATAGATAGACATTGCATATCAGCAACAAGAATTACTTTTACTACAATGTATTATATCTCAATAAAAAGAGGAAAGGCCGATCTAGAATATTATTACAGAAGCAAAACCCACAATCTATAAAATAATCATCGAGAAAAGTGATGCTGAATTACTGTAATTTTTAAAAATATTTTTCTAACATCATCTGACTTCGCACGGTCGTAAATAATAATTTTGATGTATGACAATACATTTGTATATATGAAATCAGAAGTATTTTTCACACACTTTCCAAAAATCCAATCAGATTTTGTCTATTATCAATAGTCGATTATATATGAATATAATTACAATTAAATGAGTATACTCATGTGTTGCTTGCACGATAATAGGTGTACAATACATAATTTTTGGTTTATATTGTTCTAAGGTGTTTTAGAGCTGTGGGTTATAATTATAAGTATATTTATAAGAGGCAGTACTCGTTATCTTCCGATGGGTGAAGACTAGAAGTCTCTAGACCAAGTGGTTCAGTTTTTATTGTGAAAATATGTTGGTCAGTTATGGCCGCCGCAAGCCTAGAACTGTGTAAACTCCCGATTTTCGTCATTTACAAATACTCTTATATCTGCAAATATATGGCCTAACCTAGGTTATATACATACCAGAGTGAAAAAAGACACCTAGTTAAACTATGCTAAAGCCCAAAGCTTTCATCAGGGAGAAAAAAAAAAAAAAAAAGGGAGATGAAAAATTTAAAGATTTGAAAACCTCAAAAAGTTAGCCTAGGAATAGTACCCCGGAATGCCACTTAGGTGACAGCGCCCCGCACAAATTAAAAACACCAAATAGCAGACACCAAACCCCACGCAACCTCCAACCACACAAGTTAAGAGCCCATATCTGTGTTATCTTGTGATGGGTGAAGATTAGAACACTGTAGCCTACATTACATTAACCCCTTCAGACTCATATGATGCAGAGGTTGCCAGATTAGCAATAAAAAATAGAGTTCTCTCACTCTTATAATTACCTCTCCAAAATTAGTTTTCTGCCCACAGCTAACTCAAAGACAACTGCAGAGGTTGAAGTAACTAAACTAAAGGTTTGTAAATACCCCTGATGGTAACAAAGGTTTTAAAGTATCCCTAATAGGCTCAAAATTGCATCATATGTTGGAGAGGGTTAAGCAGTTATTGTGTGAGGTGGGAAATAATACCCAGTGTTTTGGCTTGGTATTGAGAACTGTTCGAATGCGGCGACGCAGCATTGGCGGCTACGGCTACGGCCTATTTTCATTCGTCCAACAATTGATTATTTATTATTTATTTTGGATTATGGATTATGTATTAATATTGATTATATTGATTATATTGATTATTGATTACTGATTTATTTCACCATTGTAACCATTCCTAAGTCACTGTCGACTGCTTTCATGTATCGTTTGGGACTCAAAAAATCATTACATGATTTCGTTAGGCCTGCATGCAAGCAGGAGTCACCTAACTGACTGGCTATGTGTTTGTATTCTTGTTGGCTATTAGGACCATCCGTTAAGACAACAAAACTTTATCTAGTGCGGTTTTAAGTTATTTTAAGCCATGAAATTAATGCTATGGAGCTATGTAGGCCAGCCGGTTGGTACGGAACAAACTCGATATGGACTCCATGAAGTCCATCCGGGCGAGGAGAGTTAGGGTCAGTACACTGTCACACTATTGTTATACTCTTTCTTCATAATCATTTTAGTATTAGCCTCTACGTTATCCGACGTAATGCTTTATTCATTGTATAATCTCCGCTGATTTATCGGAAAATCACTAGTGCGGTTAACCATAATCTTCTAGAGATGCACCTCACTTATCTACTAGGTACGTTGTTCACACTCCGAGACCACTATTTGAAGTAAAAAAGAGAAAATATCTATCTATCTATTTACTCAGGCCCATTCCCCATTGTTTCTATTTATTTTCTTCTGGGGGTGGCCGATTCGAGACAGAGCCCAAACAGGGACAACACAACAGAAAAACAATGAACACACAAAACAAAACACAAATTCACACACATCTAGGTCACCCAGGAGAAGACCCGGAGACCAGGGTCACTTCAGCACTCCCCCGGCCCCCGAACACCCGAACTGTCTTCGAGGTGCAATGCATAAGTGTGTTGATTTTCGGTGTGAGCGTCCTAGGTTCGAATCCCCGGACTGCCACATGTGTTTGTTAATTTAATTAATCGAGTTTAGGAGTAAAGTTGGTTAGTGGAGAAAACATAATAAATATACAGTAAACCCTCGCCATCTCGGATCTCTAGAGGTCGGAAACCCGTACTAGCCGGACTGGCTACGGCCTCTCGGAGATGTACTTCCGTATTTCGGACATTTCCGTCATTGTTCCGACAGTGTCCGACGTTGTCGGATGACACCCTCACGTCACCGGGCAATAAGGGTGAATATCCGACAAACAGAAGGGACGTCCGACGCCATCTACATCCGGGGCAAATTTTCGTTGCGTGAACTATTAGTTATATGGGATTAATTAGGTTAGGTCCGAACCATCAGGCATATACTGTACCCCTATAATGTTCGTAAACACCAAATAAAAGTAATAATAAATTGTTATAATTAATAAATGATATGAGGAAGTACATGAACGAAGGCGGTGCTGGTTGGGGGGAGGGGCATCGACTGACTGGGGACAGAGGTGCATGGGGGCGGTTCATTCGTGGCCACCCCTTCGGGGATCACGGCGTCAGGCAATAGATAGATAGATAGATAGAATAAATGATATACAGTAAACCCCCGCTAACTATAAGGGTCGTATTTGTCATTAATATGATAAATTTCACATGAAAAAAAAAAATAATAAAATAAAAAATAAAATAAAATATCCCCACGATGTAGGCCTAATCCCTCCCCTCCCTGTCCCAAGCCTCAACTCCGACCCCGTTACTGTGATGATGTTGATAAGCCTATCTTATTTATTATTTATCTATGTGCTGGAAGGATATTATATTTTTCAATTCCATCACATTAGAAATGATTCAAAGATTACAAAAAGTCCAAATAAGACATAGTTATGTTAATGTACAGTAAACTTCCGTTAATGTTAATCCGAAGGGCAGCGGACCGGCCCTCGTTCGGATTAGTGGATTTTTCGGATTATCGGACTTTACCCCTATGAACCTGTGTATGACGAAAACATTGAGGCATTAGGCCACCCAAATGACACAATGGTGCACACACACATATCATAATATGTTCATGAAATAACTTCAAAAGTTTACCATTGTCATTGTAGCCTATTACCTACTTCAAAACATTCAGATTAATGGTCAAAGGAATCTGCTGATATAAACGTAAACACCCTATGTCCGCATCGTCGTCTTCTTCTTCTTCCGTCTACTAGCGAGTTTGTCTTGCTCTTGAAGATCAGATCAGATGTGGTTCGGGAAGTAATGCCTTAACAACAGCACTTCCCTGAGAGGTTCTTGTAATTTTCCTTTTGTGATTTTCCTTTTGTGACGTGCTCCGTTATATTATATTGTATTGAAAGCACCCTTGTCTTGTTGTCTTGAAAGCACCCTTGGGACGCTCCGATCACTGAACTATAAATAGTAGCATATCGGAACGTCCAAAGGTGCGTTTTCAAGCTCAAGACTGAATGCGCTTGCAGAAAATGCGGTGCAAGCCAGTAGCGCATCGGAGCGTCCCAAGGATGCGTTCAAGAGCAAAACAAACTCTCTAGCAGACGATGTGGTGTTTACGTTGTTGTTGTTGTTGTTGTTTTTCCCCAAGCTGCCTGGCCGAACAGCCCCAAGGCCCCGAGCAAGGCCAAGGCCATAACCGAGCGCCCCCACAGAACCCTCCCCGCCGACCACAATAAAGCCTGGGTGACCGAAGCCACTCCATGGCGGGGAGCTGAGGAGGGTGCGGAAACGCCCGGGAAACCAAAGCCCCACCCAGGGCCCTGTGCCCCTCAGCAATTATGAAGAGAAAGTTGAGGGGCAAAGGAAAGATGTGACGCTTTGGCTTCCAATCTTGGTAGATTAGGAGGTCAATCCACGCAAGAGACGCCGTCACTTGAGATCTAGAAAATATATAAGTAAAAGGAACAGTCAGAGTAAGCTATGGGTATGGCAGAGATCGCTCCGTTCTCACTCTGATAGACCAGCCCATCACCACATGAGTAGAACCCAATCCTCTAAGCATCAGCTAGGAAAGGCCCTAGAAAGCCGCCTTTGGCGGGGGGATAGCTCCCCTATTTCAACCCTTTTCGGGGTTGGGCACCCGCCCTTGGTGTTTACGTTTATATCAGTAGCTTCCTTTGACCATTAATCTGAATGTTTTGAAGTAGGTAATAGGCTACAATGACAATGGTAAACTTTTAAAGTGAATTCATGAACATATGATATGTGTGTGCTCCATTATGTGTCATTTGAGTGGACTAATGCCTCAAAAAGGGGACTTTGGGACTTCTTGAAATTCGGACCATCGGGTGAATTCGGATTTGGCCTCAAATTGAAAAATTCGGACTATTGGGAGATTCGAATCATCGGTCGTCGGATTAAAGGACTTTTACTGTATAAGGGAGTTAGGTAGATGAATTAGAGATAGAAAGAGAGTGTATATCGAGGGAACAAAACAAAACAAAAAATCTATCAAACTTAAATCTTCCGTCTCTGCTCGCACGGAGGGGAGGGTTGAAATATTGTGTTGACTAACTTATTTATTATTTATCTATGTGCTGCAAGGATATTATATTTTTCAATTCCATCGCATTAGAAATTATTCAAAGATTACAAAAAGTCCAAATAAGACATAGTTATGTTAATGTATAAGGGAGTTAGGTAGATATGCATTAGAGAGATAGATAGATAGAAAGAGAGTTGCAGAAGGGAGTGAGCGATTTTATGTGGAAAAAAGCTAAAAGTACCCTGGCAAAAACTTCCGAACCATCGGTAAATCGGTAAAAAATGTGTAAAGTCGAGCCAAAGTGTTTGTTGTTCACTTCGTTAAAGTGAAAATTTGTTGCAAGAGTGTTCGTTGTGCAGGGGTTTACTGTACTGTGTTTTGTATTACAGATTATAGGGTTCGAATAGGGTTGTCTTCGTTTTCTAGGTTGACACGGACGTCTCTCTTGAGGTCGGATTTTTTCCGTAGTATCCGATTTCATTGTTGTCTCGGATGGACATTGATTAGGTCAGATTTTATCCTCTGTTAGGTCGGACACAAGCCGGACTCCGGACATCTCGGATTTTCGGTCATCTAGGACTGGGTCTCCCCCCAATTAGTCCGAGATAGCGAGGGTTTACTGTACATGCACCATCAAGGGTACCCCTTTATTCGGAACATATAGTGAAGTCACCCCATAAAATGTGATATTATAGGGGAAAACCCCATAGCCTTTCACAAGAAAGGAAACAGGGCTCATGCCCGAAGGCAGAGCTCCCTAATCACTTAACCCTCCGGGCCCGGGCTGGTATTCCAAAGGACGGAGGGTGTATCCGGGCGATCTGTCCGAAAAACGTCTAGGCCTAGGCTACCGTATTTTTGTTTATTTTAACTGCTAGAAATTTCCCACGTATCTATAAACGTAGTGCGGTTTTCAATCTGTAGACTGCCGTTGAGTAGAGCTCTGTAAGTCAACTGGTTCAGTTGTGATGACGATTTCAGTGGAGCGAATTTTTCCGCGATGTTGACAATATCGGAGCTTTTCAGACACTAATTTCGTCTTACGTCACAACAATAACATTGATCCGACGTCTCCTTCTTGTTTTCGGAGGTGCGGTGACGCAACGATCGGCTTTGTTTACATGCGTCGGACGCACAGCGTTCAGACCAAGCTGAATAGGCTTGAAAGCTTGCTGCCTATTAACATGACACCCATCTGCCGCGGTTGCCTTTTAATAGGACACCCGGGTAGGAAGGGTTAAGCTAAGTGGGACAATGGCACATTGTAGCAACTCCTGAACCATGGTAGTTTCACGAATTCATGACAAAAATACAAGTCACCCCCTGAAAACACTCAATTTTACAGTTACGTGGCCCCTTAAAAGTGTACATGCACAAATAAGGCAACCTCAGAATTTGAGATTTGATAGTGAAGTTGTAGTGTCATTCAAGCCATAAGCTACACCATCGCAAACTGGCTAGTCTTACCCTACATGACCAGCCAATCCTGGGATGTCGGGTGAACCCAAGTTCACCTTCCTTGGGGTGAACCACTGAGCCACGAGCAGACCTGATGTCATGGGTGTGTTGGGCGAGCGCAGCCAGTACTCACCAGCCAGCCATACTGTACGCACACACCTGACTCACGCTCTGGACTTACTCACCGCCACCTCTGCTCTGGGATTTACTGTACTTACTGCCACCTCTGCTCTGGGATTTACTTACTGCCACCTCTGTACTTGTGCCGCATCTATGCATTCTTCCTATTGAACTTTAATTATTAACCCTCTCCGACATATGACGCAATTTTGAGCCTATTAGGGATACTTTAAAGCCTTTATTACCATCAGGGTTTTTTACAAACCTTTATTTTAGTTACTTCAACCTCTGCAGTTGTCTTTGAGTTAGATGTGGGCAGAAAACTAATTTTGGAGAGGTAATTATAAGAGTGAGAGAACTCTATTTCTTATTGCTAATCTGGCAACCTCTGTGTCATATATGTCTGAAGGAGTTAATGTGCAGTAACTATTGTATTTTTACATTCCTCAGTTATGACATTGGCTTTTAATATTGTGCAATACAAATAAGATTTTTATCCCAAGTGTATCTTTCATTCCTTCTGTGGTATATTTTAGTGACATAATAAATAAAAAGGAAATATCTACCTTGGTGACCTCTGGAGTGACCACAGAAGGAAATGGCTGAACAAAGAATAAGATATAATATTCCCACATTTACTCATGACGTGGACAGCGGCTAATGCATGTGGAAGCTTTTATGGCACAGAAAGATGCATCGGATCAACAGAAACATAGCTTAGTAGTTGATGCTTTGCCAACTGAGGTGGCGGCGTGTGTGCGTGATGCTGCACTCAATCCCCCGGCAGAAGGAAAATTCAAAGCTTTGAAACGTGCTCTTCTTCAGAACCTTGACAGATAGGAACTTTCTTACTTGCAAGAATTATATACTGTGGTATTAGAGAGGCGTAGTCCATCTGCATTGTTGTCACAAATGAAAAAGTTAAGCGAATCATCAAATATGCGCATGCCAGATATGGCCTTAAGACAGCTCCACATTCAGAAAATGTCTGCCGTGTTGCAACTTCATTTGGCATCGCTCGACGAGAACTTGTCATTGCAAGACTATAGCAGGCGGGCTAACAGGCTAATGCGCAACACCAGGGCAGTGATAGGCCCTCCACTGTGAATGCTGTGAGCAGGGCCGATCTGCCTGCCTTTGGTGTTTCCCAGGATGGTGGTTTTATGGACAGTGATTATAGATTAACCAGAGAGTTCAGGCCCAATAATTTTAGTGCGGGGAATGATTACGGAATAAATGCAGTGAGAAGTGAGAATTTTAACGCAAGTGACAAATATGAAGGAGAAATACAGAAGCTACCTCCTACAAGAAATCTCATGTTTGACCTCTCCAGTGCCTTCCAACATCAAACTTCACCACAGCGTGCAGCACCATATTGAAACCACGGGGCCACCATGTTTCGCAAAACCTCGTCGCCTCCCTCCTGAGTGTCAGTATGCAGCTAATACGGTTTTGACAACCCGTAAGGGAAGGAAGGAAAAACTAATATTTATTGGTGGCTCCTGAAGTCAGTGACGTAAGAGCCTATGATAATATGGCCTCGTTTGGGTTAACCTCGATCACGACGGTCGAAAACCAAGATCATCTTAGGGGATACCCCTTAATCATTCCTAAGGTACGTAATTGAGACGGAGCCACTGAAAAGTAGGAAATAAAAAAGAAAAGAATTAACACAGTTTGAACATCGCGCCTATGCGCATTCCGATCTTCCTGAGCTGTTTCCCATACCTTGCCCGGTACCCCCACCCCCCAGGTGCATTCTCTAATGTCTATATCAAGTTGAGCATGTGTATGGGAAGGGGATGGTGGGAGGGCAATTGTCGTCATTGACTTCAGGAGCCACCAATAAATATTAGTTTTTCCTTCCTTCCCTTACGGGTTGTCAAAACCGTAATTTATTGGTGGCTCCTTATGTCAATGACGTAAGAGCCTAGAATATCAAGACCGGTGGAGGGACCTTCATATGCTCATCAAGCTTAAAAATCAAAATTTAATAGGAAGACTAAAAACGAATATGTAAACTGTGACATGTGTTTAATTATAAAAGTATAACAGTAAGAAAAAGATGTATAAGGTGGGTACCATTAACCCTCTCACCACGGAAGGGCTCTTGAACGCCCATAAAAAAGCATATAACAGGTACCCGGATGGTATCTTGAACGCCCAGTGGTTGAAAGCCTGTGAGCTTCGTGTGCGAGGCGTCGGTCCGACACATGTAAACAACAGCCGGCTGGACCGTCGCCCCGCATCTCCGGCCACAAGAAGGAGAGCGTCGCTTGTTCGTGTGTGCCTGTATGTTGTTGTTAAGTATCGAAAAGTGGTGTAAAGTGGCTGTTTTGGCCATAAAGTTATCTCCAATGAAATCATCATCACAGCTCAACCAGTTGACTTAGAGAGCTCTACTTAATGCCATTCTACAGGTAAATAACACAGCTACGCTTGGGGATGTGCGGGAATGCGGGAAGCAGTCTGATTAACGAATATACGGTAGCCTAGCCTAGACGTTTTTCGGCCAAAACACCCGGGTTTCGAGGAATATATATATAATACATAGCCGGGGCTGGAGGGTTAAAGAAGCCTTATCTCAGAAAAACAGAACTACTGAGATGTGAATACTGGTAATCGTATATCACAAAATTAAAATTAAAATAAAGTTACACATTTATAGTTGCAATAATATGTAGATATTGCTATGTAACAGATATAATGCAGTAATAACACTCTTGTTAACACTCTCAGATTGTGTGTCCTGCCAACTTGTCATGGAACTTAAGACACCCCCTCCTTTTTCATTTAAGGTGAAGGGGTATGTTCTAGCCTTAAAGCTATGCATGGTAATTTGGGTCTCTCCAGATGTACTGACAAGTACAGTAGGGTCCCGCATAAAACGTGTTCGCATAAAACGAGTCTCGATTAAAACGACCGACCTAAAATATTAATATTTAATTTTCGATCTGAACGAATGTGATCACATAAAACGAGTCCGCCGCCAAAGTGGGGCAAATCCGAGGAGTTTTCATATAGAGCGCCGAAATATCGTACAAAACGTACGAAATATCGTTCGCTTTGTACAAAAATTTTAGCTTACAGTGAACATTGACGATATTGCGCCACCAAAATGCTGTGTTCACATAAAACGAAATCGCATAAAACGCCCTCGTTTATCGACCATAAACTCGTTTTATGTGAGACCCTACTGTATCTGGATAGGAACGTATTGCTAGAGGACCAAAGACCCGTTTGAGTGATATCCTCTACTGAAAAGTTATTGAGGAATCTAATGGTAGTGGCCCATTTGCGTACAATGTGAGCTTTTACAATCACCTGAGGTTCAGCTTCCTTAATTACATCTACAATAGTGGATGCTAACACTTTCTTTCCTAACCTTGTTGAACCATCTGGAGAAACCCACAAATGTGCTTTATTTCTAGGTATAACAGACTTAAAGTAGGTATATAGTGCCTTAGGATATAGGGTATGGTGCATCTTTCCTCTTTTCAAGGCAGGAATAGAGAAAGGTGTAAAGATATGTTCCTGGTGCTCATTTTTTGCGATGAAATCTGGTGCAGGAGCAATATGTACAGAGTCATTATTAGGGGCAAAACGTAGACAGTTAGGAGACCTTGCCATGGCTGCCAATTCTGAGACCCTAAGGCCAGTAGCTAGGGCCATCAGAAAAACACACTTCTTAAGTTTCTAGTCTATATTTGGTTTCACAGAATAAGACCTAGACTGTAACAAAGTTAGGACCTTCGAGATTGACCATTGAGGAAGCAATTGACGATTTGGGGCTCTGAGTTTAAAACAAGCCTTCATAAAACCCTGTTCGTCTTTCTGGGGTAAAGATAAACCAGTGAGCGTAAAGAAGGCTTCCTTTATTGCTGATAGGTGGTCTCTAAGTGTGTTAACTGCTAGTTTTTTAACATCAAACAAGTAATTTAGGTGCTTCAACAACAAAGCAACCGATGGAGTCTGTTGGTCTGACTCTACAATCCAAGTTGTAAATTGTTTCCAGTGTGAACTATACTGTCTTAAAGTGGAAGCTGTGTACTGATTTGTGAGCTTGTCCGTGACTTCCTTGTCGTAGGACGGTAGCAACTTGGATTTGAGAATGTCCACATAGCAAAATTGAGCGAGGTCTGCAGGTTTCCAATTTCTTCCAAGTGGAAATAGGTTAGGGGGAGTTGCAGAGGTTTGTTGCACCACTGAGTAAGCTGAGTGTACCACACCTGCATAGGCCACATTGGAGCAACCAGGGTTACTTGACCCTGGAACGACCTGAGGTGATGGATGATTCTGCACATCAGTGACGTGTCTGGGGGGGGGAAAGAGATAAATCGATGTCCACCTGTTCCAATCCACTGTGAAGGCATCCGGGCCCCCTTCTCGTGTTATGTGATCCCGAGATATGTAAGACTGGAGCTTCGTTGATTGAAGAGATGCGAACAGATCGATTTGAGGTGAAAATGGCAGAACTAAGTGGTTGAATGCTTCTTGTTTGAGAGCCCATTCCACTGAGGTACTCTTTCCCCTGGACAGAGCATCCGCCCACAGATTGGAGACCCCTGGTAGATATGTTGCATGGATTATTATGGAATGTTTTTGGGCTAGAAAGAATATTTTTTCCGAGAGATCCTGGAGAACCCTGGACTGGGTGGAGCCCTGTTTCTTCAAGCAAATTACAGAGGCCATGTTGTCCATCCGGAATGCAATGACATCGCATGATCTCTGAGAAAAAACAGAGGAACTGCTAGCTCTTGGGCATTGATGTGACACTGATTTAATGTGGTCCATTTTCCGTGGTTCTGATGACCTTCCGTCGACTGATAGCCCCATCCTATCAGACTCGAGGCATCTGTGCACCATAGGGTGGGAGGTGGATCTGACCAATGTGTCACTGATTCCCGTACCTGAGATTTTGCCCAAAACGACAGGAGATGTAGAATTCTCTTTGGGATGACGAGAGGGCAATTGTGAGGTGTTGTTGTTGTTGTTGTTGTTCCCTAAGCTGCCTGGCCGAACAGCCCCGAGTCCCTGAGAAAGGCCATGGCCACGATCGGGCTTTCCCACAGAGCTCTCATTGAGTGTAGATTTATTAGTGGCCCCTCCATCATTGACGAACATGCCTATTACATAAGGCATCCTCTTCAAACACTAATCCGCCGTAGTTTGAATCTACCGCGCAGAGCATTTAAAAACTGAGGAGCCTTCATCATGAGTGCACGCGACCTCACTCATGGCTTCAGTCATTATGAATTGGGTTCTCACTACGAAAAAACTTCGTAAAAAATAAAAACAAAAAGAAAATAAGAATAACTATCTAATAAGCTTTCCATCATATCGTGGATGTACTTATGTGGATCTCTGACCAGACGCTGATTCAGGCGTCATTCCTCCTTCTCTGCTCTGCGCTGCGCTCAGCCTGCCCGGACGTGTCTCCCCACGCTCCGCTGGTTCCGCATTTGCTGCGTCCCTAGTGAGTTTTTCTCATTTGTTTACTCCGGGATGTATCGAGTAAGGTTAGGATATGCGTAGCAGGAGTGTCCTGGGCTGGTTGCCCGCAGTGCAGTGTATTTTGGGTCGTGTGTTTGGGGCATCTATTTCGGATGTACCCTCGTGGTCCTGTTGTGGACATGTGAACTTTTTCACAGTTGAGTTAGCTTGTGATGCAGGCGGCTTTCATTACGCGTTAATTATTGCTGCCTTTTATCTTTCTGATGAGGTAAGCTTTGCTTACTGACGTTCCCAGCGTATTTTTCTTCACTTAGTGAAGTTTTTTCTGGGTCCCGAGTCAGTCTTCCCTTTGCCGGAAGTATTTCCTGCAGTGGTGTGTTGGCGGTGGTTCCTGTTGTAATATTTCCAGTGTTTTGTGTATATTTCAACATTTATTATGCCGTCTACTTAGGCCTAGCCAGCCGCTCGTAGCTTTACCACATGTACAAGTGTTATTGTTTATTATTTATAAATATGCCCTACTGTGTCATGTGTATCCGGGTTTTAGTTGTGTATTGGCTAATTCCTCGGACTATGTTTGTTTCCTGGTTTAGTTGTGTATTGGCTAATTCCACGGATTATTGTGTGGACTTAGGCTAGTCGTGCGTGGCTTCCCTCGTGTCCGTTGTTCGTTCAGATGGTGTCTGTTCGGGGTGGGTTTCCTTCCGGCGGGTTTTTTCTCGGTTTCACCATGAAAAAAACCCGGCCGAGAGCCGTGTTGGGCCACACGTGGTTTTAACACAGGCTTGTGTCCCCGGCGATGAGGTGTCTGTGGCTCTCCAGGACTGCGTCTCTGTGTTGGTGCCTGGTTTCAGGCCCCCTTTGATTCCCGGCGGAATGGCTGTACCCATCTATAAAACTTTGTTCATGCGAACATACGTTATGTAGTTTTTCTACCCGGTTTTACAAACCACATGAAAAACCTAGCTGTTGTTAAGGGCTTTCCTCCCCGGCGATCTTTTACAAAGAAGTGGGGACAGGAACTTATGGGGTTAACGTTTTGACATCTCACCCGGCGGGTGTACCTTGGTAGGGTGGGAGTCATTCAGTTAGTTAACCGATCCATTTTAAGGGGTACTATATGTATCACCGCCTTTACACTTACGGCGATTGAAGGTTCATTTAGGGTTAACATCGTTTTTTACACCCGGTGGGTGCTCCTAGGTGGAGGAAATAAGGAATTTACAATTCAATTTCGATTTAACCACTTAATTTAGTGATACGATTAGGTATCGCCGCCTTCAAACTTACGGCGATCTTTTTGTGACAATTCGTTAGAAATCAGATCTCGTATCAGCCTGCCCTGTGTTATTCTACTAAAATATTTCAAGGGCCGGCGTCTTTATGGGGGGTTGTTTTTGTTCCAAAATTGAATCTTGAGACAGTCACCACCAGAAAGACTATAATCGCCATGCTGGACCGTTATATTATGTCAGAGGGTATTCTTCACTTTCTTCAAAAGATTTGTTTAGATATTCTGAGCCCCGCCGCGTAGCGAGCTGTGATCGTTGTGTCATTACATCTCGTTACCCGGTGGGTTATTAACACTTGTGTGCGAACATGTTGGGTTAACCTTATGAGCATTAATTCCTGGAAATTTTCTTTTTTTCCAGAGCTGGGCTCCGGCGGACCAATACAGACCCGGCGGTAGTTTTCCCCACCAGTCTCTGTCATGGCTACCTTGGCCCCAGTCTTTGCTTTATGCACTACCCCTACATGTGCCGGTATCCCTATTTTTGCGCATACTCTTTGCATAAAGTGTGTTAAATGTCTAGACCGTTCAAGGGGTCTCTGGGTCATGCGTAATTGTTCTTTTTGCTCCCAATTAGCTGTAAAGGTCCTATGCGACAATGATAAGACCGCAGCGGTCGCGTTAAGAGAAGTTAGGCAACAGATGTCAGCTTACACTACGATTGTTGCGCATAAATCACTTCAATGTGACAACGTCCCTCTTTGGGATAGATTGCTATTTGAACACCCTCCCCCTAAACGTTCCTCTAGAGTCACGAGTCATAAGCCGGCAGAGACTGGTCAGGGTTCTGTATCTTCTGCGGCTACACCGAAACGTCCAAGAGAGCCTACACCCCCGGCGTCCGCCTCCTCGTCTCGGGCGAGATCTCGGTCTAGGTCACCTCTCAGACGCCAGTCATCTAGTCTTGCCTCTTCACCATCGAGTAAGAAGAGTAGGACGGAAAGTTCCACCAGTGGTCACGGCGATGAATCCTCCAAATCGAAGAGTAGTTCACGGTCACACCGTAGCCATAAATCCTCCAAAAAGGATTCCCATAAACGAAAGACCTCCCTACATTCACCAACTTCTAGTGCCTCTCATCGTACCTCTACCCCAGACAGAGTTTGTGTTAGGTCTCAAGGGTCCAGTGCGGTGCCTGTCCCTAAAGAGGATTTACCCATTAATATTTTAACCCTGGAATTGGAGAGTTCAGGGGGTTCAGTAATTGAGAATGTTTCAGACTCCCAAGAGAGTGTAGGCCAGGGCCTCGGTGTTTGGCGGTTTGCTCAGCCAGGGTCTGACCACCCACGTCTGACTCAAACGAGTCACACAGTAGCTGATGTCCACAGGGACGCGGCGATCCCATCCTCTATTCCTGACTTATCTTGGCAACAAGGTACCCCAGCTTCGGCGGGATCTTCTCAGGAGGAGAAAGACGAGGTTTCAATAATTTCGGAGATGGAAGGGCAAGAGTCAGGTTCAGGCTTAGACGCCGCGCAGGATATTAATGATTCACCTGTAAGTTCATCATCAACCCAATTTGTCACTGCGCAAGAAATTAATAGGCTACTTAGTCAGGCTTTATCTAAATTTTTTTGGCCAACAACAGGAAACTCCCACAGTGGACTTGGGGGCTCCCACGACAAGTTCTACGGTACGGCCTCTGATGACTTCTATTGCTTTATCTAAGATCCCTAACCCCCCCACTCTGTCAACATCAGTGGTTACTAGGCCTGCTATGGCGGCATTAACAACTTCGAATGTAAGGGTTATAACGGATGTCAATCCACCCCCTCTAGACAAGGCGCCTCTCAGGAAGGTAGCTATGCCCTTGCTTTATGGACCAGACGAGTCATGGGTCCTTTTGACCCCCACTAAACCAGAGCTCGCCCAACCTACCTTGTCAGGGGAACTCCCAGTACCGCGTGAGTGGGTCATCCAGGGCAATAAATCAAAGAAATTAAGGGCCTTGGATATTTTGGGAAATGTACTAGACGTAAACATCAAGGCTATACCTAGTTATTATCACCAGGACTATTTTGTGTATGCTACTAAGCCAGCTTTACCTCCTGCCTCAGCTTCAAAACTGTTTTCAGACTGGTCTAAGCTGGATGGGTTTAATGATATTAAGACTCTGTCAGCTCTCACTCCTGAACTTGATTTACAGACCGTCACAGACGAAGCAGCTAATCCAGTCTTGAAGGTGGGGCAGTTGGGTCCAGGACCTTGGGTAGATTGGGAGATAGAGGCTCAAAACTTTGCAACCACATTTACTTCTAAATCTTCCCACCAGATCCCTCAAGATACTCATTCGTGGTTCTCCATGCCGGTAGGTTCTGTCGGCGGAGTCCCGTCAGCTTTGTTTTCTTTCCTAGCTGCCCCTAAGATTAATCTTTGTGAGCTAAAAGACCCTTTCACTACCCCTACCCCTACTCACCTAGACAGAGAATTTAGGCTAAGGGGGAAAGCTTTTCGCCTGTTCTCTCAGTACATAGTGTCTCAACAGGTAGCTAAGTCTTTACTGCGGTCCACTCAGGCAATCGCAGATGCGGATGCCAGAAGATCGGTTGAATTATCCCGGCGACTGCTCCTCCAGTCGTCAATCCAATCCTTGGGTGACATACGCACCGCCTTACTTGAGGCGGTACGAGCAAGACAAGATCTCAGAATGTCTTTAGTTCGCAAGCTACCTGATCGCATTGCGAATCAGGTGGTCATGTCACCAGTACTTAATCCCTCTTTAATGTCCCCTGAAGTGTGGCGAACGGTGTTCAATATGGCGCAGGCCTTTAAACACAGTCCCACCCCTTCTAAGAAACCTGCCTTTAACTTCCCCAAACCCAGGCCAACCGCTAAAGCTCAGCCAGGGGGATCTAAGCCCTTTCTTCCGCCTAATTCCTCCCACTCCCCCCAAGGTCAGTACAGGCATAGACAGAGTAGGTTTTCAGGTCAGAGAGGACGCGGCCAGAATAAGCCAGGTCAGGGCCAGTCTTCGGCCAACACCAGCCAGCCGGCAAAGCGTCCAGCACCACCAACCCCACCATCAAAAAACTAAAGTCTCTCTCACTCCCGGTGCCAACCTTAAGGCCGGAGGACCCGAGGGTAGTACAGCCGGCGAACCCTTGTCTGCTAACTGAGTCGTTCCGAACGTGTCACCAAGCATGGCCATTAAACACTTGGGCACGGATGGTGGCACGCAAAGGCATCACTTGGCAGTGGCTCCGGCGACCTCGCTTACGTCAGCCGACAATGGCGAATTTTATCTTTAGAGGTGGAGTCACTGGTCCAGGAAATGATTGCCAAGAATGTCATCATCCCGGTCCCCCCAAATTACCCTGTATTCACGTCCAAACTATTTTTGGTTCCCAAAAGGGACAGTGTTCAGATGAGACCGGTCGTAGACCTGTCTTATCTGAACCTTCACATTCACAACGAATCTTTCAGAATGTTAACAGTACACCAAATCAGGCTAACACTTCCGCCGGGAGGTTGGATGTGTTCACTAGACCTGACAGACGCCTATTGGCACGTATCGGTCAACAAAAGATTTCAAAGGTTTTTGGCCTTACGGATCAGGCACCAAAATTTTGTTTTTCAAAGGATGCCGTTCGGCTTGAACCTAGCACCTCGATTATTCACGAAATTAGTCCGGCAAGCCCTGATGCCATTGTTAAAACAGGGGATCAGAGTGTTGTGGTACCTAGACGACTGGCTGGTGGTGGCAGAGACACAACAATTATGCATCAAACATGTCAATATCATTTTAAATCATGTCAAAACTCTAGGCTTCAAGGTAAATCTGGTAAAGTCAAACCTTGTTCCCTCACGAGTAATTCAGTGGATAGGGCTGGTCTGGGACACGGCCGCTCTCACTCTGAGTCAGAGTGTGGACAATCGCAACAGGTTTCGCAGGAAACTGTTCATGTTTCTTCACAGTCTGACTACGACGCGGAGGGTCTGGGAGTCTCTGGTCGGCTCTCTCAACTGGATTCAACTAACTGTCAAGTTGGGCCGGTTGAAAGTAAAATGTTTAATATTGGAAGGCAACAAATATTTCCCACTCTTACCGGCGGGAAAATTATGGCCCATCCCGAAATTAATCCACACCTTACTAGCGGTCTGGGCAAAGAGGGAAACGTTGCACTCAATAATGTCATGGACCTCTCCTCCACCAACGGTATGGGTAGACACGGATGCGTCAGGCACAATAGGGTGGGGATTTCAGTCAAATCAGGGGCACCAGGGTCAGGGGCTTTGGTCCCACTTAGAAATCTCTCACATCAATGTCAAAGAATTACTAGTCCCCTTGTATTTCCTTCAGGCTCACGGCCCTGCGTTACGGGGCAAGTCGGTGGCCTTCAGAATGGACAATCTGAATGCAGTTCACTGTATTCAGAAACAAGGATCAACGAGGTCAAGGAGGTTGCTAAACGTGTTGGAAGAGATTTTTACTCTAGCCAACAGACTAGACATTTATCTTCACGCATCTTATCTCCCAGGCGTAGCGAACGTCTGGGCAGACGCTCTGTCCCGGAGACAGAGCACGACAGTAGAATGGGAGCTCAAGCAACCCATTTTCAACCTAATGATTGCAGAGCTCTCCCATCCACAAGTGGATCTATTTGTGTCCGAGGAGACTCACAAACTCCCTCTATACCTCACCCGCCGGACGAAGACACCGGCAGGGGGGCCAGACGCCCTAGTGACAGACTGGAACAGATGGAGCTCCATCTATCTGTTTCCGCCGCCAGATGCGTCACTAATGTGCCACGTAGTGAACAAACTACGAGATTATCGAGGCTTAGTCTCGCTAATCGCGCCCCTGTGGCCAGCGCAGTTGTGGTACCAGCAATTGAAAACGTGGTGCCCGGACCCGGTGTCGCTCCCGGTCGGGTATTTCCACTTAGACATGATTGGCAACCTAGCGACCTCGCTGACTTTTGCATTATGGACATTCAGGAGGCCAAGTGGCTAGCACCATACGGTAGAGATGTGACCAATAAATTAATCAATCAATATACTCAGTCTACGAAACGACAGTATCACTCACATTGGCAAGCCTTTACTTCTTGGATCATCAGAACGGAACAGACTGTGCCATCAGTGGCTTTAGTTTTCAATTATTTAAATTATCTGTTTGAGCAGAAACATTTATCTGTGGTAACATTGAAAAATCACTTAACTGCGATTAGAGTGCCCTTTTTAGACCTTACAGGTCTCTCCATACCGGTGGCGGAGGAAACAGGTTTTATGAGAGCTTGTTTTAAACTTCGCCCACCTCCCCGTCATCTCATGCCTACTTGGTCTCTGGACAAAGCTTTATCTTTACTTCACTCTCGTCTGTACCAAAATACTGCAGACTTTGCATTACTATTAAAAAAGGCGGTTTTCCTTTTGGCTTTGGCCACCGGGAACAGAGTGTCTGAGCTGGCGGCGATGAGCAACACACCTAATTGCCTTAGGTTTGGTAGACTTAATGAATGTATTTACATTGCACCTTCCCCAGGTTTTGTAGCCAAGAATGAGCATAGTGCACACGTGTTTTCTGAGTTCACGGTGCCGGCGTTAAAAAGGGGAAAGGTGCATCATAATCTATGTCCAGTGCAAGCTCTAACCAAATATTTGAGAGTAGCTCCTCTAAACCCCCAAGGTGCTTTATGGGTAGCAAGTACGGGTAAACGCTTACTAAAACGGCGATTAGCCTCTCTTCTGGTCGAAGTCATTAAAGAGAGTAATCCCGGCGTTGTGGGTCGGGCCCACGATTTACGCAAATGGGCAGCCTCTTTACGTTTCCTGAATTTTTTTCAGTAGAAGATATTGCGTCCACTCAGTTGTGGGCGTCTAATCATACGTTTTTGTCTAGATACTTGTCAGTTGCTCTAGACAAACCTTCCTTACCATGTACAGCTTTTAGGCAGAGGGTCTAGGTGGCCCTGCAGTCACTTTTGTTTACTTTCACGGGAAAGGGGGGGGGGGGGGGGGGGGGGGGGGTGCAGTCAGTTGACATAGGACACCCTAGACCCCGCCGGAGTATGAGAGCTGTGATACAATTTATGGTTAATGTGATATGAAAATTTCTCAGCGAGAAATTGTGCTAGTACAATGTTAGTACAAAACAACGGGGTTGTTATAGTAGTTTTAGCTGCGAAAGCAATTTAATATTAGAACAGTGGAGATCCTTTGCAATTTATCTCCACGATTATTTTGGGGTTTATTATGTCCACATATAAACTGATAACTTGTTATTTTTGTCACCACTCGTTGAGTGGGGTGCCTTTGTAACTACAGATCTGTGTTCAGAATCTTCAGGGTTACCCATTTTTTGTCAGGCAGGCTTCTTTGAAGCACGCACCTGCCTGAACCCCTTTTCTTGTATATTTCCGGCCTACGCCGTATTTAAATATATTTTTCAAAAGTAAGAATACTATGTGGTTGTTTTTATTATCTGCTTTTCTAGAGTTATGATATGATTACGAATGTCCCCCTCCAGTCTTAGAAATCAGGCATGTTCGTCAATGATGGAGGGGCCACTAATAAATTATAGGTTTGACTCCTGTAAGGAGATAAAGAAAACCTAATATTTAGTAGTGGCCCCGTAATCATTGACGACTGGGGCCCTCCCGACCGTCCCCTTACCATTCGTTGATGTATTGAGGATTTTGGTTTACTTGATACGTCAGTGAAGGAGGAATGACGCCTGAATCAGCGTCTGGTCAGAGATCCACACAAGTACATCCACGATATGATGGAAAGCTTATTAGATAGTTATTCTTATTTTATTTTTATTTTTATTTTTTACGAAGTTTTTTCGTAGTGAGAACCCAATTCATAATGACTGAAGCCATGAGTGAGGTCGCGTGCGCTCATGATGAAGGCTCCTCAGTTTTTAAATGCTCTGCGCGGTAGATTCAAACTACGGCGGATTAGTGTTTGAAGAGGATGCCTTATGTAATAGGCATGTTCGTCAATGATTACGGGGCCACTACTAAATATTAGGTTTTCTTTATCTCCTTACAGGAGTCAAACCTATAATTATGTTGTTGGCGTAAGTGGTTGTGTGAAATGCAGTCTTCTATGATGTGTTTAATGGTATGGGGTGCTGTGTTACATCCCGGGCAGGCGTCGACAACGGAGTCATCCAGTCTCTTCTGATAGCTCAGGAGAGCTGGATGGTGTCCGCATCTCAGCCTGGCCAGGTGGACTCTGTCCTCGCGAGGAAGGGAGGATTCGGAAGGATGGATTTCGGGAGGTCGTGCATGCAGCTGCGTGTTGTCTGCGTGTTGTCTGTGAGTGAGTGGATGGATCGGTGAGAGATATGAGTATGGATGTGCTTCTGGAAGTTGGTTCGGGGTGGGCAGGGAGGGAGAGAGGACAATAATTGTGTGTGATACCGTGTGCTGGGTGTTGTTTTGATATTTCTTGGTGTCTGTGGGTGTGTTGCCATGTAGTTTAGTGGGTGGTCTTGGTTCGTGGAGGCTGCTGCCAGGAATTGAGTGCCTCTCATGTCCAGATGGTCTTTGACTTTGAGAATTTTGGTTTCTTGATGTAGGTGATCTGTGGGTGAAGTAGCTGTGCAGCCTGTAATGATCTTCAGGGCTTTGTTTTGAATAGTCTGTAAGGTCTTATGATGTGTTTCAGCTAGGTTAGAAGCCCAGGTGGGCTTGCGTATTCCATCATGATCTTATGTATTGTTTATATACTGTGGTGGTAGTTTCTTTGTTGTGTCCAAATTTTGTGTGAGCAAGTGACCTGAGGGCGTTAAGTCTGGGTGTCAGTTTCTTTTTAATGTTTGTGGTGTGCTGTTTGAATGTCATATGAGTATCATATGTTACTCCTAGGATTTTGGGTGTGTGTGTATGTGTTAGGGTGTGTTGTTTATGTGAGTTGAGGGATGTATTCGTGTTCTCCTGTCCAACTTGTGAGCAGGGTTGCGGTGGATTTGGCTGGGGCTAGATTAAGTCTGTTTGTAGTTCACCAACCATGTAGTGCGTTGAGATAGGGTTGAAGGAGATCTGTTGCTCATTTGGAGTCATGGTGTGTGCATGTGAGTGTATGTCATCTGCATAGGAGGCTAAGTTTATTTGGGGCGTATTGGGTGTAGTTATATCGTGCATGTACAGATTGAAGAGTGCGGGCGATAGGACGGATCCTTGTGGGACTCCGTTTGGAAAGTTTCTGATTTTAGATGACTGACCGGCAAAAGATACGTGTGCACATCTGCCTGCTAGGAAGTTGGCCAGCCACCTTTTTGTGTTGTTGTGCATGTTTGTGTTGTAGATTTTGTTTGTTAGGTTGTGGCGGGGGATGGCATCGAAGGCTTTACTAATGTCGAGTGTGGCTAATAGTGATCTGTGTGGTGGTCTAGCTGAGTTGATGCCGTCGAAAGCTCTTTGTGTAAGGTCTGTGAGAAGAGTGTTTGTGGAGTGCAGTGGCCTAAAGCCATGTTGTGTTGGAGCTAGGGGTAGGTCAGGTGTAATTAGTTGTAATACTAGGCGTTCCATGACTTTGGAGGGGGAGCAAAGAAGTGTGATGGGGCGGTGCGAGGAGGGTAGCGTGGGGTCTTTGTTGGGTTTGGGGAATGTGATGATGATACCATGCTTCCAAATGTCTGGTATTGTGTTGTGTGAATAGCTGTAGTTTGATATGTTAGTGAGTGCTTGTATGCCTTGTGGTCCCAGGTGTCTGAGGTGTATGTTGCTTATGTTGTCTAGGCCACAGGCGGGTGAGTGCTTGAGATTGTTGATGATATGCTTTGTCTGGTGATTGGTGAAGGGTGTATCGTCAGGGTCTGTGGGGAATTGTCTCTTACGTCGGATGACACGTCGGTCGTCTTTGTGAGGTTTTAGGTGGCTGACATGTGAAAAGTGATTGATGAGAGTGTTTGCTTGTTGTTTACATGAAGGAGTAGAGTATAAGTTTGACTCCTGTAAGGAGATAAAGAAAACCTAATATTTAGTAGTGGCCCCGTAATCATTGACGAACATTCCTATTACATAAGGCATCCTCTTCAAACACTAATCTGCCGTAGTTTGAATCTACCGCGCAGAGCATTTAAAAACTGAGGAGCCTTCATCATGAGCGCACGCGACCTCACTCATGGCTTCAGTCATTATGAATTGGGTTCTCACTACGAAAAAACTTCGTAAAAAATAAAAACAAAAAGAAAATAAGAATAACTATCTAATAAGCTTTCCATCATATCGTGGATGTACTTGTGTGGATCTTTGACCAGACGCTACTGCAGGCGTCATTCTTCCTTCACTGACATATCAAGTAAACCAAAATCCTGAATACATCAACGAATGGGAAGGGGATGGTCGGGAGGGCCCCAGTCGTCAATGATTACGGGGCCACTACTAAATATTAGGTTTTCTTTATCTCCTTACAGGAGTCAAACCTATAATTTATTAGTGGCCCCTCCATCATTGACGAACATGCCTGATTTCTAAGACTGGAGGGGGACATTCGTAATCATATCATAACTCTAGAAAAGCAGATAATCAAACAACCACATAGTATTCTTACTCTTGTAAAAAAGAGATATTCGGGTGCATAAACTTTATACAGCCTAAATCTTCAAAAAGGGGTACAAGCAGGAGCGTGCTTCAAAGAAGCCTGCTTGAAAAAAGGGTTAACTCTGAGACTCTGTACACAGATCTGCTAGTTAAGAAGGCACCCCACTTAAAGTAAGTGGTGAAAACTAAAAACTTATAAGTTTACATGTGCACATATAAACCCCATTAACTAGTGGATATATTCCTAAAAATATAACCAAACATAAATGAATTCTTGTACATTCATAGAAGTACTGAACTCGTGTACTTATGGAGAAGTAATTACTTCAAAAGTAAAAGTCGTAGTTGCAACTACCGAGATTTCTCAAAAATCTATTGCTTCACAGCCAAAGCTACTTACAACAAGAATTGTTGTAACACTACTATTGGCCTTTAGCACAATTTCCTGCAATAAATACTACAGAGAAATTTTATAAAACAATGCCTACAAACAGTATCCCAGCTCGTATGTTCCGAACACATACTCCGGAGGGGTCTAGGGTGTCCTATGTCACACTGACTGCACCCTCCCCCCCCTTTTTCTTGAAATTAAACAAAACGTGACTAAAAGGGCCACCTAGACCCTCTGCCGTAAAGCTATACATGGCAAGGAAGGTTTGTCCAGAGCTACTGAAAGGCATCGCGTCAAAAAAACTCCTGATTAGAGGCCCACAACTGTGTGGACTTAATAACTTCCACCGAAAGATTATTAAGGAAACGTAAAGAGGCTGTCCCCTTGCGTAAATCGTGGGTCTTACCCACAACGCCGGGATTCTTCTCTTTAAAGTCCTTGACCAAGAGAGAAGCCAGTGTACGCTCCATCAAGCGTTCACCCGGACTTGCGACCCATAAAGCACCCTGGTGATTTAGAGGTGCCACTCTTAAATATTTGGTTAGAGCTTGCACTGGGCAAAAAAGATGGTGCACCTTTCCCCTTTTTAACGCTGGCACCGTGAACTCTGAAAACACGTGTTCACTGTGTCATTCTTGGCTAAGAATCCTGGGGAAGGTGCAATGTGAATACACTCATGAAGCCTATCAAACCTGAGGCAAATAGGTGTGTTGCTCATCGCCGCCAGCTCAGATACTCTGTTCCCGGTAGCCAAAGCCATAAGGAATACTGCCCTTTTGTAAAATCTGCAGTCTTTGGTACATACGGGAACGAGAATAACTACGATGCTTTGTCCAGAGACCATGTAGGCCTGAGCTGACGGGGAGGTGGGCGGAGTTTAAAACCTGCCCTCATAAATCAATTTCAGATAAATGTTTCTGCATGAACAGATACATTAAATAATTAACAACCAACGCCACCGAGGGCACAGTTTGGTTTGTTCTAAGAATCCAAGACATAAAAGCTTGCCAATGCGATTGAAACTGTCACTTTGTAGACTGGGTATATTGATTCGTGAATATCTTGGTCACGTCGCTACCATATGGTGCTAGCCACTTGGCCTCCTGAATGTCCATAATGAACAAGTCCGCGAGGTTTCTAGGTTGCCAATTGTGTTCTAAGTGGAACAACCCGACCGGGAGTGACACTGGGTGCGGGCACCACGTGTACAAATGCTGGTACCAAACTGCACCGGCCACAGGGGCGCGATTAGCGAGACTACGCCTCGCTAATCCTGTAGTTTGTTGACTACGTGGCACATTAGAGACGCGTCTGGCGGCGGAAAATAGATAAAAGGAACTCAACCTGTTCTCGTCCGTCATCAGAGCGTCAGGTCCGCCCGCCGGCGTTATCGTCCGGCGGGGGGGGTACAGTGGGAGTTTGCAAGTCTTCTCAGACGCAAACAAATCCACTTGTGGATGGTCATGCTCCGCACACGCAAGAGCGCCCATTCCACTGAAGTGCTTTGTCTCAGAGACAGAGCGTCTGCCCAGACGTTTGCAACGCCTGGGAGATAAGATACGTGAAGATGAATGTTCAGCCTGTTGGCTAGTATAAAAATCTTTTCTGACACGTTTAGCCACTTCCGAGATCTTATTGACCCTTGTTTCTGAATACAGTGAACCACATTCAGATTGTCCATTCTGAAGGCCACCGACTAGCCCCGTAAAACAGAGCCGTGAGCCTGAAGGACAGATAAGGGGACTAGTAAGTCTTTGACATTGATGTGGAAGATTTCTAAATGGGACCAAAACCTTTGACCCTGATGCCCGAGGTTTGACTACAAGCCCCAACCTATCGTGCCTGACGCATCCATGTCCACCCATACCGACGGCGGAGGAGAGGTTCATGACATGACTGCGTGCAAACCTTTCTCTCGTCGCCCAAACCGCTAGTAAGTTGTGTAATAACGTTGGGATAGGCCATACTATCCCCGCCGGTAATAGTGGGAACAATTTGTTGCCCTCCAAGATTAAACGTTAGACTTTCAACCGGCCCAACTTCACAGTTAGCTGAACCCCGTTGAGAGAACCGACTAGAGATTCCCAAAGTTTCTGTGTCGTATTCAGACTGTGGAGAAACATAAACAGTTTTTGCGAAATCTGTTTCGAGTGTCCACACTCTGACTCAGAGTGAGAGAAGCTGTGTCCTCGACCAGCCCTATTCCCTGAAATACTCGTGGGGGAACAAGGGTTTGACTTTTACTACGTTGACCTTGAATCCTAGAGATATGAGATGGTTTAACGTAACGTAGACATGACTGATGCGTAACTTTTCTGTTTCTGCCACCACCAGTTAGTCGCCCAGATACCACCAGACCCTGATCCCTTGTTCTAACAAGGGCATCAGGGCTTGCGGGGACCTTGCTTGAATGCTTGTGCCAAATTGAAAACAGTCTTCCAAACTGCTGGTGAAATCAAAGAAGGAATTAGAACTGGAGACAGAACTACTTGGCTTGCAATACGGTCAAGAAGTTTCTTCACTAAGAACATCCTCAGATCCTGCCTTGCTCGAACTGCCTCTAATAAGGCCGTCCGAATATCTCCTAAAGACTTGGATGGAAGTCTGGAGAAGCAAGCGCCGGGAAAGTTCAATGGCTTTTCTGACTTCCGCGGCTTCTATTGCCTGAGAAGAGCGTAACAGAGACTTTGTTACTTGCTGGGAACCATATATTGCGAAAACAGTTTAAACGCTTTTCCTCTTAACCTAAACTCGCGGTCTAGGTAAGCTGGGGAAGGCGTGCTAATGGCAGCCAAGCAGAGGGGACTCCGCCGGCACCAAAAACCGGAAGAGAGAACCAAGAATGGCGTTCTGGAGGGATTTGGTGGTAAGAATAAGTCATGGTTATAATAACTTGGAATGTCCTTAATATGAACATCCAAAACATTTCCGTAACATTGCTACCCCTGACTCATCAGGCCCGTAAAAAGAGGCATAGCTCCTGTTTTTTGACTGGCGCCTTGTCTAAAGGAGGGGGAGATATGTCTGATATGACTCGCACAGTGGAAGTAGTGAGAGCTGTTGTGCCTGGCACATTGGAAATTGGGTCTGACACAAGCGGATGGCTAGGTATTTTCGCTAAAGCAAAGGATGTAGCCAGAGGTCGCACATTCGTCGACATCGCGGGATCTCCCGTATCAGAAGGAGTTTCCGGCGTAGGGCCAAAGAACCTATTAAGTGCATTCAATAGTAGTCCATCAATCTCTTCCGCCGGTACATACCTAGCCGATGACGAACTCCGTGGAGATTCGACAGTACCCTGAGAGTCGCCTAGAAGGTGACTGGACTCTTCAACCTCCATCTCTGAGACCAGAGATCGTTGTTCTTCATCCGTTAAGTCTGGCTTATCATGGGAAGATCCCGCCGAAGCCGGGACCTCCACATGTTGCCATGTTAAAACTGGGGTAGAAGATGGTACATCGGCATCCCGTGGACGTCAGCACTAGTTGAGTCACAAAGGGATGTGTTCTGTCCTGCCAGGACTGTGAGTATCGCCATACACCTTGGCTGTGGCTGTCCCTCGCTTGCGAGCTCGGTATACTCTCTAAAAGAGAGCCCTGTAAAGGTTTATGATAATTAAAAGCTCCCATAGCTCATTAACACATTGAAAGCAGAGCTGGTGAGCAAAATCATAAAGTATACTAATTAAATTAATTTATATTTAATTGTATTAAAATAAATTACTATAAATAAACACAATATTATCCTAATATAATCGTAGAAAATATATATGGTTATTATTATTCAGTGATTAAATTATTTCATTAACAAATAAAAATAATACAGTATATAGGGATACCTGATCTTAACGGCGTTGAACATACAGCAATGAGAGGTTCAAGTGCCGACATGGCAGAGACTGGGGGAAAACTACCCCGCCCCCGGGAACTACCTGGTCACCTGGTGCAACACCGGTACTCCGCCCTGGAAAGATAATTTTCCGGGGATTAATGCTCATAGGGTTACACCCAAAAAATGGTACAAAATATGTGTCACAAGACCGCCGGTCAACGAACCGTAGCACTCCACCACTACTTTTCGTTTTCCTTTAGTTTCATATTAAAGATTTCAGGATATATTTACCTGTCAAGAAGATTTTAAGCATATCTTTTGAATCCTCATAAAGATGAAGTATATCTTTATTAAAGATGAAGTCTTTCAAGTATCCCTTTACACTTGAAACATTAGTAAGATTCCGGCATCTTTTTATCCCATAAAAAGTCTAAGCCTATCCTAATCTCTAATCCGGCTTCTCCCAGAAGCCCTCATAGATCGCCGTCTTGAAGGCCGTGATACCCTATTGTATCAATCAATTGTTTGGCAAATGATCGCGAATTGCTAATCAGTTAATATAACCACCCGAAGGTATAACCGCCGGGTTTTATATGCAATGTCAAACCAATTGTACCTGCCCCAGACCTTTTTTGTAAAAAGGTCGCCGGGAGAGAAAGACTAAACAAACAAACAACATTGTTCCAATTGTTTATTAAGGATTTCAGCATATCTTTTACCTGTTCGAAAGAATTAAGCATAACTTCTGAATCCTCATAAAGATGAAACATATCTTTATTAAAGATGAAGTCCTTCAAGTATCCCTTTACACTTGAAACACTAATAAGATTCAGGCATCTTTTTATCCCATAAAAAGTCTAAGCCTATCTTAATCTCTAATCCGGCTTCTGCCAGAAGCCCTCATAGATCGCCGTCTTGACGGCCGTGATACCCTATTGTATCAATCAATTGTTTGGCAAATTATCGCGAATCGCAAATTCGTTAATATAACCACCCGAAGGTACAACCGCCGGGTTTTATATGCAATGTCAAACCACTTATACCTGCCCCAGACCTCTTTGTAAAAAGGTCGCCGGGAGGGAAAGACCAAACAAAATAACTGTGTGGAGCCCCCCTCACCGGGAATAACACAGGAAGCCTGATCCCAGGCTTGACCACAGAAAACGCAGTTTCTGATGAGCCCTCAAGCGACCAAACTCGTCGGGGTAACTTACCTATTTTAGCCATCCTGACTAAAACTCGGTAAACAAAAACGGTGTTCTCGGAGCAACGAGAAAAAACGCCGGAAAGGTAACCCACACCAAACGAGACATAACAGGAGGGCGTAATGCATAAAGCAATGAATAACACAGGAAGCCTGATCCCAGGCTCGACCACAGAAAACGCAGTTTCTGATGAGCCCTCAAGCGACCAAACTCGTCGGGGTAACTTACCTATTTTAGCCATCCTGACTAAAACTCGGTAAACAAAAAACGGTGCTCTCGGAGCAACGAGAAAAACGCTGGAAAGGTAACCCCCACCAAACGAGACATTTTAACACATTTTATACAAAGGGTGTGCGCAAAAATAGGGATACCTGAACAGGAGGGCGTAATGCATACAGCAAAAACCGGGGCAAAGGTAGCCATGACAGAGACTGGAGGGAAACTACTCCAGGTTCTGCATAGACCCGCCGGGACCCAGCTCTGGAAAATTAACATTTCCAGGAATTAATGCTCATAAGGTTAACCCACTCATGTTCGCACACAGGTGTTAAATAACCCGCCGGGTAACGAGACGTAATACTCAACGACCACAGCTCGCTACGCGGTGGGGTTTCCTAAGTAAAAGATTTCAGAATATCTTAATTTGTCCAAAAGATTTATGAATACCCTCTGACATAATATATAAAGACCATCATGGCGTTTATAAGTGATTAAGTCTTTCCGGTGGTGTTTGTTTCCATATTAAATTTTGGAAAAAAAACCCTAAAAAAGACGCCGGCCCCCGAATTATCTCGTAGATAAAAAACTGGGAAGCCTGACAAATATACGAGATCTAACTTCTGCCGAAGTATCTTTTAGATCGCCGTATGTTGAAGGCGGCGATACAAAACGTATCCCTCAAATGTCTGGTTAACTAACTGAATTGTAAATTTGTTATTCTCATCCGTGCAAGAAACACCCGCCGGGTGTGAATAATAGTTTAAAAAACGTTAACCCCAATTGTGCCCTAAAGCGCCGTATGTTGAAGGAGGCGATACACAAAGCATCCCTCAATTGACTGGTCAACTAAACTGAATTTTGCAAATTCGGTCATCCCACCCTTCCAGGTTGCACCCACCGGGTGAATTAAAGTTTAAAAGTTAACCCCAATTGATCCTATCCCCACTTCTTTGAAACAGATCGCCGGGGAGGAAATACAACTACAGCATAGTTTTATATTGGCTTTGCAAAACCGAAAAAACTACAAACAACACGTGTCCGTATGAACACTGTTAGATGGGTACAGCTAACCCGCCGGGAATCAGAAGGAGCCTGAAACAGGCACCCCAGAGATGCAGACCTGGGGAGCCACAGACACCCACTCGCCGGGGAAACAAGCCTGTTTTAAACCACGCGTGGCCAAAACTTGGCAACCAGCCGGGGTTATCAAGGTGAAACCGAGAAAAACCCGCCGGAAAAAACCCACCCCGTCCAGATACCATCTGAACGCAACACCGGACCGAGGCGTAGCTAAAACACAACTAACGCCGGGCCCAACATAGTCCGTGGAATTAGCCAAAACACAACTAACCCAGCCCCGCCGTTAGGGAGTCACCGTGTCGCGGTGGCGGGGCTTGAAGCTTGGCCGGTGGACTCTGTTCATAGGGGGGACAGACCTTCTTATGTTCGAGGCTCCGCCGCCCTCGTGGACCAAGACCTCCCTCCTCGTAGGTTTCCAGAGGCCTGCAAGGTACCACTTTTCTGTCTTTTTCCCTCTCTCACTTTGTCCTTTTCTTTGCTTCCCCTTCTTCTGTCGTTGACGACTGGACTACTCTATTTAATTGATGGAGGGTGGGTGTGGACGGCGTTCCCTTCCACCCGTAGAACTGGAGTACCTGACGTGCACGCACGAGGGGAACCTTTTATCGTCAAATCTCGCTCTCTGTGCTGGACCCGAAGCTGACGAGTTGACCGTCTATAAGCACTGGGGGTAGGGATGTATATCAGGGTTTGACTCCTAGGGCAAATACCAAGTCCTCTAATTATAGCCTCCGTGGTGGGTATGGAGCTTATCCCGGACGAATCATAATACCTTCGTCATATGGAGACTTCCTCTGAACCCTTGATCACCGGCACTGGCATGGATATGGATATTGAGACTGATTCACCTTCCTTGACCATCATCCTCTCGGATGGTGGTGGCACTATGCCGGATTCTTTACCGGCCCCTGCACCGTCCTTGGTCTCACCCCTCTCTATGGACCCCCCCTATCTCCCTGACCTTGGCAAGCCTTCTACTGATAATGTGACGAATTCTCCATCGTCGGATAGAGAGATCGATCAGTTGGTCCCCCCGGCATCATTTCCAATGCAAAGTGCTGCCGCTGTGACCAAGATTAGCGATGACAACCCCACGGTCTCAACCTTAACTTCTAAATTACCCGATCATGATCCTAGCCTTAGACTCCCTATTCATTCAGTCGAGGACCTTAATGATGAAGCTCGGATGCCCTCCGCTGACACCCTTACGGATACTTCGTGTATCCCTGATAAGTCTACGACTACATCTGTTACCATCTTACCTCAGGATGCTGGATCTGCTAATTCAATCAAACCTGCTTCTGTACCTCCACGATCTCAAAGGCCTACTGTCACATTAACTAACCCTCGGCCGTTGCATACCTTGAGTACCGGTACTGAAGGGAATTCAACTGCCCATACTGTGCATCCTGCCCCTACGACCACTGATTCAACTCTGCCCTCACAATCTACCGACACATCCACTCCTCCTTCCTCTCATAAAGGATCTACATCTACTGTGCAAACCCTCAAGCCGCATGTTCCTCAGCGCACACGGAACAAAGGTCGTCGTACCACATATACCCCAGTCCCACAACCAACCCTAGACGCCATGTTTCGTCCCCCTGATTGGCCTCGATTCTTCGAGGTCACTGGTGACCCCATGGACGATCTTGATCTTTATGATTCTCTTGCTTCGACCTTCGGTGATTTCACCGTACACACTGTCGGGAAAGGAAAACGCATGATTGAGGCTGCCACACAAGAACAATCAGAAGCCTTACAAGACCATTTTCTCACCCACGTTGGCAGGTATACAGGCAAGGAAGACGAATACCTTAATCAGCGCATAGGTACAGTGGCCCTCCCCTCGGACTTCGAAATTGCTGATCAAGGCTTTCAAGACTCGGCCCCACGCATCTTGAAATTATTGAAAAATACAGACCCCTCCATCGTCAAAGTCGACACTTATGTTGTGCCCCAACGCTATAATCGACCCAGTTTGCGTATTGTCAAGGTATTCTTTAAGAGGCACGTCCTCCCCATGCATGTCAAACTAGCTGGACGACAACTGCCAGTACGTCGCTACGTTTATAGACCTAGACAATGTACAGAATGCTGGCGTTTTGGTCACACTACTGCACGGTGCAGAGCACGCTGTCCTCGTTGCCAATATTGTGGCTCTGAGCTCCATGATCTGGAACACTGCCAGTCAAAGGAGGCCAGATGCGCAAATTGTGACGGATGCCATGAAGCTAACAATAGGGACTGCCCACATTACAAATTCCAACGGGAGATACTACACCTACAGGCCTCGACGGGTCTCCCACTCAGGGCGGCCGAAACGCAACTCAGGGACGAAGGCAAAGCTCCTCCCTACCGGAGATATGGACCTCCCGCAACAGCTGCTACTCTCCGTCCGAAGGGACCATCTACATCGCAACACAGTCCTCGACGTTTTCCCTCCAGTGAAACATTTCGCCTCGCTAATCTCTCTTCTCCTGGGTTGTCCACTTCCAATAGATTCGAGGGCTTTACCAGCATCTCGGAAGATATGGAATTTTGGTCAATGCCTACGGTGGAGGAGGTCGTGCGACGTACCCCTGACCACGTAAATGCTCCTTCGCCACAACCTCAACTACTAAGGACACAGGCTTCTAAAAAACGCAGGATTGCCATACCAGTTAGGCCCCTTTCTCGTGATTCGGTCAACGACTCACCCACCCAACTGTGGACCATGCCTAATCACGATCCAGACTGTGGATGTCACGACTGCGGCAAATACTTTCTCCTCCGGCACAAAACCTCCAATCCTAGAGCCTTCGAAGACCATTTAAGGAACTTTGTATCCTCTCGTAGTCCAATCAACAATAAGCAACATCACAAACCCCCTTGCTATTGTGTCTCTCATATCCACCACCCTGACCTTCCACCCACAGACGTAATGACGCAATTCCTGAAGGACAATAATCTCATTGACTCCGATCTGACCGAAATGGTACTCACACGGTCTGCATTTGATGTCCATCAATCGACGACACCCGTTCCCCCAACTCCTCACGAAATGTGTGGTACTCGTAAACGTCCCCTCACAAAGGACGCTCCCTGTGCTTCAGACCCTGATGAACACCCCCATTCCAAATACTCCGCTTCCTCTTGCCACTCATACGGAAAGCGCGACTGAAGAACTTATGCATCTGGATACCCCTGTGCCACCCTCCTCTGATAACCCCATTTGATCTGCAGCAAGGGTATTCCCCCTGGTGCCTGCGGATGCTCTGGATGTTTTCGGGAGTACATCACCCCACATCTCTCTGAGCCAGATTCTCAAATACTTGCACGTGCAAACGCCTTCGTCATTGCACGTACTCTCCCCCCTAACACAGATACTGCCACTACTTCGCCGCCGGACTTTATACATACATTACAGCTAAAGCTCCTTCACTCTCCAACACTTGTTCCCAAACTCGTAAAACATTTCTCTGCAATAAATGACGATGAATTACCCAATTCATCTGCCCCTACGTCTCAAATCCCGCAAGCAACTATCCCTCCCCGTTCTTCGCCTGACTCCTTAAACGACATCACACCCAATACAGAAGTGTCCCCCTCTGTACACAATGCCTCATAATATTGTCCAGTGGAACATTAACGGATACCAAGCTCGCCTTCATATGGGAGAATTACAAAGACTCATTCGCTTATACTCTCCCATCTGCATATGCCTACAGCATGTAGGCAATATTGTGATCCCCCCCAGACATTACTCTGTCGCTGTTAGTTCTCCGATTACCCCCACACACTATCGTACAGCAATTCTTGTTCATTACCAATATCCTTTTCTTCCCGTCACCCTCAATCCCAATCCATTTTCAAACTTCTGCAGTTACCATCTCCCTCCCACAGCTTCCATCCCTCACTATTTGTTCGTCCTACAATCAACCCTCTTGTAAAGATGACACGGCTGATCTTCTCCGTATCACACAACAACTAACTCCTCCTTACCTCATTCTTGGTGACTTTAATGCACATTCCCCACTATGGGGAAGCCCATTTACAGACACCCCGGGTAAACATATCGAAAACCTTCTGTTTGACTCACAACTCTGCTGTTTGAACCTAGATTCCCCTACATTTTGGTCTGCAGCACACAACTCGTTCTCTGCGATAGACCTTTCACTTGCTTCGACTGACGCCGCCCCTTTATTTGAGTGGTCGGTTCTGCAGGAACGATTCTCCAGCGACCACTGCCCGATTCTTTTAAACTACTTATCCCCTGAACCCTTTACACAACTACCTCAATATAATCTCTCCAAAGCTAATTGGCTGACATACACAGAATCCACAGCTGATATTGCGGATTTCTCGGATATGATCACCCCCAAAGTTAACTTTGAATATTTCATGTCTTTCTTAACCTCTACTGCACAGCATCACATACCATTCACCTCCTCCTTGCAACATCCTCGACGAGTCCCTTGGTGGTCACCCAAACTGGCTAGCATGATCAAATTCAAACACAGGGTAGAGCGCCTTCTCACCAGGGTGGGTGATAAGCAACGGAGAATTAAAACCTCCCTCTCCAATCTTGCTACTCATCCTCAATGCTTCCGTTTCATCACCATCACCATTGAAAAACTTGCCCTCAAAACTTTCTATAATAAAGTCTGCGCTATTGTCAAACGCAATATCATCCGAAGTAAAGTGCTTTCGTGGCGCTCATACATCTCGTCCTTCACTAGTCGCACCCCTATCTCCACTCTGTGGAGAAAATTTCGTAGTGTTGACGGGCGAACTGTCCGTCCCCAACTCTCTCCATTACGGGACACTGATTCGGACTCTTTAACCCATGATCCCCACGTCATCACTGCTATGCATGCAAACCATTTCAGTGAAGTTAGCTCTAACCTATCTTTACCTCAACAATTCCTCCGCTTGAAACAAGAGAAGGAGTCCCACCCGATCACGTTTTCCGGAGGTCGCACTCATGACTATAACGCTCCTTTCTCATTACCTGAACTTCAACATGCCATTGACCACTGCTCGGATTCCACCCCGGGTCCTGATGCCATTCCCTATGCGTTCATTCGTCATCTTCATCCACGTGCACTAACTTATCTTTTGCAACTTTATAATCAATTATGGGATAGACATTATTTCCCACCAAATTGGCGACATGCGTATACCATACCCGTCCCAAAAACCAGGCAAAGATCATAGTTTTCCGACAAACTATAGGCCCATAGTGCTCACCTCATGTTTATGTAAACTTATGGAAAAATGATCAATCCACGCCTTCTTCATTATTCAGAGGCGCATGACTTATTATCCCCGTATCAACATGGTTCACGTCCCGGCCACTCTACATTAAACTCTCTCATCCACCTGGAGCACCAAATACGTGAAGGATTTTCGAAGAAACAACCCACAGTGGCAGTTTTCTTCGACATTGCGAAGGCTTATGATACCACTTGGCGTTATCGCATTCTAAAAATCCTCCATAGCTCTGGTATGCGGGGCTCCCTTCCCCAATTCCTCCAGAACTTTCTCTCTAACCGCACATTTCAGGTTAAAAACAACGGTATGTTATCTGCAATAAAACCTCAAACTAATGGAATACCCCAAGGCTGTTCCCTAAGTAGTGTACTCTATGATATTGCAATAAATAGTGTTACACAAAGCCTCCCTCCTGATATCTCTCATAGCCTCTATGTGGATGACTTAGCTATTTATTATACGTCTCCTAGTTTAACACACATTCAACGTCGTCTAAACACTGCTCTTCATTCCATACAAGCTTGGGCGTCCTCAACTGGTTTCCGCTTCTCGACTGACAAAACCAATGCTGTCGTTTTCTATCGTGACCTTAGACACTTGCGTAAGCAGTCCATCACCCTCTCTATGGGTTCTTCCAAGATTAAATTCCTTGCCTCCACTAAATTCCTTGGCCTTATCTTTGATACCCACCTAAATTGGAAATCCCATGTTGCCACTCTGAAGGCTCGGTGCCTTCAGCGCATGAATGTCCTCAAGTCTGTGGCACGTGTTCATTGGGGTGCTGACCGATCTACGTTACTACTCTTTTATAGATCCACCATTCTATCTGCCCTAGATTATGGTTGCCCGGTATATGGCACTGCCTCGGCATCCACATTGCAGACACTTAACTCCGTTCATCACCTTGGCATACGTATTAGCTCAGGAGCTTTCCGGTCCTCTCGTGTGTACAGTGTGCTCAGTGAGGCTGGGGTCCTGCCATTAACGTATCATCGTCAGCTGGTTCAGCTGCGAACTGCCATCCGTCTCCAACAGGATCCCACATTGAAGGACCTTTTCCGTTCCCAAGATTTTTGTGTTACTCCTACTACTACCTTGCCTTTTACCCTCCTCTCCCGCCAATTACTCGCATCTTACAATATTCCAACACCTCATTCGCCCCTCCCCTGTATTTCAATTACCCCCTGGATCCTTAAACACCCTGACGTTTGTTTCCATTTGACTGACCAAGTAGAGGCTGTGACTCCAGTCCAACGCCGTACTTTAGCATTACGACATCTTGATAGTCATGTTCCACCTCCCTTCACCTACACTGATGGTTCGAAGGTTCCGGATGCCGTCGGTAGTGCAGCGGTTTCTGAGCATGGTATCCATCAAAGCTCCCTACATCCTTGTTCCACCGTTTTCACTGCAGAGTTGTGGGCTATTCATGGTGCCCTGACCCTCATCTCTGCACTTCCAAACAATCCTCCTCACATAGTTATCTGCAGTGACTCAAAAAGTGTGTTGCAAGCATTGGGAGAGTACGCCCAACGTGACCCATTGATCATCGATGTTATCCTGAAAATCCACGAATTAAAATGCAGCTCTCGATCCATCACCCTCTGTTGGATCCCCGCTCATGTAGGCATTGCGGGAAATGAACGTGCTGACGGCCCTTGCTAAACAGGCCTGTCTAGGTGCTCCGGCATCCACTGTCCTCAGATCGGATGACCTAATTCCTGTAGTTCGACGGCATATTCATGAAAAGTGGCACTCAGAATGGAGGGATCAACCTTTGGGAGGTCACCTTCGTTCCATCAAAGACGACATTCACATGTGGCCCTCTTCACTCAGCCCCTGTCGCGCTGACCAAACCCTCTTAACTCGATTACGCATAGGACACACGAGGACTCACTCATGGATATCTAATGACCACTCCCCGTAGTCCTCCGCCAGAATGTCACCATTGTCACACAGTTCTTACTATCCCTCACATTTTATGCGTTTGTCCCATGTACGGCCCTGAAAGACGTCGCTTCTTGCGACACACCTCTTTAAAAGACATCCTTTCTGACTCAGATTCATTCTCGTTCATAGCCATCCGTCATTTCTTAGCAGCTCTTAATCTCTACGGTGAAATCTGACCAGTGACCTATATGACTTGACTTACTATCCCCCCGCCGACCACTAGCCTTATGAGGGCCTCGGCCCAGAGGGCTAGTTTAAATTAAACACGTCTTCAACAACAACAACAACTAACCCAGGACACATAAATAGTCCGTGGAATTAGCCAATACACAACTAAACCAGGATACACATGACACAGTAGTACATATTTAGAAAATAAATCAATAACACTTGTATATGTGATAAAGCTACGAGAGGCTGGCTAGGCCTAGGCAGACGGATAACAGTAACATGTCGGAATATAAACAAAAAGCACTGAATTATATCACAACAGGAACCACCGCCAACACACCACTGTAGCAAACACTTCCGGCAAAGGGAAGAACTGACTCGGGACCCAGAAAAAACTTCACTAAGTGAAGAAAAATACGCTGGGAACGACAGCAAAAAATACGCTACCTCATCAGAAAGATAAAAGGAAGCAATAACGCGTAATGAAAGCCGCCTGCATCACAAAGCTAGCTAACTGTGAAAAAGTTCACCTGTCCACAACAGGACCACGAGGGTACATCCGAAATAGATGCCCCAAACATACGACCCAAAATACACTGCACTGCGGGCAACCAGCCCAGGACACTCCTGCTACGCATATCCTAACCTTACTCGATACATCCCGGAGTAAACAAATGAGAAAAAACTCACTAGGGACGCAACAAATGCGGAACCCGCGGAGCATGGGGAGACAGGTCCGGGCAGGCTGAGCGCAGAGCAGAGAAGGAAGAATCACGCCTGCAGTAGCGTCTGGTCAAAGATCCACACAAGTACATCCACGATATGATGGAAAGCTTATTAGATAGTTATTCTTATTTTCTTTTTGTTTTTATTTTTTACGAAGTTTTTTCGTAGTGAGAACCCAATTCATAATGACTGAAGCCATGAGTGAGGTCGCGTGCGCTCATGATGAAGGCTCCTCAGTTTTTAAATGCTCTGCGCGGTAGATTCAAACTACGGCGGATTAGTGTTTGAAGAGGATGCCTTATGTAATAGGAATGTTCGTCAATGATGGAGGGGCCACTAATAAATTCTGTTATTGTGATTGCAGCATGTGATTGTGTTGTGTTGCTGTTGGAAAGTGTGATGCTGTTTAGTGTTTTGTAGAGTTTTTTGGGGTTTGTTTTGTGATCAAATGTTTGTAGGAAGTTATTCCAATTTAGTTTTTGTTGTTCTTGTATTTTGTTGTTAGTTTGGGTGTTGAGTGCTTGAATTTGTTGTGTGATGTCTTGTGTGTGGGGTGCTGGGGAGTGTTTCAGTATGTCGCGTTGTCTGATGAGGTTTTGAATTTCTGGTGTGAAGTTGGGGTTGTGTCTTTTCCTGTTACCTCTTGGAATGTGTTTCTTGTCAGCGTTTTGGATAGTTTTATTGAGTATGTGTACAGCATTGTTGATGTTAGTGATGGGTGTACTGTTTAGAGTTGTGAAGTGTTGTTCTGTCTCATTTGTGAATGCTTCCCAGTTAGCTCTTTTATAATTGGTGTATGTGTGTTTGTGGCTAGCTGGGGTGAGTCTGGTTTTGGTGGTGATAATGATCGGGAGATGGTCAGAGCCTAAGGTTCTGACCACCCTCCAGGATGTTGTGGGGGCGAGTTCTGGGGAGCAAAAGGTGATGTCAGGAGATGATGGGTTATAGAGGGCTTGGTGAGGAATATGGGTATGTTGATGGATGTCGTTAAGGATGATGAGGTTATCGGTTTGGTTTTGTAGTACCAGCCCTCTGTCTGTGTCGGGGTTGTCGACAAACCAGGCCGACGTCTTGGCGTTGAAGTCACCACCCAGGATGATGTGTGGGGTGTGTGGGGTGTTTGTGATGTGTTGTAAGTGTGGTCTGTATTCATTTGGTACTGTAGGGGATGTTTGGGGAGGGATGTATGTGTTTATGATGGTTATGTTGGAGTTGTTGCCAGTGCGTATTTTAATTGATTGTATTTCTGTTGTGTTATCATTTGGGGGAAGGAGGGATTTGGTTTGTACACTGGTTACTATGTATGATATTTCTTTGTGTACCAGGGTGATGAGTCCACCGCCCCCGCCTACAGCCCGGTCTTGTCTGATGGTGGTGAAATTATGAAATGTGGGTGTTTTTTGTGTTGTGCGGAGTTTTGTTTCTTGTAAGATGGCAATGTGTATGTTGTGTTGTTTGATGAAGTGTGAGAGTTCGTGTTTCTTTGTGTTGATGCCATCTATGTTCAGTTGAAGAATGTTAATGTTATGTGCACGATGTATGTTGGGTGCTGCTGCACGAGGATGGGGTGGGGGTGGGGGTGAGGCAGGGGCTGGGGGTTGGGATGGGTCAGGTGGGGGTGGGGATTGGGGAGCAGGAGATGGGGGTTGGAATGGATTAGGAAGGGGTGTGGTGTGTTGAGTTGAGGATGTGGATGGTATGGGAAGGTTAGGTGGGTTAGGGAGGAGAGGTGGACGGGTTTTTAGGGGGGGGAGTGGATGATATGGGAAGGTTAGGTGGGCTGGGGAGGAGAGGTGGACGGGTTTTAGGTGAGGGATTTGACTGGGAGAGGGAGGGGCATGAGGAACAGGTCCAGGTGTTTGTGTAGTGTTTCTTTGAGGCAAGTGTTGTGCAGGTGAAGTGGGTCCAGTTCCCGCATGAATTGCAGAGAACTGAACCCTTAGTATGGCGACTCGAAGTGATGGGTTTTGAGCAAGTTGGACATATGTATGTGTACGTGGGTCCTGGGTTGCTCTCAATGTCTCCGGCTAGAAGAAGTCTTCGAGAAATGACAGCCGGAGAGTAATTTCTCGGTGTAGGAAAAACTGTGTGATGTGTGTGGTGTGAGAGGTGTGGAAATTCCCGGCGCGACCGAAGCCGCTCCAAGGACCCGTGCCCCCAGGAGGGGGCAGGGTATGGTTGTGACGGTTTGGCTCCCGAAACTGCTCCCCGCGGCCGGCATCCGGTTTTCCTCCACTGGTCGTTGATTTTGTCTTCGGCCGTGGAGGGTCGGCAGCCATCCGCGGTTGGCAGCCTCGGGAGGTGGCCCCACGGCGTAGACGCCGCCACACTAGGACCTTGTGTGAGGTGTTAGAGGGAAAGCTTTGTTGCCTAGCCAGATTAGTCTCTTCAACCTGAGGCGGCCTAGGGGCACTGTAATTTGGACCCAAATTAACGAGCCTATCGGAGATTCCCAAAGTTTCCTGGTTATAGTCTTGGCATGCAATAATCTGAACAGTTTTACTTGCAGATGTTTGGCATTGGTTGGACTTTGTTTTATAGTCTGAAGTTGTGTATCCCAGATTACCCATTCTGCTGATTGTGTAGGAGTGAGATTTGATTTCTCTAAATTTATTCTGAAACCCAACTTTGTCACATGTATGACTCTCAAGGTTTGTTATTGGCAATGGAGTGGAGAAGACCCGAGAATCATCCAATCGTCTAGGTAAAACAGTATCTTCACTCCGTCTTCGAGTAGAGGGAGAAGAACTTGTTTTACTATCTTGGTGAACATTCTGGGAGCTATGTTCAAGCCGAAAGGCATTCTGGTGAACATTACTGCTTTGTTTCTGAATGGGACAGCTAGGAACTTTTGATACCTCTTTGCTATTGGGATGTGCCAGTAGGTGTCTTTTAGATCTAGAGTAATTATCTAGACCTTTGGTTGTAGAACTAGCCTTACTTGGGAAATAGTTAACATTCTGAACTTCATATTGTGAATTGATTTGTTGAGGAGGGACATGTCTATCACAGGCCTTAGTTGTAGACTGTCCCTTTTTGGGACGAGAAACATGCGGGATAGAAAAACTGGCATGTCTTCTGGTATGTAAGTTACAACATTGTCTGTCAACATTTGGTTTATTACTGTTTCTAATTCTAGAGATAGTTGTACCTTGTTGGACTGAGCTCTGAGGCAGAGTCTTACCAACCAGTGCCATGTAAGGCCCTTCTTTACTGCTCTCTTTGCCCAAGATCTCTGAGGCCAATGACGAAAATGTTCCCTGAACTGGCCTGTCGGATGCAGGGCTAGTTCTCTGTTGATGGCCTCCAGAAAATCTAGTTTTTGTACCTTGGGCAGGTTGGTGAGTGTTGGAGGGTTGATGGTGACCATGTGGCCTCTGGTGTTTGGGAGCGTGTTGTCTTGTCTGTTGGGGTCTCTGCTGTGACCCATAGTTGTTGCTTATGTGGTGGTCGAGTGTAGGATGATGGTTGAGTTCTTGGTGCACCCCGACCTCTGGACTGGTAGTGTCCCCTGTATCCTCTACTGTTTGACGAGTTACCCCTATGCGCCTGAAATGTTTGTGGAGTAAACTTACGAGAGTGGAATTGGACTCTAGCTTTCCACGCTGTGATTGAGAATGAGAGTGGAACTTACTAGGGTGTTTCTGCTTGCATGCAAGAGATTGTCTAGACGCAGCCATCTCAGGTCTTAGCAACAGAGCATGAACCTCATTCCAGGTCGTTTGGGGAATCAATCTAGCTGTGAATAGAGGCGAAAGGAGGACTCGGGTAGCAATATCCTTGGGCATATTCTTGGACAAGTGGATGCGCAGATCCTGTCTAGCTCTAGCCGCCTCAAAAATAGCCATCTTGGCATCCCCAGTGGTCATCAGAGAATTAACAAGCGAGGCTCTTCTGATAAAATGAAGTGCAGCCCTGGAGTTTTGTTCAGGGATAGAATCTGCTACTTCCCTCATGGCTTGTGCAAGTTTTTGCTGTGTGATAAAATTTGACAGCAATCTATGGGCTCTTTGACACAGTCTAAAGTCTTTGTCAATCAGTGCAGGGGTAGGTGTATTAATCATGGGGACATTAGCTGGTTTACACACTATTTTTGGGGCTCTGAGATATTCCCAGAACAACTGGGGAATAGAGTCGGAGTTGTAGACATACATAGTGGCAAATTGGTGATCCTCTTGTGGGAGTCTCTGGGGGGCAGTATCCCCACTAGACAAAGCAAATTTCTCTGCTTCAGACACCCATTCAGGCCATGGGCCATAGCCCAGAGTTGAAACCTCTAGCATAGGAATTTTGTTCTCAAAATTTTTTGTGGAGCAACCTACGGAATTTGAGAGTTTAGAGAGAGATTTAATGGCATTATGTCCATCCACCTTATTCAAATCAGACCATGGTTTGAAGCGCTTACCCGAAGGCACCACGGGTGTCTGTGTGTAAGTAAAATACTTAGCATCCAACAAAGATGGGAAGGGTTTTATGATTACGTTCAGTACTTGGCCTTGTGCATCTTTTGCACGTAGATGCCTAAGCTAGTCCATTTCAATAATCCATTCATTTGGAACTGGCACCAAATCTGGATGACCTGTGTCAGCATTGGCAGGTGTTACTACTGGTAATTGTTTCCAGTATCGGGATTCACCGAATAGTAGAGGGAGAGGCTTCTTGATCATTTCAGGTTCCTGCTCAATGGGTGGGGGATGAATATGTGACAGAAAAAAGTTACTGGGAATACCAGAAGTCTGAAGACTAGTCGGAGTGGAGGATGTAGGAGTGGTTGTTATTTAATGAGTAGGTTGTTTGGGCTGGACAGGTACCTGAGCTAGTGGAACTGCGTCTGGTATGGCAGGTTGTAACATGGATGGAGCAAGAGACCTACCTTGGAGATCTAGGATAGCCTTATCTAAAGATGCAAATTTCCGTTCAAATTTGTCTGTCAACTCATCATTCTTAGATTTAAGAAATACCTGAAGTTCACCAAATGAGCCACCAGGAGGGCTCTGCTTAGGGACTATATCAGACTGATGAGACTCTTCTTCACTTTGATCTAATGAAGAACCCTGGGACTCATTCTCAGTCCAAACCTCCTCATTATGGTTACTGGTATCCAAATCATAACACTCTACAATAGCATTGTTTATGTCCCAAGGTTCTGGGGTATCCTTAAGAAGTACTATTTCTTGTTTTGCCCCAACCGTACTGTAACCAAAAATGTCTGGAGCTGCCAGAGAAGGATCTAAACGAACCGGTAAGTCCGAAGAAGGCTGAATAGGTGAGTAGTCTATGGGTTTATGTACTTCAGCTTCAATATTCATTTGAATCAGTTGAGGGTGAATTAATGTGGGAGGGGTAAGCAATGGGGTTGATTCAAATTGCTGTTCAATAGTATCAGCTAACTGTACTAGGGAAAGTGGAGGGGGACTGACATCCTCAGAACTTGGATCAGTCAAGGAGGTAGCTGAGACAGGTAATTTATGTCTAGCTGTAGCAGGGTTAGCAGAGTGACTAGCCACATTAGAAAATGTCAGAGGACTGGGGGGATGTGGTGCAGAATGCAAGACTTTGAAATCATGACTGGGAGACGGGAAAAGTTCGGGACTTGGAAGGTGGCTTTTTAGTTTGGGATTTGCTCGCTTTCTTCTGTCTTTTACTGGAAGACTCTGAGCTGACTGACCTATGTCTTTTCCTGCCAGATCCAGACATTTTCTTGTCAGAAGGTGGGGAAGAGCTAGGAGTTTTTGACAAGGATATTTCTAAAAAGCTTACATACTTTACATCTGTAATACCTGGAGATTTTTTCAGGGTACCTGAAATGTAAGATTTTACCGAACCCCACACAGATAATAACACTTGTTTGCATGTGACCGAGGATAGAAATGTTTTTGGGTCATAGTACATTGACACATAATAACTACACTTCTCACACACTTTAGGGTTCCACATAGCACTGGTCCTATTGACACACTTTACGTGAGAGATGCAGAGTTTATGAGCTGTGAGGGCTAATGTGGTACAACTCTTGTGTGAGCAAATGTTAATGTCCAAGGGTGGGTCGATATTCTGAAGAATTATCCTGTCCATCTTGGCTGATGTGGGACCCGGGGAGGGAAACCCTATGAAGGAGTTTTGGTCTTCCAGGTTGAGGACTCCTCCTGAGAACACCCCTTATAATTCTTCTCCCGGTGCGAATGCATACTGGCCCTGAAGAAAAGGAAGATAAGAAAACAATGGGGTTCTTTTAGAAAGGGAGAGAAAAACTTGTACTTGTTCCCTGGAAATTAATTAAAAATATATAATTAGTGAGATTACACTTAGCCGGTGAACCGGAAACGTCTAGAGTTTTGACAAGTGAACTCACCTTAAAAATATAGGTTTTTTAGCCGAGTGAAGGGTGCAACAGGTGAGAGGATGGCCAGGTCTACCACAGCCTTGAATCTGGAATACTGTTCAGCTCCTGCTGTGGTTATCACTTGGCCGGAAGAGATCGTTCTAATCATTCTCCAGATTCTTCTCTGGTAACGCAGCACTTCACCTGAGCCTGTGAATCATACCAAGGAGTCAATGTTGCATAGTGAGATGGAAATAATACTTATTAGGCTTACTTAACTTGGGCAAAAATAGGATCTAGCCTTGTATTGTTTACTTTAAATAAACTATAGTTGCCGTTATGTAAGAAAATTAGGCCAGTGAATTATTACCCGGTATCACTAGATAGAAGTACAGTACTCTTTAAGCTCTCGTATCTATCGTAAGTCTGATAGTAGTGTTAATTACTGGTACCCGGGCCTGTCTCTAATATCGTATGACAAAGTCTTGAGTATCCGATAAATAATTTCTGCCTCAATTTCTGGGAACCGGGCTTGTCCTTATTAACCCTCTCACCACGGAAGGGCTCTTGAACGCCCATAAAAAAACATATAACAGGTACCCGGCCCAGTGGTTGAAAGCCTGTGAGCTTCGTGTGCGAGGCGTCGGTCCGACGCATGTAAACAACAGCCGGCTGGACCGACGCCCCGCATCTCCGGCCACAAGAAGGAGAGCGTCGCTTGTTCGTGTGTGCCTGTATGTTGTTGTTAAGTATCGAAAAGTGGTGTAAAGTGGCTGTTTTGGCCATAAAGTTATCTCCAATGAAATCATCATCACAGCTCAACCAGTTGACTTAGAGAGCTCTACTTAATGCCATTCTACAGGTAAATAACACAGCTACGCTTGGGGATGCGCGGGAATGCGGGAAGCAGTCTGATTAACGAATATACGGTAGCCTAGCCTAGACGTTTTTCGGCCAAAACACCCGGGTTTCGAGGAATATATATATAATACATAGCCGGGGCTGGAGGGTTAAAGTACTGTATGACCAAGCCTAGAGTACCCGGCAATAATTTCTGGGAACCGGGCTTGTCCTTATTAAAGTATGACCAAGCCTAGAGTACCCGGCAATAATTTCTATTTGGTTCCATTACTGGAACTCTGGTCTGTCTTTATTAAAGTATGACAAAGCCTAGAGTACCCGGCAAAATAATCTCTGTTTGGCATTGTAATATCACCCGTCAATTACTGATACCCGGGCCTGTCTTTATACTGTTTAGACAAGGCCTAGAGTACCCAGGGGCTTTCAATTTGTTTTTGTTTTTTTTAAATATGACATCGTCTTAACAGTCGCCAGAGTACCCGGTAAATGGCCTACTGGTGCCCGGGCCTGGCTGCCAGAGTAACCGGCTATAGGTTACTGGTACCCGGGCCTGTCTTTATACTTGTTATGGCATTATGATACCACCTGGGAATATTGGTACCCGGGTCTGTCATCGTCTTAACAGCCGCCAGAGTAACCGGCAATAGCCTACTTGTACCCGGGGCTGTCTTTATATACTTGTTATGGCATTATGATACCACCTGGGAATATTGGTACCCGGGTCTGTCATCGTCTTAACAGCCGCCAGAGTTGTTGTTGTTGTTGTTCCCTAAGCTGCCTGGCCGAACAGCTCCGAGTCCCTGAGAAAGGCCATGGCCACGATCGGGCTCTCCCACAGAGCTCTCATTGAGTGTAGATTGTGTTGTTGGCATAAGTGGTTGTGTGAAATGCAGTCTTCTGTGATGTGTTTAATGGTATGGGGTGCTGTGTTACATCCCGGGCAGGCGTCGACAACGTAGTCATCCAGTCTCTTCTGATAGCTCAGGAGAGCTGGATGGTGTCCGCATCTCAGCCTGGCCAGGTGGACTCTCTCCTCGCGAGGAAGGGAGGATTCGGAAGGATGGATTTCGGGAGGTCGTGCATGCAGCTGCGTGTTGTCTGTGAGTGAGTGGATGGATCGGTGAGAGATATGAGTATGGATGTGCTTCTGGAAGTTGGTTCGGGGTGGGCAGGGATGGAGAGGACAATAATTGTACTCACCTAATTGTACTCACCTAATTGTAGTATACAGGATTTGAGCCTAAGCTCGTGTTGTCCTGTCTCTCTCTCTACATTTATCCAATTTTGCTTTAAAAGTTTGGATATTTCTTGCTCCCACCACCTCCCCATCCAACTTATTCCAACACTCAATGCTTCTATACGGGAAGCTGAACTTTCTTACATAAGACTTACATATAACTTTCCTCAACTTACAATCATGACCCCTGGTTCTTCCCTCGTCCCTCACCACAAAATCTCCCTTGTCGATCTTCTCAAAACCTTTCACACACTTAAACATCATGATCATGTCACCTCTCTCTCTCTCTCTCTCCTCTCCCTCAGCGTTGGCAGCTTTAGCCTCTCCAATCTCTCCTCATAAGGCAGGTCTCTAAGGCTAGCTATCATCTTAGTGGCAACTCTCTGAACTCTTTCCAGTTTTTTATTATGTTTTATAAGGTGTGGAGACCACACCACTGCTGCATACTCCAGTCTTGGTCGTATTATTGTCCCTATTATTTTTGCTAACATCTCTTCATCTAAATAATTCAGAGCTATTCTCATGTTAGTCAACACTGCATAGGTTTCACCAGTTATTTTATTTATATGCTGTTCAGGTGACAAGCTGTCTGCCACAACTACCCCTAGGTCTTTTGCTTTCACAGCTTTACTAATTATTTCATCTCCTATTTTATATCCCCAAGAAGGTCTATATTTACTTTTTCCCATCTCAAGAACCTGACACTTACTCGTGTTGAATTCCATTTTCCAAGTTTGACTCCACTCATATAACTTATCTAGGTCTCTCTGTAATTCTTCACAACTACTCACTAGCACACCACAAACATTAAAAAGAAACTGACACCCAGACTTAACGCCCTCAGGTCACTTGCTCACACAAAATTTGGACACAACAAAGAAACTACCACCACAGTATATACCATCGATCAGTGATGGAATACGCAAGCCCAGCCTGGGCTTCTAACCTAGCTGAAACACATCATAAGACCTTACAGACTATTCAAAACAAAGCCCTGAAGATCATTACAGGCTGCACAGCTACTGCACCCACAGATCACCTACATCAAGAAACCAAAATCCTCAAAGTCAAAGACCATCTGGACATGAGAGGCACTCAATTCCTGGCAGCAGCCTCCACGAACCAAGACCACCCACTAAACTACATGGCAACACACCCACAGACACCAAGAAATATCAAAACAACACCCAGCACACACGGTATCACACACAATTATTGTCCTCTCTCCCTCCCTGCCCACCCCGAACCAACTTCCAGAAGCACATCCATACTCATATCTCTCACCGATCCATCCACTCACTCACAGACAACACACAGCTGCATGCACGACCTCCCGAAATCCATCCTTCCGAATCCTCCCTTCCTCGCGAGGACAGAGTCCACCTGGCCAGGCTGAGATGCGGACACCATCCAGCTCTCCTGAGCTATCAGAAGAGACTGGATGACTCCGTTGTCGACGCCTGCCCGGGATGTAACACAGCACCCCATACCATTAAACACATCATAGAAGACTGCATTTCACACAACCACTTACGCCAACAACACAATCTACACTCAATGAGAGCTCTGTGGGAAAGCCCGATCGTGGCCATGGCCTTTCTCAGGGACTCGGGGCTGTTCGGCCAGGCAGCTTAGGGAACAACAACAACAACAACAACTACTCCTACTTGTAATATGCTTCATTAATTTTGCATCATCAGCAAACATAGACATATATGAGCCTATTCCCATTTGAAGGTCGTTGATGAAAACCAAAAACATGATTGGGGCCAACACCGATCCTTGAGGCACTCCGCTTTTTACCCTTTTCCACGAGGAGAACTTTCCTTTTATTACTGTTCGCATTTCCCTCCCAATTAAATAGTTTTCCATCCACTTTAATAATACTCCCTCAACCCGCCCCACAGTCCTGAGCTTCCACAACAATCTCTTATGAGGCACCTTATCAAATGCCTTCTTGAAATCTAAGTAAATACAATCTACCCACCCCTCCCTCCCTTGTACAATGTCAATTACCCTATCATAGTAACTCAACAAATTTGTGGTACACGAATGACCTTCTGAACCCAGTTTCAGTTCAGTTTCAGTTTCTATGGAGCTCGTCCTGGAATCTTTACGACTCTGAACCTCACGATTCTATACAGGACTGGCCATTTGTATCGGCACTAGCTCAGAGAAGAGTGTGAGAGGGAGAGAGGGGTGTTGGAGAGAGAGGAAGCTGTTGGAGTGGCTTTGTTATGTGTGTTTAGTCTGTATACGTCGTCAGGATGTCCCCTGACTGGGTGCGAGCATGTGAAACATGCTAGGACGTACTACCACACCCACTAAATGTCCGCCGTGGCAGGGATTCGATCCCGGGTCTTGCAGATTCACACGTGAGCGTGCTCACCACTGGATCACCACGGCTCCCGAACTGCCGAACTGCTTGCTTGAAATTATTTCCCTCTCCTCCAACATACCCACCTATCTTTTTCTAATAATCTTTTCACAAAGCTTGCATATAACACTCGTTAAGGATACCGGTCGATAATTTAGCGGGTCTTCTTTATTTCCACTTTTATATATTGGAGTTATATTTGCTTGTTTCCATTCTAAGGGAAGGAACTTCCCTTAGAAGGGTTCCCTTAGAAGGGTTCCCAAGGGGGAACCCCTTGTTTAATGAGTGTTGAACAATATTAAAAATAGGTCTCACTAGTTGTTCAGAACATTCTCTTAATACCCATCCAGCAATGTTATCTGGGCCCATAGATTTTCTCACGTCCAATTCTTCCAACAATGATTTTAGTTCATCCTTGTTGACTTCTATCGACTCTAGTCCCTGTATCTCGTTCAATTCCACCACAGGTTCTACATAGTCATCCTCCTCCACAAACACGGATGTTAATGTATCATTCATAATTTCACACATACCCACTGTGTCTTCATATAATTGACCCTCTACCCTAAGCTTTGTTATTTTGTCCTTTATTTTTGTTTTGCCGTTGATATAACTATAGAACAGTTTGGGTTCTTTATTACATATGTTTACTATATCTTTTTCAAAGTTCTTTTTCTCCTCTCTTATAGTCTTGACATAGTTGTTTCTAGCATTCTTATACTCATTCCATTTTTCCTCAGTGTGTCTCCTTCTCACTTTATTCCATGCAGAGTCCTTTTTGTTCTGGGCAATGTGACATCGCATGTTAAACCACTCTTTCTCCTTAGCCAGCTTTCTATCCTTAAATGTTGGTACATATTTATCTACCCCCTCCCTGTAAATGTCTAGTAACATGGTGTATTTTACCTGAATATTCTGTTCTTGCTCAATAAATGACCAATCTATATTTGCAAAGTATCCTCGTAATGATTCATAATCCGCCTTACTATAATTTAGTCTATATTCCCTATGTTCCTCCTCTCTGCCTTCCAGAAATTCCACTGTCAATTCAAATTCAATCACAGCATGATCGCTTTTTCCCATGGGACTCAAATATGTTAGGTTCTTTATTTCTTGGGGGTCTTTGGTGAATAATAAGTCAAGTCTTGATGGTTCATCACCTCCTCTAAATCTTGTATTTTCCATAACGTGTTGTGTTAATAGATACCCCATTGTTAGTTCAAGAAATTTGCTACCCCAAGTATTTTCATTTGAACCCGCATCCAAACATTCCCAATCCACCTCCCCGCAATTAAAGTCCCCTGCAAGAATAAGCCTATTTTTCCTTTTACAAATAATTTCTAACATACGCAAGGTTTCCAAAATTAATTCATTATATTCATCGTTGCTCCAAGATTTAGTCTTAGGAGGTAAATAAATTGATACAATGTCCAATTTTTATCTATCATTATCCTCAATTTCAACTGCTACCACTTCAGCAATGCTATCACCAAGTTTTAATTCTTTAGCAGTAATTTTATTATCTACCATGATCAACACTCCTCCTCCTAGCTTTCCTAACCTGTCTCTTCTCCATGTACTGTATCCTGCACAACTAATTATATTCGTGTCTACCTCCTGGTTAAGCTTAGTTTCAGTCAAACATACTACCCCGGGCCTCTCTCTCTTTACATATTCGTCAAACTCAATCTTTTTGGAAATTAACCCATCAATATTTGTATACATGAACTTAGCGTTTCCAGTATTTTTCCTATTTTTCTCGTCCCTGCCCGTTCCTTTCTTTTTTGTACGTACCCCTCCCAATTTATTTCCTAGCTTGTCTCCTCTTCTCTTGTCTCCACCTGGACTGTTTCTCGCTCCGTTTCCACCTCCCCTCCCTCTGCCTCCACTTGGACTGTTTCTCTCTCTATCTCCACCTCCCCTCTCTCTGCCTTCTCCCCCGTCACCCGCACCATCTCCCTTTCCCTCCCTACTTCGTCCCTTCGCTTTATATACCATTTCTTGAGTTTTCCCTCCCACACTCTCCAGAAAAACTTCTTTTCGTCTTCTTTCGTCCTTTCTCCATTCTTTACATTTGCCTCGGTTTGCAATTCCTTTCTTATGTTTCGATCCTCAATACTCATGTCTTTTCTAATTGTAATTTTCTTAAACTTGCTGGTCAAGTTAAGTCTCCATGTTACGTTCATTATTGCATCCACTGTTACCCTAGACCTAAACTGCACTCTCATTGGCCTTGTGTTTCCCTTACTATATTTACCCATTCTCCTAACTTCTTCAATATCATCTCTCCAGTTGTTTCCTTCTTCATCGACATGCTTGATCAATGTTTTTACCTTATTAATTTTCTTCCTTATCCCTAGCTTTCCTCTCAATAATGTGCTCCTCTATATCCCCAAATACAATAATACACTTATTTCTATCTATTGTTTCACGCAGGACCTGTTCATTTCTCCTCATAGCTTTTACTACCACTGATTCTAAATCTTTATTTTCCCTTTCTGATTGTTTCTTTTGTTCCTCCATGATTTCCTTCATTGCCACTTCCTTCACTTTTCCTCCTTCGTCATTAACCCATTTATTGTGTTTCTCCTTAATCTCCTCCACATGTGTTTTCATTTCCTTGGTTTGCCCTTTGTATTCTTCAAGTTGCAATCTTAAAGCTTCATTTTCGTCCCGGAGTTGCCCCATATGAGTTTGAATTTCTTTTAGGCTAGCCCGACTCAAATCTTGTCCAGGCTCGATGTCCCCAGCCTGAGCACCACATATTGAACATATAGCCTCAATCTGTGAACTAACACTCACCTTCCACTCCTGCATATCCTCCTTCCACCTTTTAATGTCATTCAGCTCACGTATAATTTTCCCTAGAATGCCCTCGGTCTCACCGACTTCAAATCCATCAAAGTCAGCCATATTTGTTTACATCCACTCGCATTCACAATCGCTTGAATTATTTTTATCACTCGAAATATCCTCACTTGATTTTAATCTCAAATTATTTTAATACTGCATTATACCGTGTGATACCGTGTGCTGGGTGTTGTTTTGATATTTCTTGGTGTCTGTGGGTGTGTTGCCATGTAGTTTAGTGGGTGGTCTTGGTTCGTGGAGGCTGCTGCCAGGAATTGAGTGCCTCTCATGTCCAGATGGTCTTTGACTTTGAGGATTTTGGTTTCTTGATGTAGGTGATCTGTGGGTGCAGTAGCTGTGCAGCCTGTAATGATCTTCAGGGCTTTGTTTTGAATAGTCTGTAAGGTCTTATGATGTGTTTCAGCTAGGTTAGAAGCCCAGGCTGGGCTTGCGTATTCCATCACTGATCTTATGTATTGTTTATATACTGTGGTGGTAGTTTCTTTGTTGTGTCCAAATTTTGTGTGAGCAAGTGACCTGAGGGCGTTAAGTCTGGGTGTCAGTTTCTTTTTAATGTTTGTGGTGTGCTGTTTGAATGTCATATGAGTATCATATGTTACTCCTAGGATTTTGGGTGTGTGTGTATGTGTTAGGGGTGTGTTGTTTATGGTGAGTTGAGGGATGTATTCGTGTTCTCCTGTCCAACTTGTGAGCAGGGTTGCGGTGGATTTGGCTGGGGCTAGATTAAGTCTGTTTGTAGTGCACCAGCCATGTAGTGTGTTGAGATAGGGTTGAAGGAGATCTGTTGCTCTTTTTGGGTCATGGTGTGTGCATGTCAGTGTTATGTCATCTGCATAGGAGGCTAAGTTTATTTGGGGCGTATTGGGTGTAGTTATATCGTGCATGTACAGATTGAAGAGTGCGGGCGATAGGACGGATCCTTGTGGGACTCCGTTTGGAAAGTTTCTGATTTTAGATGACTGACCGGCAAAAGATACGTGTGCACATCTGCCTGCTAGGAAGTTGGCCAGCCACCTTTTTGTGTTGTTGTGCATGTTTGTGTTGTAGATTTTGTTTGTTAGGTTGTGGCGGGGGATTGCATCGAAGGCTTTACTAATGTCGAGTGTGGCTAATAGTGATCTGTGTGGTGGTCTAGCTGAGTTGATGCCGTCGAAAGCTCTTTGTGTAAGGTCTGTGAGAAGAGTGTTTGTGGAGTGTAGTGGCCTAAAGCCATGTTGTGTTGGAGCTAGGGGTAGGTCAGGTGTAATTAGTTGTAATACTAGGCGTTCCATGACTTTGGAGGGGGAGCAAAGGAGTGTGATGGGGCGGTGCGAGGAGGGTAGCGTGGGGTCTTTGTTGGGTTTGGGGAATGTGATGATGATACCATGCTTCCAAATGTCTGGTATTGTGTTGTGTGAATAGCTGTAGTTTGATATGTTAGTGAGTGCTTGTATGCCTTGTGGTCCCAGGTGTCTGAGGTGTATGTTGCTTATGTTGTCTAGGCCACAGGCGGGTGAGTGCTTGAGATTGTTGATGATATGCTTTGTCTGGTGATTGGTGAAGGGTGTATAGTCAGGGTCTGTGGGGAATTGTCTCTTACGTCGGATGACACGTCGGTTGTCTTTGTGAGGTTTTAGGTGGCTGACATGTGAGAAGTGATTGATGAGAGTGTTTGCTTGTTGTTTACATGAAGGAGTAGAGTCTGTTGTTGTGATTGCAGCATGTGATTGTGTTGTGTTGCTGTTGGAAAGTGTGATGCTGTTTAGTGTTTTGTAGAGTTTTTTGTGATTTGTTTTGTGATCAAGTGTTTGTAGGAAGGTATTCCAATTTAGTTTTTGTTGTTCTTGTATTTTGTTGTTAGTTTGGGTGTTGAGTGCTTGAATTTGTTGTGTGATGTCTTGTGTGTGGGGTGCTGGGGAGTGTTTCAGTATGTCGCGTTGTCTGATGAGGTTTTGAATTTCTGGTGTGAAGTTGGGGTTGTGTCTTTTTCTGTTACCTCTTGGAATGTGTTTCTTGTCAGCGTTTTGGATAGTTTTATTGAGTATGTGTACAGCATTGTTGATGTTAGTGATGGGTGTACTGTTTAGAGTTGTGAAGTGTTGTTCTGTCTCATTTGTGAATGCTTCCCAGTTAGCTCTTTTATAATTGGTGTATGTGTGTTTGTGGCTAGCTGGGGTGAGTCTGGTTTTGGTGGTTATAATGATCGGGAGGTGGTCAGAGCCTAAGGTTCTGACCACCCTCCAGGATGTTGTGGGGACGAGTTCTGGGGAGCAAAAGGTGATGTCTGGAGATGATGGGTTATAGAGGGCTTGGTGAGGAATATTGGTATGTTGATGGATGTCGTTAAGGATGATGAAGTTATCGGTTTGGTTTTGTAGTATCAGCCCTCTGTCTGTGTCGGGGTTGTCGACAAACCAGGCCGACGTCTTGGCGTTGAAGTCACCACCCAGGATGATGTGTACTCACCTAATTGTACTCACCTAATTGTAGTATACAGGATTTGAGCCTAAGCTCGTGTTGTCCTGTCTCTCTCTCTACATTTATCCAATTTTGCTTTAAAATTTGGATATTTCTTTCTCCCACCACCTCCCCATCCAACTTATTCCAACACTCAATGCTTCTATACGGGAAGCTGAACTTTCTTACATCAGACTTACATATAACTTTCCTCAACTTACAATCATGACCCCTGGTTCTTCCCTCGTCCCTCACCACAAAATCTCCCTTGTCGATCTTGTGTGGGGTGTTTGTGATGTGTTTTAAGTGTGGTCTGTATTCATTTGGTACTGTAGGGGATGTTTGGGGAGGGATGTATGTGTTTATGATGGTTATGTTGGAGTTGTTGCCAGTGCGTATTTTAATTGACTGTATTTCTGTTGTGTTATCATTTGGGGGGAGGAGGGATTTGGTTTGTACACTGGTTACTATGTATGATATTTCTTTGTGTACCAGGGTGATGAGTCCACCGCCCCTGCCGACAGCCCGGTCTTGTCTGATGGTGGTGCCGCCAGAGTAACCGGCAATAGCCTACTTGTACCTGTACTGTAGGGGATGTTTGGGGAGGGATGTATGTGTTTATGATGGTTATGTTGGAGTTGTTGCCAGTGCGTATTTTAATTGACTGTATTTCTGTTGTGTTATCATTTGGGGGGAGGAGGGATTTGGTTTGTACACTGGTTACTATGTATGATATTTCTTTGTGTACCAGGGTGATGAGTCCACCGCCCCTGCCGACAGCCCGGTCTTGTCTGATGGTGGTGCCGTCAGAGTAACCGGCAATAGCCTACTTGTACCTGGGGCTCTCTTTATATTTGTTATGGCATTATGATACCACCCGGGAATATTGGTACCCGGGTCTGTCATCGTCTTAACAGCCGCCAGAGTAACCGGCAATAGCCTACTTGTACCCGGGGCTGTCTTTATATTTGTTATGGCATTATGATACCACCCAGGAATATTGGTACCCGGGTCTGTCATCGTCTTAACAGCCGCCAGAGTAACCGGCTATAGCCTACTTGTACCCGGGGCTATCTTTATATTTGTTATGGTATTATAGTACCACCCGGGAATACTGGTACCTGGGTCTGTCATAGTTTTAATAGCTGCCAGAGTACCTGGCAATAGCCTGCTGGTACCCGGGCCTGTCTTTATCTTTGTTATGGATTATAATACCACCCGGGAAAATTGGTAGGCTACCCGGGTCTGTCATAGTCTTAACAGTCGCCAGGGTAACCGGCAATAGCCTACTTGTACCCGGGACTGTCTTTATACTTGTTATGGTATTATAATATCACCCGCCCATACTGGTACCCGGTTCTGTCTTTATAACCGGCAGTACTGGTACCCGGGCCTTGGTACCCGGGCTTTATTGAGATAAGGTCTAGGGTACCCGGGGACTTGAGAAATCTCAACACGCCATAGACTTAGCACTCGTAAGGGTAGGCCTACTCGGCCACGAGTGTTATTCGGCGTTCCTTTATGTATCTTTATACTGTACATGTTTACATTCTTATATCTTTCTGGGACTGTAAGTCAGTGAGATATATTCAATCAAGATATTATTTTGGGTACTCCACTGGCTGTAGGCCTACTTGGTACTCTTGGAAATAATTAAATACGAGTGCCTAAATGAGTAGTAAAATAAGCTACTATTAAAATATTGTTATTGTATATTGATAAGGCACTCTTGATTGATTAATGTAAAAACAATATGAATTCCACCATCACATAGAAAACTTTGATGGTAAATACTGAAGGTATTGCAGTTGATATGGTATGAACCATTTATTCCCTACAATGTGTATTTGTGATAAATTAATGAACAACTTAACATTGATTGGAATTGACGGAAAATTGGTCAAGAATTTTCGAAAATAAAATTTGGGAACTAAAATTCTGATAAAAAATAAAAATGGTTATGAAAAGTAAACTCCTGGCCAACGCACAACCTTGGGGGGAGTACAAGCAATGAATTTGACACTATCACAGCACTTAACCCTTAAGGAAATTAATATCAAGCTACAACGTTAATACACACTTTCACAGAAAAAAAGACACTGCAGCTAATGAGCCAAGGCTCGTATGATAAAAAACACTTTAAGTAAAGCAAAGTGGCGTCCTGAAGACACGATCGTCGACCAGCCCAGAAACCAAGTCCTTGCCTATTCAGGTTTACAAGTGAATACAATTAAAATAAATACATTCCTAAACGCATATACAACTTCAATCTGCAATTAGACTCACTATGAACTAAAAACTGACGCGTTTAAGAGGGGTTATGCAAAACTGAAAAGGGAGGCAAGGAGTACACATCCTTTCAGGATGGGCGACGGTCGAGAGAGGTCGCACCTGGGTAGGTGGGGGTAGCAGGCATGTTATGGGAAACAGAGGAAGATCGGAATGCGCATAGGCGCGGTATTCAAACTGTGTTAATTCTTTTCTTTTTTATTTTCTACTTTTCAGTGGCTCCGTCCCAATGACGTACCTTAGGAATGATTAAGGGGTACCCCCTAAGATGATCTTGGTTCTCGACCGTCGTGATCAAGGTTAACCCGGTCTCTGAGGAGCCCGGAACGAGGCCATATTATCATAGGCTCTTACATCATTGACGTAAGGAGCCACCAATAAATTGTGATAATTTGGTAAACTATCGCCCTGTGTCTAACCTGTCATTTCTGTCTAAGAGTGTCGAGCGTGCAATACTGGACCAGTTGCTGCCTTTTCTGGAGCGGAACAGTGTCATTCCCCAGTCTCAGTCTGCTTATAGGAAGCTCCACTCAACGGAGACAGGCCTGAGCAGGATTTATAATGATTTAGTATCGAATACATGTTCTGGACGGTGTTCTCTTTTGGTTTTGTTGGATCTCTCTGCAGCATTTGATACTGTTGACCATCAGTTGCTCCTGAGAGACCTTTCTGGTTTTGGTGTGCAGGGAGATGCACTCCTGCTTCTTCAGTCATATATTACCGATCGCAGTCAATGTGTTGTCATTGGTGGCTCTATGTCAGAACCATCATCGCTAAAGTTCGGGGTGCCTCAGGGATCAGTTCTTGGCCCTGTTTTGTTTATTATCTATGCCTCTAGTCTTTCATCCCTACTGGATGCACATGGTGTTAAGTATAATTTCTATGCAGATGATTCACAGTTGTATATTGAAATTAATAATATCGATGAGGTAAAGAATAAATGTTCATCACTCTTGTCAGACTTGAAGATCTGGATGACTAGAAGGAAGCTCAAATTGAATGACAACAAGACGGAGATTATAGTCATAAATGGTAATTTGAGAAATAGTGTCCATGAAGATTTTGGATGTCTAGAATTTGGTGAATCACAGCTCCAACCTTTGGAATCAGTGAAAAACTTGGGCGTTGTATTTGACAAAAATCTGAACCAGGCTGAGAAATTAGTGTTACGGATCTACTTGCCCCGGGCTAGTGACTTCTGAAACTCACTTGCCCTGACAGTTTTTTCACTTGCCCTGACATATTTTGTACTTGCCCTTATACATTTATTTATTTTTCACTCGTTAAGTACCACATACATTCACAAACATGCCACCAGCTTCTATAAATTGTCTATTTTATGTCCACAGTACTTATTGAGTTTTGGAAAACTCATACATTACTAATTTTTTGAAAATAACAATAGTATTTTATATGGCAAATGACCTACAGTAGATGTGTGTGAATTTGTGTTTTGTTTTTGTGTGTTTGTTGTTTTCTGTTGTGTTTTGTGTTGTCCCTGTTCTTGCTCTGTCTTGAGTCAGCCCCCCTCCCCCCCAAAAAAAAAACAAGAAAAAAAACATAATAAAATAAAAGAAAAAATAGGAAAAGTGGGGATTGGGCATGAGTAAATAGATAGATAGATAGATAGACGTTGATGGTAAAACATTGAATATATGAGGAGGACATTAAAGGTTTCCATTTAATAACCTAATTAAACCTCTCCCATTCCGGGATGCGCAGGTCTCTTCAATATAAACGTTTGTTCTCCACTATCCCTCCTCTTCTCGGTACTACCACTTTATCCCCTCACTCCAATATAAATTGTTATGAATAATCCTTCTACAGTTCCTTTGGTAAGGCTTTGTTTTTTCACCACATTCCAGTACCTCCTTATCATATGGCTATGTGGCCTCCTCTACATTTCTAGGAACAGGCAGCAGGGATACAGCGAACAACATTTCTAGGAACAGGCAGCCTTAGTCTATGCCATATTTTTATTGAATCACATTATAAATTCATAGTTCATTATTGATCTATACCGGGGAGAGACAGTGTTTACGGCTATACTGAATATGAAACCACAACACTGACTTAAGACAGATATGTTTGTTTGTTAAATTGTCTGTTACAGCAAAATTCTGATAATTCGAACACGGATAATCCAAAATCCCAATAGCCCGGATTTTTTAAGATATAAATTAATAACATTAAGATGGGGAAAAATATATAACATAATTAAAATGCACGCCACTATCTACAAAGTGGAGACATACTTAGGTGCAGGCGATGCTAATTGCTACCCCTGCAACTAGCATCTATCGATTTACATGAATTATCGTATTCTATTTTGTATTAATTTCACCACAACACCAAACACCTCCAATGAAATTAATGAAAGCATATACAGTATGTGATCCACCAGGATTCGAACCCGGGTTATCACACACAGATTTTTTAGACACCTTAACCATTACACCACCAAGACGGTTAAAGGTTTATGCACACGCCTATGACTTATTATCCATTCTCGAATACTGGATATTAATCTAATCATGTTCATATTCCCACCGCACTATGGTAGCCTAATGTTTAAGTGAGAGGAAGGAATATTAATGGGGCACAGATCATTTTAGAACATTTTAGAACATTTTATAACACATTGACCAGAGACCAACAACTATGCAACCAACACCATCTACAAGCTTAACAAGTATCCCCAATTCAGTTCAAGTTCGTAACATTACGAAATTCACGGCAAAGTAATAACATAAAATCTTAGGCCATGTTATCATAGGATTTACACGGCTACATTTAGCCTAACTTGTTTCAATTTTCCTGATTTTGTTATATTTATCTGTTTATTGAACTTGTTTATGTTATTGTATCCGATATACATCAATATTGACAGTATAGAATTCGACAACCGATCAGCTGTTTAATGTTTACTGTTTACTTAGGGTCACCGTACACCGAGTAGCGTTGGTCTCAGACTCTGTCTACTGAAGGGTTACCGCAGCGATGTTTTCCTACATTAATTATATACCGGTATTTGATATTATATGATTACTATTATTTATTTTATTGAAGCATTATGTAAGGAAGTATTACAAACAATACACTTGTCCCCCGGGCAACTGCCGGGCAGACTAACATTGAAAATCACTAGCCCGGCTACATATCCCGGCTAGTCCGGGCTGCCGGGCTATACCTAATTTCCCAGCCTGATCTGAACTTTAACCCATCAGACCCGGAAGCACTCTGAGGCACCCATAAAAAACACCCCCCGAGCTACCCGGAAGGGCTCTGAGGCACTCATGAGCTTAAAGCCTGTAAGCTTGGTGTGCGAGGCGTCCGTCCGACGCATGTAAACAACAGCCGGCTTAAGAATCATATAAATAGTGACGTGAAGAGTTGTCACCTTCACATTCGTAACCTTTATGCTATAAGGAAGTTCTTGAGCAAGGAATCTCTTTTGACCCTCATTCATTCATTTGTTATATCTAGAATTGATTACTGTAATTCATTGTTCATTGGTCCACCAAATGTTACTTTGAAGAAACTCCAGTCTGTTCTCAATAGGTGTGCTAGACTAATATTTTCACTTCCACCCAGAACACCCACCACATATTATTTAACCTAAGAAGTGGCGAGCCCCGCTCTCCCTCCATCGCGATTTAGTTACTATGCGCCGTGCATTAAAAATTAAACATAGTGATTCTCCCACTAATTCCCTTTTCAGTGATATCTTCATTCCCGATCCGTGTCCATCTTCCCCCTCCTTTCCGATTCGTGCTACAATTCTCCTCAACTCTCTTGACTTTCACATTGCTGTTTCGCCGCCTGTTGTCTCCCCTTCCCCCCCATGGGTTATCTCTCTCCCCAATGTTTGCACTCACCTCTCCTTCCTCTCTAAGAGATATCCTTTTGTCCCTAGCCATCACTGCCAACACGCACTCGAATACATACGTCGTAAAGGCCCCTATTTTGCCATCTTCACTGACGGGTCTAAGACTGACTCTGGGGTGGGCCTCGCTGCTGTGTCCTCTACTAAGCTCCTTCAGTTTTCTCTCCCGCCCCAAGCCTCTATCTTTACTGCTGAACTTTTAGGTATCCAATCCGCTAATGACATTATACGTGACACCCCTCAACAGCCCTTTATAATTTACAGTGACTCTCGTAGTGCCCTCGAAGCGCTCCGTGCTTATTCGTCCTCCCACGTAATAGTTTTAGCCATACAACACGCTCTCCACGAGATGAGCCTACGTGGATTCCAGGTCCAGTTATGTTGGATTCCTTCTCACATCGGTGTCCGTGGCAATGAAGACGCCGATGCTGCGGCTAAGGATGCTATTTTAATGATCCCTCGCCAGCCCCACCTTCCGTTAGGTGATTGGCTGTCCTTACTCAAGCCTTCTATTCTTTGCACGTGGCAATCTCATTAGGATGCTCTACCCTGCAATAATAAACTCCGTGCAATCAAACCTTCTGTCCGTCCTTGGCCCTCGTCTTCCAGGTCTCACAGGTGTGAGGAAGTTTTACTAACTAGACTTAGGATAGGCCATTCCCGGCTGACTCACGGTTATTTGATGTCCACTCCCCGCACTCCGCCCCCTACTTGCTCCTGTCATTCCCCTCTAACTGTTCGCCACGTCTTTGACTGCCCAAATACTGCCTGTCGGGAATTTAGATAAAGAAGTTAAATTGTATATCACTGGTACATGAAATATCCCAACAAATAGTTATAATATAATTACCAACGACGTAGTCGATGGGTGTAATCCAGTCCCCCACACGCGGCTAATTCAATTGCATGACATGTAGGAATGTTCACATAATACAATATCGATACAATGAACTTAGCTTAAGGACTGGTGATGTAGGACTGTTGTTATAGATTAGTATTTGTAGCACATGGTGAACTGTGGGTTGAGTCAGAGCCGGGGGGGGGGAGATGTTGGCTGTATGGTGTTGATTGAGAGACTAAAGGGCCGGCGTCCGATCGCTTCGCGAAATTACATATGGCTGCCGGCTCATAATAATTATAACCCATAACTTGGTTTCATAATACATCTAGAGCTGATGTAGATATTTATACATTACAGTTAATATTTAACCTAACTTAAGAATAAACTACAATACACAAAGAACCAGCCGAAATCGTACAAGCGATACGATACCGCCAAATTCAAATGTCCTATTGGACCAAAACCTGTCGGGATCATTACCCTATTCCCGACATATTGCCCGCCACCAAAAATGATATACAGGAGCTATATGCAGAGAACAAAAAAAGGACATCGAAGTCAAAGATCACCTTGTTTGATCTTTGATCTCCAAAGATCCACGGAACTCATAGCCGCCCTCCTTTTGGGACGAGCGCCACCTGAAGCCTGAGGAGGATCATCCTTCTCATCATCAGCTGCCCCACCTTGAGGAGCACTGTCACCAGCACTCTCCCGCGGAGGGGTATCAGTAGAGACGCCAGGATCATCCGGCAGTTCTACATCCTGCTCCAAGGGATATAACCTCACGACTGGGCGAGTAGTAACCCCAGTCGAAGTTCGTATTCTAGCAACCCTTATAAGACCATCAATGCCCTGGAACAAATCGATAATCCTCCCAAGCTTCCAAAGTAACCTAGGACGCTCATCATGAATCAGGACGATATCCCCGATACGAGGCCATCGTTGATTCGTCCCTTTGATCTTATGAGAGTGACGCTCGCGAAGAGACAGCAAATATTCTTGGGTCCACCGTTTCCATAGATCGTCGGACACCTTGTTTACATACTGGAAGCGACGACGTGTGGCGTCAGCATTGCCGAACGTAGGGTCATGCAGATCTTCGTCATTTACGGACGATCTAGGAAAGGTATTAAGGGTTCGTCCACGTGTTAGCATAGAAGGCGAAATGGGTAAGAGGTCATCAACATCTGCCGAGGTATAGGTCAAGGGCCTGTCGTTGACTGACATCTCAATTTCTATTAAGATGGTTTGCACCTCCCGTATGGTCACCAGTGCCCTTCCTAATACCTTCTTCATGGCAGATTTGACGATACCGATAGTTCTCTCCCAAATCGCCCCGAACCATGGTGCACGTGCTGGTATAAATCTCCACTGACAACCCTTTCCAGTGAGGGTAGCCACAACCTGCGGGTCATCCATTAAACTCTGGAGATATTTAGAGGCCCCGACAAAACAAGTCGCATTATCGCTCATAATAATTTGAGGGAAACCATTGCGGCCTGCAAAGCGTCTTAGAGTATGCAAAAACCCCTCACTGGATAGGTCGTCAATCAATTCAATATGAATCGCTCTGGTTACCGCACATGTGAATAGAACGGCATATACCTTTATGATATTACCGGGCGATTCTCTAACATGAATCGCTCCGGTGTAGTCTACCCCGGTTACCTGAAATGGTTCAGTCCTTTGTACCCTGAACTCAGGCAAGGGAGGTAGATCAACTGGGGAGTAAGGCTTACCCTGTAATCTTTTACAGATAGTACAGCTATTGTGGATCCCTTTAATTGCTTGTCGCATCTTAGGGATCCACCAACGTTGTCGCATATACGCCAGAACATAATTTACGCCAAAATGTAGGCAGGTCCTATGGCATTGGCGAATCAACAGTTTGGTAATCAAATGAGAGGAGCTAAGGAGGACAGGATATTTCGCAGAATCAATAATGTCCGCCTTTTGTATCCTGCCTCTACACTTAATTATGCCTCCTTCCATATATAATCCTAGCTGCCTCATTAAGTTTGAGGGTTTGGCCTTTGACTCCTTGCTCAGGATTTGATGTTCAGTAGGATAAGATTCCCTTTGTACTAAACATATTAGTTTTGCTTCTGCTGATCTCAATTCATGGAGTCTGATATGCTTCGAATCTTCACTAAGGAAAGACCCGTGAGCCCGACTTCTCATGTTGTTAATGAAACGGTATATCCATGCAAATACCCGTATTACTTGATCATAGCTGCCGTAACGTTCCCACTCTACCAACTTGTTATCCTGATGTGTAGTACTCACATTCGAACTACTTAACACATCATCTTGGGGCCGACTTGAAGGATCAGATATGCATTCCCTGAAATCCTGAGGCCATTCAGTTGGAGATATAAGCCATGGAGGTCCATGCCACCAAATAGAGGACGACATAAACTGTTGCGTCGAGATCCCCCGAGAAATTATGTCACTGGGGTTATCCCTGGTGCTCACATAGCGAAATTTAGCTGTAGGAACTAAGTTATGTATCTCATCAGTGCGATTAGAAACATAAACAGGTAACACTCTCTGGCTGTGTACCCATGAAAGCGCTATTTGACTGTCGCTCCAGACATAGACGTTATTAATCTGTAGCATGTCTGTATAAGCATCCAGTGTAAACTTTATTAGACGAGCAGACAGAAGCAATGCAGTAAGTTCTAATTTAGGAACTGTAATCTTCTTTATAGGGGCTACTTTGGCCTTCGCTATAGCCAGCGTCGCTTCACTACCATTGCATATGTATATGGCAGTACCGTATGCACTATTACTAGCATCAGAAAAGGCATGTAGATCCACCTGTTGACCACTAATAACCTGACGATTAAGTTGGACCTTGCAACATGTGGAAAGGTCCGACCGAATCAACCGCCAAGTATCTTGTAACGCAGTCGGGAGGGGCGTGTCCCAATCTAGTTTTAGCCGCCACAGTTGCTGTAAAAACATACGAGCATGGATAGTTACAGGCAGCAAAAAACCTAGGGGATCAAACAACCTCGCTGACAAGCTTAAGCAGTTTCGCTTGGTCATAAGCTCACTGCCGCATGGGGTGTGACAGAAGGATATACAATCTGTGGTAGTGTCCCATTTGTGGCCTAAAAACTTCACCTCACTATTCTCAGTAGCTACACCGTCAGAAGCAAATTAATCTTTCAAAAGATCACTATTAGTGGCCCATTCTCTTAAGTATAAATGAGCCTTGGCAAATATATCGCGGTTCTCCCAGCATCTTTCGAGCAATAAATCTTCGTACTACGGTAAGGAAGCCTTAGGGCACGAAGGACCGTTATTTGTCGGGAATTTAGATAAAGAGGTTAAATTGTATATCACTGGTACATGAAATATCCCAACAAATAGTTATAATATAATTACCAACGACGTAGTCGATGGGTGTAATCCAGTCCCCCACACGCGGCTAATTCAATTGCATGACATGTAGGAATGTTCACATAATACAATATCGATACAATGAACTTAGCTTAGAGGACTGGTGATGTAGGACTGTTGTTATAGATTAGTATTTGTAGCACATGGTGAACTGTGGGTTGAGTCAGAGCCGGGGGGGGGAGATGTTGGCTGTATGGTGTTGATTGAGAGACTAAATGGCCGGCGTCCGATCGCTTCGCGAAATTACATATGGCTGCCGGCTCATAATAATTATAACCCATAACTTGGTTTCATAATACATCTAGAGCTGATGTAGATATTTATACATTACAGTTAATATTTAACCTAACTTAAGAATAAACTACAATACACAAAGAACCAGCCGAAATCGTACAAGCGATACAATACCGCCAAATTCAAATGTCCTATTGGACCAAAACCTGTCGGGATCATTACCCTATTCCCGACACTGCCCGTCTGCGTACGGCTTGTTTTGGTACTAAATCATTCACTGACCTTTTATCCGATTCTCAGTCATTTTCCTTCCCCCCCATCATCCGTTTTTTGCATCGCCTTAAGCTTCTTTCAGTAATCTGATCTAATCCTTCGGGCCAGACCTATGAGAGTTCCGTATGGGGCTCAGTGGTCTGGTTAATCTGCTCTACATAACTAACTAACTAACTAACCTAAGAAGTGCGCATGGGGGTATGAGACACCACACTCCTGTGCTGACGTATTTGAGCTGTTCCCATCACTAACATCGTTATTTTACCATAAATAGCATTAATACTTATCCATATGCGCCTATTATAGGTTGATTATAAAGGTACAGTCAGGACCCCCAATACACGATTCCACAATGCGCGAAAACCCTAATACACGAGTTACCCCTCGAAAATAACATTAATTAATTAAACATTAATTACGCGAGGTGGTACCACAATACACGAATCGAGAGCTAAGAAGGGGCCAAATCCGCTATTCCCGCTTGATACGCGAGCACGTCTACGTTTCGCGAGGCCCAGGAGTAGCTCCGAAAAAAGAAGAAGACGGGCATACGCCTGCCTTCGCTCCCGCTTACCCTCCCTCCCTCCCTCCCACAGTCCCGCTCAAGCGCTCATAGCCGTGCGGAGTGACCAAACGTTTGTAGTGCCTGCCACTTTTTTCGCCATGCCACGCCAATATAAGAAGATAACACACAAAATGAAGGTGGAAGTGTTGGATCGCAAGAAAAAAGGAGAAGGAAACTGTGCAATAGGCTTGTCAGAGTAAACTGTTCGTACGATTTGGTCAGGGAGGGAGAAGTTGGAGAAAATCGTGAAGTCCTACGGTCCTAGTCCTAGCCTATCTACTACTAATTTTAAGGTAAGGTTTCATATTTTTATTCATTGTTCTTCTTATATATAAGATATAGCCAAAAATGTCGAAAATAGGGCCAAAAATGTCGAAAATAGGCCATAATTGAGAGATGTCACCCAATCTAATTATTCCCATTTAAAGTTAGTTCCACAATACACGAATTCACAATACGCGATGCCTCCTGTCACCCCTATTCTCGCGAATTGGGGGTCCTGACTGTATTAACCTGTTACAACAATAAAACAAGTGGAAACAGTGTTTGGATGGTCAAAATCGGCGATACAGGCCGGGAGTTACATAATGTATGGCTGAGGCAACCTCCCTGCCCTCCTCCCCTCCCCTTGTCTGGAGAGACACTGTTACGCAATAGTCTCTCTCTTTCCCACGCTTGGTAACAGTGATGACAACGCCCTGCTACCAACTCGCTAATGTTAGCACGAAAATAGACCACAGAATAAGGGAATAACAGGGAAAATAGGTGATAACTGAAGGAGGGGAGGAAAGTGGGGAAAGAGGGGAGGTGGAGGAGTGATATTTGGCATGGCCCAGGGGCAAAAAAAAAAAAAAAAAAAAAAAAAAAAAATTTGGGTGTTTTAAATGGATTTTTTTTTCCCTTACTCTTAAGAGTCTTCCCGCAGTCCGCCGGGGGAACTCTTAAGAGTCTCCCCGCAGTTCCCGGGATAATAGATCTACACTGGCTTCCCATCAAGGCCAGAATAGAGTTTAAAATGTGCTTACTGACATTTAAGGTGCTGAGGTTTGGTGAGCCTAAGTATTTGTTGGATCTTCTATTTCCAACACATAATGAGTCGAATGTGAATTTGCGTAGTGGTGATGACCCATATCGCCTTTATGAGCCCAGAGCCATTGGGGAACGTGCTTTTGCTGCTAGATCCTTTTCTTATGTTGCCCCACGTCTATTCAATCGACTTCCAGTGTCACTTAAGCAGTTGAATTGTGTTGACGCTTTTAACCCTTAAGGCCGCGTCATACAGAGGTCGACCGCGACCCGACAGTAACCCGAAGGCAATGACTTGCAAAAAATATTTGCGGTTCGAGTGTATTCGGCCCGATAATCGGGCGACATCGGGTATGATTCTGGTATGTTCGAGTCGTTCTAGTCATGCTCTGGTCATCACCCGAATGTTCGGGTGAGTCGGCCAAAAGTTAGTGTATGCGTTAACTTTTGGGAAATCCTCGAGTGCGTTCGGGTAAAAAAACCGTTACAAAATCCTCGAGTCACCTTCGATTTACATTCGAGTCGTATTCGGCTTACATTCTACCATATTCTGATCGCATTCGACCTATTCGGGTCACTTTCGAGTAAAAAAATTTAACCCGATTCATACCAGAATTGATCGAACCTAAGTGGACTTAGACCCGATGATGTAGACCGTAACCCGAATTAGACTCGATGCTCAGTGGAAAATTCCTACATAAACTTGTTCGAAAGTCAACTGTTACTCGATGCTGACCCGAATTTCAGGATGATGACTGGATGGATACCCGAATACTACTAGAAAATGACTCGATGCATGTCCGACATTTCTAATTAGACTCGATGATTATTCGATCGTGATCCGAATGACTAGAATGTAAGTCGAAGGCTAGTCGAAGCCAAGTCGAATCAAACCCGAACGCGAGCCGATGGGCGGAACCACGTGAAGCAGTCCTGTGTGCAGTTGGAGCGGCTCGAATTATCGTACACTGCCACCCACGCACGGGCCCTATATACATTCTGGTTTCATTCCGGTTGGGTTCCTGACTTCGGGTGGGGTTCGGTTTTCATTCGGTTTTAAGTCGGGTTACTTCGGGTGTGATTCGGTTTTAACTCGGGTTGGTATCGGCTACTCGGGTCACCGTCGATTAGCTTTCGACTCATGGTCGATTCAATTCCGTTCAACTTCTGGTTAGTTTCGAGTAATATACGGGATAACATCGACTCGTATTCGAGACGCATTCGAGTCCCTAGGGTAGAATTCGAATTGCTTTCTAGTCATAGTCGGGGTACGAGTCTCATTCGGGGAGCTTCGGGTGAATTCGGGTGAAAAGTTCAAGTCATTACTTACAGTCATTACAGTCGGGTTACTGTCGGGTCGCGGTCGACCTCTGTATGACGCGGCCTTTAGGCGCACGATGACTCTATGTGCGTCATTAGGGTATTTACCCCATAAGCGCACGATGGCTCGTTTAGCGTCAATAAACTTAAAAATATTCGCCAAAAATTAAGTTTTCGTTTGACGCGCATCATATTTGGCATAGATATTAAGTATTAAGTCTAGTTCAAGGGGTACAATTGGCAACCCCCTTAGTTTAACAGTTTACTCACGGCTGGCTGGGAAGAGAGCAGAGTACAGCTCAGTCTGTTTTTCGATACTTTCACGTTTATTCGTGTATCTCAGTAACTATTTGGTTTATAGTAATTCTGAAGTTACCAGTGGAATCCTCATTAAATTCTGCTTCCATATATGTATGCAAATCATAAATGTTGTCGGCAAAATTTTGAGCTAGCGCGAGTTGGAGATAAGGTATTTCGATTATTTGTTTACAATTCTTATTTCGGAGTGCCCCAATGTGGTTGTTTTGTATTTATTCTATGTTTTTATTTGCTTATCTTCAAGTTCAATCAATAACGAAGCCGATGGTACCTCATTTATCCAAATACAAGGATTTTTTGGTGGATAAAAACGTCACAGAAACAAATTATCGCGGGTTAAGAAACAACTGAAGTCGCACATATTTCTGAGGGCTTATGATATTGGGGAGCATAGAGTTACTGATGACTGTAAGCTTTAATGTTTTTTTGTTTTTGTTTTGTTTTTGTTTTTGTTTATTTAAATGGAAAAATTTAAGTTAATGTGAGCGCTCGTGAATCCGCTTGGAGAATTGGCGCTCGAACAAATAAAATACCAGCATATTATTATGAGTACAGTACAGTACTGTACTGTATCTGCAAATGACGAAAATCGGGAGTTTACACAGTTCTAGGCTTGCGGCGGCCATAACTGACCTACTTTTTTCACAATAAAAACTGAACCACTTGGTCTAGAGACTTCTAGTCTTCACCCATCGCAAGATAACGAGTACTGCCTCTGGATATATATATATTTATTAGTGGCCCCTCCATCATTGACGAACATGCCTATTACATAAGGCATCCTCTTCAAACACTAATCCGCCGTAGTTTGAATCTACCGCGCAGAGCATTTAAAAACTGAGGAGCCTTCATCATGAGCGCACGCGACCTCACTCATGGCTTCAGTCATTATGAATTGGGTTCTCACTACGAAAAAACTTCGTAAAAAAATAAAAACAAAAAGAAAATAGGAATAACTATCTAATAAGCTTTCCATCATATCGTGGATGTACTTGTGTGGATTTCTGACCAGACGCTGATTCAGGCGTCATTCCTCCTTCTCTGCTCTGCGCTCAGCCTGCCCGGACGTGTCTCCCCACGCTCCGCTGATTCCGCATTTGTTGCGTCCCTAGTGAGTTTTTTCTCATTTGTTTACTCCGGGATGTATCGAGTAAGGTTAGGATATGTGTAGCAGGAGTGTCCTGGGCTGGTTGCCCGCAGTGCAGTGTATTTTGGGTCGTGTGTTTGGGGCATCTATTTCGGATGTTCCCTCGTGGTCCTGTTGTGGACATGTGAACTTTTTCACAGTTAGTTAGCTTGTGTTGCAGGCGGCTTTCATTACGCGTTAGTTATTGCTGCCTTTTATCTTTCTGATGAGGTAAGCTTTGCTTACTGACGTTCCCAGCGTATTTTTCTTCACTTAGTGAAGTTTTTTCTGGGTCCCGAGTCGGTCATCCCTTTGCCGGAAGTATTTGCTACAGTGGTGTGTTGGCGGTGGTTCCTGTTGTGATATTTCCAGTGTTTTGTGTATATTTCAACATTTATTATGCCGTCTACTTAGGCCTAGCCAGCCGCGCGTAGCTTTGCCACATGTACAAGTGTTATTGTTTATTATTTATAAATATGCCCTACTGTGTCATGTGTATCCGGGTTTTAGTTGTGTATTGGCTAATTCCTCGGACTATGTTTGTTCCTGGTTTAGTTGTGTATTGGCTAATTCCACGGATTATTGTGTGGACTTAGGTTAGTCGTGCGTGGCTTCCTTCGTGTCCGTTGTACGATCAGATGGTGTCTGTTCGGGGTGGGTTTCCTTCCGGCGGGTTTTTTCTCGGTGTCACCATGAAAAAAACCCGGCCGAGAGCCGTGTTGGGCCACACGTGGTTTTCACACAGGCTGGTATTCCCGGCGATGAGGTGTCTGTGGCTCTCCAGGACTGCGTCTCTGTTGGTACCTGGTTTCAGGCACCCTTTGATTCCCGGCGGAATGACTGTACCCATCTATAAAACGTTGTTCATGCGAACATACGTTATGTAGTTTTTCTACCAGGTTTTACAAAAACCACATGAAAAACCTAGCTGTTGTTAAGGGCTTTCCTCCCCGGCGATCTTTTACAAAGAAGTGGGGACAGGAACTTATGGGGTTAACTTTTTGACATCTCACCCGGCGGGTGTACCTTGGTAGGGTGGGATGAACAACTAAGTCAATTAGTTTATTAACCAATCCATTTTAAGTGATACTATATGTATCGCCGCCTTTATACTTACGGCGATTGAAGGTTCAATTAGGGTTAACATCGTTTTTCACACCCGGGGGTGCTCCTAGGTGGAGGAAATAAGGAATTTACAATTCAATTTCGAGTTAACCACTTAATTTAGTGATACAATTAGGTATCGCCGCCTTCAATCTTACGGCGATCTTTTTGTGACAATTCGTTAGAAATCAGATCTCGTGTCAGCCTGCCCTGTGTTATTCTACTAAAATATTTCGCCCTACCAAGGTACACCCGCCGGGTGAGATGTCAAAAAGTTAACCCCATAAGTTCCTGTCCCCACTTCTTTGTAAAAGATCGTCTTTATGGGGGGTTGTTTTTGTTCCAAAAAAATTGAATCTTAAGACAGTCACCACCAGAAAGACTATAATCGCCATGCTGGACAGTTATATTATGTCAGAGGGTATTCTTCACTTTCTTCAAAAGATTCGTTTAGATATTCTGAACCCCGCCGCGTAGCGAGCTGTGATCGTTATGTCATTACATCTCGTTATCCGGTGGGTTATTAACACTTGTGTGCGAACATGTTGGGTTAACCTTATGAGCATTAATTCCTGGAAATTTTTTTTTTTTTCCAGAGCTGGGCTCCGGCGGACCAATACAGACCCGGCGGTAGTTTCCCCACCAGTCTCTGTCATGGCTACCTCAGCCCCAGTCTTTGCTTTATGCACTACCCCTGCTTGTGCCGGTATCCCTATTTTTGCGCATACCCGTTGCATAAGGTGTGTTAAATGTCTAGACCGTTCAAGGGGTCTCTGGGTAATGCGTAATTGTTCTTTTTGCTCCCAATTAGCTATCAAGGTCCTTTGCGATAATGATAAGACCGCGGCAGTAGCTTTAAGAGAAGTAAGGCAGCAGATGGCAGCCTACACTACGATTGTTGCGCATAAATCACTTCAATGTGACAACGTCCCTCTTTGGGATCGATTGCTATTTGAACACCCTCCCCCTAAACGTTCCTCTAGAGTCACGAGTTATAAGCCGGCGGAGACTGGTCAGGGTTCTGTATCTTCGGCTACTACACCGAAACGTCCAAGAGAGCCTACACCCCCGGCGTCCGCCTCATCGTCTCGGGAGAGATCTCGGTCTCGGTCACCTCTCAGACGCCAGTTTTCTAGTCTTGCCTCTTCACCAGCGAGTAAGAAGAGTAGGACGGAAAGTTCCACCAGTGGTCACGGCGAGGATTCCTCCAAATCTAAGAGTAGTTCTTGGTCACACCGTAGCCATAAATCCTCCAAAAAGGATTCCCATAAGCGAAAGTCCTCCCTACATTCACCAGCTTCTAGTGCCTCTCATCGTACATCTACCTCAGACAAAGTTTGTGTTAGGCCTCAAGGGTCCAGTGCGGTGCCTGTCCCTAAAGAGGATTTACCTATTAATATTCTAACCCTGGAATTGGAAAGTTCAGGGGGTTCAATAATTGAGAATGTTTCAGACTCCCAAGAGAGTGTAGGCCAGGGCCTCGGTGTTTGGCGGTTTGCTCAGCCAGGGTCTGACCACCCACGTCCGACTCAAACGAGTCACACAGTAGCTGATGTCCACAGGGATGCGGCGATCCCATCCTCTATTCCTGACTTATCTTGGCAACAAGGTACCCCAGCTTCGGCGGGGTCTTCTCAGGAGGATCAGGAGGAGAAAGACGAGGTTTCAATAATTTCGGAGATGGAAGGGCAAGAGTCAGGCTCAGGCTTAGACGCCGCGCAGGATATTAATGATTCACCTGTAAGTTCATCATCTAACCAATTTGTTACTGCGCAAGAAATTAATGGGCTACTTACTGATGCTTTATCTAAAAATTTTGGCCAACAACAGGAAACCCCCACTATGGACTTGGGGGCTCCCACGACAAGTTCTACGGTACGGCCTCTGATGACTTCGATTGCTTTATCTAAGATCCCTAACCCACCCACTCTGTCACCATCAGTGGTTACTAAGCCTGCTACGGCGGCATTGACAACTTCAAATGTCAGGGTCATCACGGACGTCAATCCACCCCCTCTAGACAAGGCGCCTCTCAGAAAGGTAGCTATGCCCTTGCTTTATGGACCAGACAAGTCATGGGTCCTTTTGACCCCCACTAACCCAGAGCTCGCCCAACCTACCTTGTCAGGGGAACTCCCGGTACCGCGTGAGTGGGTCATCCAGGGCAATAAATCAAAGAAATTAAGGGCCTTGGATAATTTGGGAAATGTACTAGACGTAAACATCAAGGCTATACCTAGTTATTATCACCAAGACTATTTTGTGTATGCTACTAAACCAGCTTTACCCCCTGCCTCAGCTTCGAAACTATTTTCAGACTGGTCTAAGCTGGATGGGTTTAATGATATTAAGACTCTGTCAGCTCTCACTCCTGAACTTGATTTACAGACCGTCACAGACGAAGCAGCTAATCCAGTTTTGAAGGTGGGGCAGTTGGGTCCAGGACCTTGGGTAGATTGGGAGATAGAGGCTCAAAACTTTGCAACCACATTTACTTCTAAATCTTCCCACCAGATCCCTCAGGATACTCATTCTTGGTTCTCCATGCCGGTAGGTTCTGCCGGCGGAGTCCCAGCAGCCTTGTTTTCTTTCCTAGCTGCCCCTAAGATTAATCTTTGTGAGCTAAAAGACCCCTTCACTACCCCTACCCCTACTCACCTAGACAGAGAATTTAGGCTAAGGGGGAAAGCCTTTCGCCTGTTCTCTCAGTACATAGTGTCTCAACAGGTGGCTAAGTCTTTACTGCGGTCCACTCAGGCAATCGCAGACGCGGATGCCAGAAGATCGGTTGAATTATCCCGGCGACTGCTCCTCCAGTCGTCAATCCAATCCTTGGGTGACATACGCACCGCCTTGCTTGAGGCGGTACGAGCAAGACAAGATCTCAGAATGTCTTTAGTTCGCAAGCTACCTGATCGCATTGCGAATCAGGTGATCATGTCATCAGTGCTTACTCCCTCTTTAATGTCCCCTGAAGTGTGGCGAACAGTGTTCAATATGGCACAGGCCGTTAAGCACAGTCCCACCCCAGCTAAGAAACCTGCATTTAACTTCCCCAAACCCAGGCCAACTGCTAAAGGTCAGCCAGGGGGATCTAAACCCTTTCTTCTGCCTAAGTCCTCCCACTCCCCCCAAGGTCAGTACAGGCATAGACAGAGTCGGTTTTCAGGTCAGAGAGGACGCGGCCAGCATAAGCCAGGTCAGGGCCAGTCTTCGGCCAACACCAGCCAGCCGGCAAAGCGTCCAGCACCACCAACCCCACCATCAAAAAACTAAAGTCTCTCTCACTCCCGGTGCCAACCTTAAGGCCGGAGGACCCGAGGGTAGTACAGCCGGCGAACCCTTGTCTGCTAACTGGGTCGTTCCGAACGTGTCACCAAGCATGGCCTTTAAACACTTGGGCACGGATGGTGGCACGCAAAGGCATCACTTGGCAGTGGCTCCGGCGACCTCGCTTACGTCAGCCGACAACGGCGAATTTTGTTTCTTTAGAGGTGGAGTCACTGGTCCAGGAAATGATTGCCAAGAATGTCATCATCCCGGTCCCCCCAAATTACCCTGTATTCACGTCCAAACTATTTTTGGTTCCCAAAAGGGACAGTGTTCAGATGAGGCCGGTCGTAGACCTGTCTTATCTGAACCTTCACATTCACAACGAATCTTTCAGAATGTTAACAGTACACCAAATCAGGCTAACACTTCCGCCGGGAGGTTGGATGTGTTCACTAGACCTGACAGACGCCTATTGGCACGTCTCGGTCAACAAAATATTTCAAAGGTTTTTGGCCTTACGGATCAGGCACCAAAATTTGTTTTTCAAAGGATGCCGTTCGGCTTGAACCTAGCACCTCGATTATTCACGAAATTAGTCCGGCAAGCCCTGATGCCATTGTTAAAACAGGGGATCAGAGTGTTGTGGTACCTAGACGACTGGCTGGTGGTGGCAGAGACACAACACTTATGCATCAAACATGTCAATATTATTTTAAATCATGTCAAAACTCTAGGCTTCAAGGTAAATCTGGTAAAGTCAAACCTTGTTCCCTCACGAGTAATTCAGTGGATAGGGCTGGTCTGGGACACGGCCGCTCTCACTCTGAGTCAGAGTGTGGACAATCGCAACAGGTTTCGCAGGAAACTGTTCATGTTTCTTCACAGTCTGACTACGACGCGGAGGGTCTGGGAGTCTCTGGTAGGCTCTCTCAACTGGGTTCAACTAACTGTCAAGTTGGGCCGGTTGAAAGTAAAACGATTAATATTGGAAGGCAACAAATATTTCCCGCTCTTACCGGCGGGAAAATTATGGCCCATCCCGAAATTAAGCCACACCTTGCTAGCGGTCTGGGCAAAGAGGGAAACGTTGCACTCAATAATGTCATGGACCTCTCCTCCACCAACGGTATGGGTAGACACGGATGCGTCAGGCACGATAGGGTGGGGATTTCAGTCAAATCAGGGCACCAGGGTCAGGGGCTTTGGTCCCACTTAGAAATCTCTTACATCAATGTCAAAGAATTACTAGTCCCCTTGTATTTCCTTCAGGCTCACGGGCCGGCGTTACAGGGCAAGTCGGTGGCCTTCAGAATGGACAATCTGAATGCAGTTCACTGTATTCAGAAACAAGGATCAACGAGGTCAAGGAGGTTGCTAAACGTGTCGGAAGAGATTTTTACTCTCGCCAACAGACTAGACATTTACCTTCACGCATCTTATCTCCCAGGCATAGCGAACGTCTGGGCAGACGCTCTGTCCCGGAGACAGAGCACGACAGTAGAATGGGAGCTCAAGCAACCCATTTTCAACCTAATGATTGCAGAGCTCTCCCATCCACAAGTGGATCTTTTTGCGTCCGAGGAGACTCACAAACTCCCTCTATACCTCACCCGCCGGGCGAAAACGCCGGCAGGGGGGCCAGACGCCCTAGTGACAGACTGGAACAGATGGAGCTCCATCTATCTGTTTCCGCCGCCAGATGCGTCACTAATGTGCCACGTAGTGAACAAACTACGAGATTATCGAGGCTTAGTCTCGCTAATCGCGCCCCTGTGGCCGGCGCAGTTGTGGTACCAGCAATTGAAAACGTGGTGCCCGGACCCGGTGTCGCTCCCGGTCGGGTATTTCCACTTAGACACGATTGGCAACCTAGCGACCTCGCTGACTTTTGCATTATGGACATTCAGGAGGCCAAGTGGCTAGCACCATACGGTAGAGATGTGACCAATAAATTAATCAATCAATATACTCAGTCTACGAAACGACAGTATCACTTACATTGGCAAGCTTTTACTTCCTGGATCATCAGAACGGAACAGAATGTGCCGTCAGTGGCTTTAGTTTTCAATTATTTAAATTATCTGTTTGAGCAGAAACATTTATCTGTGGTAACATTAAAAAATCACTTAACTGCGATTAGAGTGCCCTTTTTAGACCTGACAGGTCTCTCCATACCGGTAGCGGAGGAAACAGGTTTTATGAGAGCTTGTTTTAAACTTCGCCCACCTCCCCGTCAGCTCATGCCTACTTGGTCTCTCGACAAAGCCTTGTCTTTACTTCACTCTCGTCTGTACCAAAATACTGCAGACTTTGCATTACTCTTAAAAAAGGCGGTTTCCTTATGGCTTTGGCCACCGGGAACAGAGTGTCTGAGCTGGCGGCGATGAGCAACACACCTAATTGCCTTAGGTTTGGCAGACTGAATGAATGTATTTACATTGCACCTTCCCCAGGTTTTGTAGCCAAGAATGAGCACAGTGCACACGTGTTTTCTGAGTTCACGGTGCCGGCGTTAAAAAGGGGAAAGGTGCATCATAATCTATGTCCAGTGCAAGCTCTAACCAAATATTTGAGAGTAGCTCCTCTTAACCCCCAAGGTGCTTTATGGGTAGCAAGTACGGGTAAACGCTTACTTAAACGACGATTAGCCTCTCTTCTGGTCGAAGTCATTAAAGAGAGTAATCCCGGCGTTGTGGGTAGGGCCCACGATTTACGCAAATGGGCAGCTTCTTTACGTTTCCTGAAATTTTTTTCAGTAGAAGATATCGCGTCCACTCAGTTGTGGGCGTCTAATCATACGTTTTTGTCTAGATACTTGTCAGTTGCTCTAGACAAACCTTCCTTACCATGTATAGCTTTAAGGCAGAGGGTCTAGGTGGCCCTGCAGTCACTTTTGTTTATTTTCACGAGAAAGGGGGGTGCAGTCAGTTGACATTGGACACCCTAGACCCCGCCGGAGTATGAGAGCTGTGATACAATTTAAGGTTAATGTGATATGAAAATTTCTCAGCGAGAAATTGTGCTAGTACAATGTTAGTACAAAACAACGGTGTTGTTATAGTAGTTTTAGCTGCGAAAGCAATCTAATATTAGAACAGTGGAGATCCTTTGCAATTTACCTCCACGATTATTTTGGGGTTTATTATGTGCACATATAAACTTATAACTTGTTATTTTTGTCACCACTCGTTGAGTGGGGTGCCTTTGTAACTACAGATCTGTGTTCAGAATCTTCAGGGTTACCCATTTTTTGTCAGGCAGGCTTCTTTGAAGCACGCACCTGCCTGAACCCCTTTTTCTTGTATATTTTTGGCCTACGCCATATTTAAATATATTTTTCAAAAGTAAGAATACTATGTGGTTGTTTTTTATTATCTGCTTTTATAGAGTTATGATATGATTACGAATGTCCCCCTCCAGTCTTAGAAATCAGGCATGTTCGTCAATGATGGAGGGGCCACTAATAAATTATAGGTTTGACTCCTGTAAGGAGATAAAGAAAACCTAATATTTAGTAGTGGCCCCGTAATCATTGACGACTGGGGCCCTCCCGACCGTCCCCTTCCCATTTGTTGATGTATTAAGGATTTTGGTTTACTTGATATGTCGGTGAAGGAGGAATGACGCCTGAATCAGTGTCTGGTCAGAAATCCACACAAGTACATCCACGATATGATGGAAAGCTTATTAGATAGTTATTCTTATTTTGTTTTTGTTTTTATTTTTTACGAATTTTTTTCGTAGTGAGAACCCAATTCATAATGACTGAAGCCATGAGTGAGGTCGCGTGCGCTCATGATGAAGGCTCCTCAGTTTTTAAATGCTCTGCGCGGTAGATTCAAACTACGGCGGATTAGTGTTTGAAGAGGATGCCTTATGTAATAGGCATGTTCGTCAATGATTACGGGGCCACTACTAAATATTAGGTTTTCTTTATCTCCTTACAGGAGTCAAACCTATAATGTCAAACCTATTGTAGGTTAGGCCACTTGTTTGCGTATTTATATGCGCGCTAAAATCTCGATAATTCGACGATTCATCCGGATTCAGCTTTGGCGGGAAGATTTAAATGGCCGTTTGGCAACAGTTAATCCTACAATATTTGGGTGTGATATTTAAAGGGCATAGCTCATTAGGTCAGCTATCCTCATTATCATAAATGTTAGTGTACAATATACCCAGTGGCGTAGCCATGGTTTTCTCACCTGGGGGGGCACCACTATCATGGGAGGGGCACCTGATACTCAGGGCCAGGTAGATACTTCATTGGGCCCTGGTGCTGTGGACCCCTATAAATTGATAGGCGAGCGAAGCGAACCAATCCAGCTGGGGGGGGGGAGAGATTTGTTTTGAATTTCACTACTTAATAGACTTGATCTGAAGCCATATTTTTTTTATAAATAGCACATTATCAAACTAATGATTCTAAGGAACTCCTCTTTGATTTTATCTTTAGCTTTGTCTGAATGGTTAATCATAAGCTTGTATTGCATTAACCCTCCAGCCCCGGTTATTGTACAGTATTGTATAATTTCCCCAAAACCCGGGGGTTTTGGCCGAAAAACGCCTACGCCTAGGCTACCGTATTTTTGTTATTTTGACTGCTTCCGCATTCCCGCGCATCCCAAAGCGTAGATGTGTTTCGTACCTGTAGAATGGCATTGAGTAGAGCTCTCTAAGTCAACTGGTTCAGTTGTGATGACGATTTCCGTGGAGAGAACTTTGTGGCGATATCAGCCACTTTTCACTACTTTTCACTACTTAACAATAACACACACCCACACACGAACAAGCGACGCCTCTCCTTCTTGTGGTCGGAGATGCGCGGCGTCGGTCCAACCAGCTGTTGTTTACATGCGTCGGACGGACGCCTCGCACACCAAGCTTACAGGCTTTCAAGCTGCCGGTGCCTCAGAGCCCTACCGGGTTCCGCGGGCGCATTTGTTATGGGTTTCTCAGAGCCCAACCGGGTCTGATGGGTTAAACTCCACTAACACTAACTCAATTTACATAACCAATTTGGTATATAAATATCAATCCTCTCAGAGCTTTATTAAACACTTGTACTGTATATTTGTGGACAGAAATTTTGGAAATTAGAAGCTAATTCGCATAATTGAAACTGAACCAAAGACATCTTATAAGACATAATCAGAGGAATATCCTTTACATAGGCTACAAAAATTACTACTGCATAATCTAAGGGAGAGCTTTATTGCTTCACTTAAGTTATGAAAATAGTAATGCACAGTAGGCCTACTTGCAGGATTAGGCTATACTGTATATTGCATTGATATGGTTTAGGCTACTGTATAATCTCTATAATTAAGGTTTAGCCTAGTGACATTATTGTGTTTACACAATGCCTGCAAATTATTTTAGAGTTGACTAGATAATAAGACATCATGATAATCGTACAAGAAATGCCACAAACCAGAAACATTTCTTACCTAAAGTGTCCTCCCTCGTCTCTCTCTTCACCACACAGCAATCAGCTGAGTGATTAACCTGACAAGCGCGATATAGACCTAGGGGCTAGGGTAGTTATTTGTGCATTTCTAGCCTTGGATTCTGACAGAATTCGTTATATTTACAATATAGAGCATTATTTGTTTTCGGTATGCATTTATTTTACATATATGATGTATATATGAACCTTCAGGAGTGCTAAAATAAGTTGGAAAAGCATTTGGGTGGTGAAAAACGAAGATATTGGCCACCCGGTCATAATCTCAGGTGAGAGAGAGCCACAGGCAACCCTCCCCTCTCGCTGTCTGTGAGTCAACTGAGGCGAGCGGGGCGGTGTGTGCCGGTGTCTGGGTGTTACATAACGATCTTTTATGCAACCCACTTGTGCTACATTATCGCGGGAGAGAAAAATAACCGATAAATGATGATAATAAGAGGAAAAATAGGTGATAATTGAGGATGGGAGGGAGGGGGGAATAAGGTGGGGAAGGAGGGGAGAGGGGGGGTGAGAAACACATGGATGAGTACTAGAGGGGAATTATCTCACCTAGAGACAAATTCCTTTGTTTTGATAGGCCCCTTTTTTTTTTGGAAGGCTTTTTTTATGGTCTTGCTTCCGTGAGGCCTATCGCGTTCCCTATAGGAAGCCTTCCGTGAGGTCTATCGCGCTTGCCGGGTTTAAAAAAAAAAAAAAAAAAAAAAAAAATCCTAGCATTCATTCGAGAAATAATATTCTTTTGCAGTAATATTTTGTTTTCTTATGCCTTAACCCTCTCACCACGGAAGACCTCTTGAACGCCCATAAAAAAGCATATAACAGGTACCCGGAAGGCCTCTTGAACGCCCAGTGGTTGAAAGCCTGTGAGCTTCGTGTGCGAGGCGTCGGTCCGACGCATGTAAACAACAGCCGGCTGGACCGACGCCCCGCATCTCCGGCCACAAGAAGGAGAGCGTCGCTTGTTCGTGTGTGCCTGTATGTTGTTGTTAAGTATCGAAAAGTGGTGTAAAGTGGCTGTTTTGGCCATAAAGTTATCTCCAATGAAATCATTATCACAGCTCAACCAGTTGACTTAGAGAGCTCTACTTAATGCCATTCTACAGGTAAATAACACAGCTACGCTTGGGGATGCGCGGGAATGCGGGAAGCAGTCTGATTAACGAATATACGGTAGCCTAGCCTAGACGTTTTTCGGCCAAAACACCCGGGTTTCGAGGAATATATATATAATACATAGCCGGGGCTGGAGGGTTAAATTAACTGAAAATGTTTAAACTTTATATATTAGAATAAGAAATAGTTCAGATATAACATTACTATTCAATTTTCCAATCTAGGATGGATGAAAAATCAAAGCTCCAACAGTTATGAAAACGAAAGAAAACGAGCCTCCAACCGATGATTAAGGCGGTAACTATCATAATTTTATACTCCTTTACAATTAAATGTTCACTGTTACTGCTGTTGGTGAAGTGATAAATTTAAATGGAGATACTTACGATCTTTAATAATTTGAATTATTGGATTAGGTGGTGGTGCCTTCTATCCAGGAGTTCCTAACTTCCTATTGAATACAAATTAACAATAACAAATTAGGTATACATGTAGGGCTGTGGTGTCTGGTGGGGGGGCACCTGGGGGACACAGGTTTCTCATGGAGGGGGGGGGGGGGTCACGTGCCCCCCCATGGCTACGCCACTGAATATACCTTCTATGTGCAATAATATAGTAGTCCGAGTTTCATATATTTTTTTTCTTTTTCTATATTCCAACTACAGTACTTCCTCTCGGGCATAGGCTGATAGCCTTTACACTCAACCTCTGAACACGGTGAGGCCCATGAGGTCTTGCTCCAGTCTAGGGAGTGAGACATGCAAAGCTTCACAGCTCGAAGCAACTCCATCTCTGAAGCTGCCTCGCCTCTGTGCTTCACAGTCTCAACCCCACAGACTCGGACCCTCACTCTCAGAACGCCACCTATTGAGCAATTAACTCACTAGGCATTGCCCCCCTGTAGCATATTTTGAATATGGGAATATTCATACAATGCTACTTTATCAGGGAACAATAAGGGTATTTTTTTGGCATTTCGGTGTGCTGTGGTAATGCACTGATTCCATCCCAATAATATCTTCCCATTGACATATTGGGATTCGAAACCGGGTCCATTGGATTACCAGTCCAGTGGCAAGACCACTCTGCCATACCTCCCACACATACCTCATTATAGGTTTGACTCCTGTAAGGAGATAAAGAAAACCTAATATTTAGTTGTGGTCCCGTAATCATTGACGAACATGCCTATTACATAAGGCACCCTCTTCAAACACTCATCCGCCGTAGTTTGAATCTACCGCGCAGAGCATTTAAAATTTGAGGAGCCTTCATCATGAGCGCACGCGACCTCACTCATGGCTTCAGTCATTATGAATTGGGTTCTCACTACGAAAAAACTTCGTAAAAAATAAAAAGAAAAAGAAAATAAGAATAACTATTCAATAAGCTTTCCATCATATCGTGGATGTACTTGTGTGGATCTTTTGACCAGACGCTACTGCAGGCGTCATTCTTCCTTCACTGACATATCAAGTAAACCAAAATCCTTAGTACATCAACGAATGGGAAGGGGATGGTCGGGAGGGCCCCAGTCGTCAATGATTACGGGGCCACTACTAAATATTAGGTTTTCTTTATCTCCTTACAGGAGTCAAACTTATAATTTATTAGTGGCCCCTCCATCATTGACGAACATGCCTGATTTCTAAGACTGGAGGGGGACATTCGTAATCATATCATAACTCTAGAAAAGCAGATAATCAAACAACCACATAGTATTCTTACTTTTGTAAAAAAGAGATATTCGGGTGCATAAACTTTATACAGCCTAAATCTTCAAAAAGGGGTACAAGCAGGAGCGTGCTTCAAAGAAGCCTGCTTGAAAAAGGGTTAACTCTGAGACTCTGTACACAGATCTGCTAGTTAAGAAGGCACCCCACTTAAAGTAAGTGGTGAAAACTAAAAACTTATAAGTTTACATGTGCACATATAAACCCCATTAACTAGTGGATATATTCCTAAAAATATAACCAAACATAAATGAATTCTTGTACATTCGTAGAAGTACTGAACTCGTGTACTTATGCAGAAGTAATTACTTCAAAAGTAAAAGTCGTAGTTGCAACTACCGAGATTTCTCAAAAATCTATTGCTTCACAGCCAAAGCTACTTACAACAAGAATTGTTGTAACACTACTATTGGCCTTTAGCACAATTTCCTGCAATGAATACTACAGAGAAATTTTTATAAAACAATGCCTACAAACAGTATCACAGCTCGTATGTTCCGAACACATACTCCGGAGGGGTCTAGGGTGTCCTATGTCACACTGACTGCACCCCCCACCCCCCCCCCTTTTTCTTGAAATTAAACAAAACGTGACTAAAAGGGCCACCTAGACCCTCTGCCGTAAAGCTATACATGGCAAGGAAGGTTTGTCCAGAGCTACTGAAAGGTATCGAGTCAAAAACTCTTGATTAGAGGCCCACAACTGTGTGGACTTAATAACTTCCACCGAAAGATTATTAAGGAAACGTAAAGAGGCTGTCCCCTTGCGTAAATCGTGGGTCTTACCCCCCAACGCCAGGATTCTTCTCTTTAAAGTCCTCGACCAAGAGAGAAGCCAGTGTACGCTCCATCAAGCGTTCACCCGGACTTGCGACCCATAAAGCGGCTCGCTTGGTGTAGTGACTAGCGTCTCGGACTTCCACCCAGAAGGCCCGGGTTCGCGCCCACGCTCGGCGCATTAAAGATTTTTCACAAGCACTGAGTCGCTACCATCCCTCATGAGCAAAGGGATGGGATAGTAGTACAGGACCCCAATGGAAATACGCCTAATCGGCCTTATTGAGCTATCCTTAGCTAGCTTAGCATGCGCTAGCTTTAAGAACTATTATTATTATTATTAAAGCACCCTGGTGATTTAGAGGTGCCACTCTTTAATATTTGGTTAGAGCTTGCACTGGGCAAAAAAGATGGTGCACCTTTCCCCTTTTTTAATGCCGGCACCGTGAACTCTGAAAACACGTGTTCACTGTGCTCATTCTTGGCTATGAATCCTGGGGAAGGTGCAATGTGAATACACTCATGAAGCCTATCAAACCTGAGGCAATTAGGTGTGTTGCTCATCGCCGCCAGCTCAGATACTCTGTTCCCGGTAGCCAAAGCCATAAGGAATACTGCCCTTTTGTAAAATCTGCAGTCTTTGGTACATACGGGAACGAGAATAACGACGATGCTTTGTCCAGAGACCATGTAGGCCTGAGCTGACGGGGAGGTGGACGGAGTTTTAAACCTGCCCACATAAATCACTTTCAGATAAATGTTTCTGCATGGATAGATAAATTAAATAATTAACAACCAACACCACCGAGGGCACAGTTTGTTTTGTTCTAAGAATCCGAGACGTAAAAGCTTGCCAATGCGATTGAAACTGTCGCTTTGTAGACTGGGTATATTGATTCGTGAATATCTTGGTCACGTCGCTACCATATGGTGCTAGCCACTTGGCCTCCTGAATGTCCATAATGAACAAGTCCGCGAGGTTTCTAGGTTGCCAATTGTGTTCTAAGTGGAACAACCCGACCGGGAGTGACACTGGGTGCGGGCACCACGTGTTCAAATGCTGGTACCACACTGCGCCGGCCACAGGGGCGCGATTAGCGAGACTACGCCTCGCTAATCCTGTAGTTTGTTGACTATGTGGCACATTAGAGACGCGTCTGGCGGCGGAAAATAGATAAATGGAACTCAACCTGTTCTCGTCCGTCATCAGAGAGTCAGGTCCGCCCGCCGGCGTTATCGTCCGGCGGGTGAGGTACAGTGGGAGTTTGTGAGTCTTCTCAGACGCAAACAAATCCACTTGTGGATGGTAATGCTCCGCACACGCAAGAGCGCCCATTCTGCTGTTGTGCTTTGTCTCTGAGACAGAGCGTCTGCCCAGACGTTTGGTACGCCTGGGAGATAAGATGCGTGAAGATGAATGTCCAGCCTGTTGGCTAGTATAAAAATCTTTTCTGACACGTTTAGCCACTTCCGAGATCTCATTGACCCTTGTTTCTGAATACAGTCAACCGCATTCAGATTGTCCATTCTGAAGGCCACCGACTTGCCCCGTAAAGCAGAGCCGTGGGCCTGAAGGACAGATAAGGGGACTAGTAAGTCTTTGACATTGATGTGGAAGATTTCTAAATGGGATAAAACCTTTGACCCTGATGCCCGAGGTTTGACTAAAAGCCCCAACCTATCGTTCCTGACGCATCCATGTCCACCCATACCGACGGCGGAGGAGAGGTTCATGACATGACTGCGTGCAACATTTCTCTCGTCGCCCAAACCGCTAGTAAGTTGTGTAATAACGTTGGGATAGGCCATACTATCCCCGCCGGTAATAGTGGGAAAAATTTGTTGCCCTCCAAGATTAAACGTTAGACTTACAACCGGCCCAACTTCACAGTTAGCTGAACCCAGTTGAGAGAACCGACTAGAGATTCCCAAAGTCTCTGTGTCGTAGTCAGACTGTGGAGAAACATAAACAGTTTTTGCGAAATCTGTTTCGAGTGTCCACACTCTGACTCAGAGTGAGAGAAGCTGTGTCCTCGACCAGCCCTATCCCCTGAAATACTCGTGGGGGAACAAGGGTTTGACTTTTACTAAGTTGACCTTGAATCCTAGAGATTTGAGATGGTTTAACGTAACGTAGACATGAATGATACGTAACTTTTCTGTTTCTGCCACCACCAGTTAGTCGCCCAGATACCACCAGACCCTGATCCCTTGTTCTAACAAGGGCATCAGGCAAGGGCAACTGCACCAAATCACCACCCATAACGAGGGGCGTCGCGCTCCTTGGTGCCGCTAGAAGAGCGGCGAACACATCTAAAGGTATCTAAAGGTAAGGGCTTGCGGGGACCTTGCTTGAATGCTTGTGCCAAATTGAAAACAGTCTTCCAAACTGCTGGTGAAATCAAAGAAGGAATTAGAACTGGAGACAGAACTACTTGGCTTGCAATACGGTCAAGAAGTTTCTTCACTAAGAACATCCTCAGATCCTGCCTTGCTCGAACTGCCTCTAATAAGGCCGTCCGAATATCTCCTAAAGACTTGGATGGAAGTCTGGAGAAGCAAGCGCCGGGAAAGTTCAATGGCTTTTCTGACTTCCGCGGCTTCTATTGCCTGAGAAGAGCGTAACAGAGACTTTGTTACTTGCTGGGAACCATATATTGCGAAAACAGTTTAAACGCTTTTCCTCTTAACCTAAACTCGCGGTCTAGGTAAGCTGGGGAAGGCGTGCTAAAGGGAGCTTATAATTCGCACAAATTGATTATTTGGGGGGTGGCAGCCAAGCAGAGGGGACTCCGCCGGCACCAAAAACCGGAAGAGAGAACCAAGAATGGCATTCTGGAGGGATTTGGTGGGAAGAATAAGTCATGGTTATAATAACTTACGTATCATTCATGTCTACGTTACGTTAAACCATCTCAAATCTCTAGGATTCAAGGTCCTTAATATGAACATCCAAAACATTTCCGTAACATTGCTACCCCTGACTCATCAGGCCCGTATAAAAGAGGCATAGCTCCTGTTTTTTGACTGGCGCCTTGTCTAAAGGAGGGGGAGATATGTCTGATATGACTTGCACAGTGGAAGTAGTGAGAGCTGATGTGCCTGGCACATTGGAAATTGGATCTGACACAAGAGGATGGTTAGGTATTTTAGCTAAAGCAAAGGATGTAGCCAGAGGTCGCACATTCGTCGACATCGCAGGATCTCCCGTATCAAAAGGAGTTTCCGGCGTAGGGCCAAAGAACCTATTAAGTGCATTCAATAGTAGTCCATCAATCTCTTCCGCCGGTACATACCTAGCCGATGACGAACTCCGTGGAGATTCGACAGTACCCTGAGAGTCGCCTAGAAGGTGACTGGACTCTTCAACCTCCATCTCTGAGACCAGAGATCGTTGTTCTTCATCCGTTAAGTCTGGCTTATCATGGGAAGATCCCGCCGAAGCCGGGACCTCCACATGTTGCCATGTTAAAACTGGGATAGAAGATGGTACATCGGCATCCCGGTGGACGTCAGCACTAGTTGAGTCACAAAGGGATGTGTTCTGTCCTGCCAGGACTGTGAGTATCGCCATACACCTTGGCTGTGGCTGTCCCTCGCTTGCGAGCTCGGTATACTCTCTGAATGGGAGCCCTCGTCCGAGTCCCGTAAAGGTTTATGATAATTAAAAGCTCCCATAGCTCATTAACACATTGAAAGCAGAGCTGGTGAGCAAAATCATAAAGTATACTAATTAATTTAATTTATATTTAATTGTATTAAAATAAATTACTATAAATAAACATAATATTATCATAATATAATCTTAGAAAATATATATGTTTATTATGATTCAGTTATTAAATTATTTCATTAACAAATAAAAATAAGATAGGGATACCTGAGCTTAACGGCGTTGAACATACAGCAATGAGAGGTTCAAGTGCCGACATGACAGAGGCTGGGGGAAAACTACCCCGCCCCCAGGAACTACCTGGTCACCTGGTGCAACACCGGTACTCCGCCCTGGAAAGAGAAATTTCCGGGGATTAATGCTCCTAGGGTTACACCCAAAAAATGGTACAAAATATGTGCCACAAAACCGCCGGTCAACGAACCGTAGCACTCCACCACTGCTTTTCGTTTTCCTTTAGTTTCATATTAAAGATTTCAGCATATCTTTACCTGTCCAGAATATTTAAGCATATCTTCTGAATCCTCATAAAGATGAAGCATATCTTTATTAAAGATGAAGTCTTTCAAGTATCCCTTTACACTTGAAACACTAGTAAGATTCAGGCATCTTTTTATCCCATAAAAAGTCTAAGCCTATCTTAATCTCTAATCCGGCTTCTCCCAGAAGCCCTCATAGATCGCCGTCTTGAAGGCCGTGATACCCTATTGTATCAATCAATTGTTTGGCAAATTATCGCGAATCGCAAATCCGTTAATATAACCACCCGAAGGTACAACCGCCGGGTTTTATATGCAATGTCAAACCAATTATACCTGCCCCAGACCTCTTTGTAAAAAGGTCGCTGGGAGGGAAAGACCAAACAAACAGACAGCATTGTTTCAATGGCTTTGAAAAGCCGAGAAAACCATGTCCAACAGGTGTCAGCATGATCACCTAGATAACTGTGTGGAGCCCCCCTCGCCGGGAATAACACAGGAAGCCTGATCCCAGGCTCGACCACAGAAAACGCAGTTTCTGATGAGCCCTCAAGCGACCAAACTCGTCGGGGTAACTTACCTATTTTAGCCATCCTGACTAAAACTCGGTAAACAAAAACGGTGTTCTCGGAGCAACGAGAAAAACGCCGGAAAGGTAACCCGCACCAAAGGAGACATTACAGGAGGGCGTAATGCATAAAGCAATGAATAACACAGGAAGCCTGATCCCAGGCTCGACCACAGAAAACGCAGTTTCTGATGAGCCCTCAAGCGACCAAACTCGTCGGGGTAACTTACCTATTTTAGCCATCCCGACTAAAACTCGGTAAACAAAAACGGTGTTCTCGGAGCAACGAGAAAAACGCCGGAAAGGTAACCCACACCAAACGAGACATTTTAACACGTTTTATACAAAGGGTGTGCGCAAAAATAGGGATACCTGAACAGGAGGGCGTAATGCATAAAGCAAAAACCGGGGCAAAGGTAGCCATGACAGAGACTGGTGGGAAACTTACTCCAGGTTCTGCATAGACCCGCCGGGACCCAGCTCTGGAAAAATAGAAAATTTCCAGGAATTAATGCTCATAAGGTTAACCCAATCATGTTCGCACACAAGTGTTAAATAACCCGCCGAGTAACGAGACGTAATACTCAACGACTACAGCTCGCTACGCGGTGGGGTTTCCTAAGTAAAAGATTTCAGAATATCTTAATTTGTCCAAAAGATTTATGAATACCCTCTGACATAATATATAAAGACCAGCATGGCGTTTATAACTGATTAAGTCTTTCCGGTGGTGTTTGTTTCAAGATTCAATTTTGGAAAAAAAATAAAATAAAAAAGACGCCGGCCCCCGAATTATCTCGTAGATAAAAAACTGGGAAGCCTGACAAATATACGAGATCTAACTTCTCCCGAAGTATCTTTTTAGATCGCCGTATGTTGAAGGCGGCGATACAAAACGTATCCCTCAATTGTCTGGTTAACTAACTGAATTGTAAATTCATTATTCCCATCCTTCCAAGGAGCACCCGCCGGGTGTGAATATTAGTTTAAAAAACGTTACCCCAATTGTGCCCTAAAGCGCCGTATGTTGAAGGAGGCGATACACAATGCATCCCTCAATTGTCTGGTCAACTAAACTGAATTTTGCAAATTCGGTCATCCCACCCTTCCAGGTTGCACCCGCCGGGTGATTTAAAGTTTAAAAGTTAACCCCAATTGTTCCTATCCCCACTTCTTTGTAAAAGATCGCCGGGGAGGAAATAGAGTATGCAGCAGTGGTGTGGTCTCCACACCTTATAAAACATAATAAAAAACTGGAAAGAGTTCAGAGAGTTGCCACTAAGATGATAGCTAGCCTTAGAGACCTGCCTTATGAGGAGAGATTGGAGAGGCTAAAGCTGCCGACGCTGAGGGAGAGAAGAGAGAGAGGTGACATGATCATGATGTTTAAGTGTGTGAAAGGTTTTGAGAAGATCGACAAGGGAGATTTTGTGGTGAGGGACGAGGGAAGAACCAGGGGTCATGATTGTAAGTTGAGGAAAGTTATATGTAAGTCTGATGTAAGAAAGTTCAACTTCCCGTATAGAAGCATTGAGTGTTGGAATAAGTTGGATGGGGAGGTGGTGGGAGCAAGAAATATCCAAACTTTTAAAGCAAAATTGGATAAATGTAGAGAGAGAGACAGGACAACACGAGCTTAGGCTCAAATCCTGTATACTACAATTAGGTGAGTACAACAACAGCATAGTTTTATATTGGCTTTGCAAAACCGAAAAAACTACAAACAACACGTGTCCGTATGAACACTGTTAGATGGGTACAGCCAACCCGCCGGGAATCATAAGGAGCCTGAAACAGGCACCCCAGAGACGCAGTCCTGGGGAGCCACAGACACCCACTCGCCGGGGAAACAAACCTGTTTTAAACCACGCTTGGCCAAAACTCGGCAACCAGCCGGGGTTATCAAGGTGAAACCGAGAAAAACCCGCCGGAAAAAACCCACCCCGTCCAGATACCATCTGAACGCAACACCGGACCGAGGCGTAGCCAAAACACAACTAACGCCGGGCCCAACATAGTCCGTGGAATTAGCCAATACACAACTAACCCAGGACACATAAATAGTCCGTGGAATTAGCCAATACACAACTAAACCAGGACACATGCCACCAAAGACCAGAGCATGGAGGGAGTTGGAGTTTGAGGAGATGGTAGAGGATATGATTCAGTCGTTGAGAAGATTGCTTTTAAGGAAGAATCGATTGATCTTGGTAGGAGATTTCAACTGTAGTGAGGTTGATTGGGAATCGGGAGATGCAGGGCCAAATCAGAGATCTTGGGGAAGTCGGCTAGTGGAGTTGGTTACGGAAAATGTACTTGCACAACATGTGAAGGAAAATACAAGAATGAGGGATAATAACGAACCTTCTAAACTCGATCTGATTTTTACAAAAGATCCTCACGAAATTAGTGATATAAACTATCTATGTCCTGTAGGTAAAAGTGATCATCTATTACTAAAATGGAAGTTGACCTCGAGTAATGCCAATAGATTAGACAATAGCTACATAAATGACAGATTAAATTATAGTAAAGCTGATTATGTATCCTTGAAAAGATATTTAGAGGGAGTAGATTGGGATCTTATTTTGAAGGAACGGGACGTACAAGGTAAATATAGTAGATTCCTCGAAATTTATAGAGTAGGAACCAATCTGTTTGTCCCAAGATATAAAACTGGAAATTTTACTAAGCAGAAAGATTGGTTTAATTTGAAATGCAAAAGAGCTTTGGGTAGGCGTGATGCAGCTTGGGCTAGATTAAGAAGAAGGAACACTGAGAGTAATCGGAATAAATATAAACAGGAGAGGAATAGATATGTTAACATAATTAGGCAAGTTAAAATGAACTATGAGAAGAACATAGTAAATAAATGTGAAAGTGACCCTAGATTATTTTATAAATATATAAACAGTAAGTTGAAGGTAAAGAAACAAATTACTAAATTAAGAGTTGATGCTAGGACGTATGAAAATGTATCGGACATGTGTGAGGTAATGAATAACAAATTGGGGTCAGTTTTTACTAGAGAGGAAGGTTTTGACGAACCACAGGCGGGAGTACTGGAGAGTGGTCTTAGTAAGATTGAAATAACTAGAGATGAGCTGTTATCTGCGATGAGAGGACTTGAAGTAAGGAAAGCTATGGGACCGGATGAAGTGTCTGCCTGGGTTTTAAAGGAGTGTGCAGAGCAATTAGTGGAGCCAGTGAGGGACATAATTCAAGCTTCCTTAGATAAAGGACAGGTTCCTGTTGAATGGAAAAGAGCTAATATCATTCCGATATACAAGAATGGAAACCCTGAGGACCCTCTAAACTATAGACCAGTTTCACTTACTAGTATTGTATGCAAGATTTGTGAAAAGTTAATTAGGAAGAGATGGATGAAAATGTTGGAGAGAAAGAAGATAATAACCCCAAAGCAATTTGGATTCAGAGAAGGGACATCTTGTGTTACCAGTTTGCTATGTTATTACAGTAGGGTGATAGATGTACTCCAAGAGAGAGGCGGATGGGTGGACTGCGTCTACTTAGACCTTTCCAAAGCATTCGATAAGGTACCACATAAGAGATTGTTATCTAAGCTTGAGACGCTAGGATGTGTCAGGGGGAGTTTGTTGAAATGGATGGAGAGCTATTTAACAGATAGGAAAATGAGGACCAACATTAGAGGAACTTACTCATCGTGGCGGAAAGTTGAGAGTGGTGTGCCGCAGGGATCTGTGTTGGCACCTCTCATGTTCCTTATGTACGTGAATGACCTGCCGATAGGCATAAACTCTTACATGTCAATGTTTGCAGATGACGTAAAAATTATGAGACAAATAACAAATAAAAGTAGTTGTGAGGAGCTGCAAGGGGATTTAGATAAAATATACGAATGGAACACCAAGTGGAAAATGAAATTTAATATAAGTAAATGCCATGTGTTAAATATGGGAAGAAGTGTGAATAGACCAAATTGGGAGTACAGGATGGGAGATAATATAATTAGCAAGGCCGAAAAAGAAAAAGATTTAGGGTTGATTATACAAAATAATTTGTCGCCAGAGAAACATATTAACAAGCTCTTTAGCGGAATGTATGCAATGGCCGGGAATATGAAAGTTGCTCTGAACTACTTGGATGAGACCATGGTAGCGAAAACTATGAAGAGTATGATTAGACCAAGATTGGAGTATGCAGCAGTGGTGTGGTCCCCGCATCTAAAGAAGCATGTTCACAAGTTAGAAAGAATCCAGAGAGCAGTCACTAGATTGGTTCCAAGTCTCAGAGAACTGCCATATGAAGGGAGGCTAGACAAATTAAATCTACCGAGTCTAAAAGAGAGGAGAGAGAGGGGAGACATGATAATGATGTACAAATGTACCCGGGGGCTGGAGAGGCTGGATAGGGAGGATATATTAATTATGGATACAGGAATAACTAGAGGCCACAGCTACAAAGTAAAAAGACCTACCTGCAAGAACGATATCAGGAAGTTTAGCTTCCCCTATAGATGTATTGACAAATGGAATGGGCTGGAGGAGGAGGTGGTAGGGGCAAGGAACATCCATATTTTCAAGAAAAAATTGGATAAAAAGTAGACTGAGAGACGGGACAACACGAGCTTAGCTCAACTCCTGTAAACTACAATTAGGTAAACAATTAGGTAAATACACATGACACAGTAGTTCATATTTAGAAAATAAATCAATAACACTTGTAACTATGGGGGAGGCACTCACTATAGGCAGTTATGCCTTTTGCCTCCCTCAATCACATAGAAAAAAAAAAAAAAAAAAAAATTGGTAAAGCTACGAGAGGCTGGCTAGGCCTAGGCAGACGGATAACAGTAACATGTCGGAATATAAACAAAAAGCACTGAATTATATCACAACAGGAACCACCGCCAACACACCACTGTAGCAAACACTTCCGGCAACGGGAAGAACTGACTCGGGACCCAGAAAAAACTTCACTAAGTGAAGAAAAATACGCTGGAAACGTCAGCAAAAATACGCTACCTCATCAGAAAGATAAAAGGAAGCAATAACGCGTAATGAAAGCCGCCTGCATCACAAAGCTAGCTAACTGTGAAAAAGTTCACCTGTCCACAACAGGACCACGAGGGTACATCCGAAATAGATGCCCCAAACACACGACCCAAAATACACTGCACTGCGGGCAACTAGCCCAGGACACTCCTGCTACGCATATCCTAACCTTACTCGATACATCCCGGAGTAAACAAATGAGAAAAAACTCACTAGGGACGCAACAAATGCGGAACCCGCGGAGCGTGGGGAGACGTCCGGGCAGGCTGAGCGCAGAGCAGAGAAGGAAGAATGACGCCTGCAGTAGCGTCTGGTCAAAAGATCCACACAAGTACATCCACGATATGATGGAAAGCTTATTGAATAGTTATTCTTATTTTGTTTTTGTTTTTATTTTTTACGAAGTTTTTTCGTAGTGAGAACCCAATTCATAATGACTGAAGTCATGAGTGAGGTCGCGTGCGCTCATGATGAAGGCTCCTCAAATTTTAAATGCTCTGCGCGGTAGATTCAAACTACGGCGGATGAGTGTTTGAAGAGGGTGCCTTATGTAATAGGCATGTTCGTCAATGATGGAGGGGCCACTAATAAATATACAGTACTGTATATATATATGTAACACACCTCATATATATGTAATTTTTTATTTTTTATTTTTTGAATGGTTGTGATGAGAGGCAGTTCCGACATGTTGTGCCGCATATAGAGGAATTAGGGATACCCATAGAATAACACAGTTGGGTAAAGAGCTTCAGGAGTCAGGCCACCATTTTGATTCTCAGTATCTCTGTTAAGCAGTCCATGCTGTGAAAGCAGTTACAAAGATGAAAACACATTTAAAGAGAGGTATGAGTAATTGTATGAGCAGCATAAGTTTAATAATGAAGTGTAGAAATAATGGCAACCTATCAAATAATGCACTGTGAAAGTGAAAATCAGGATGGACTATTTTGATATGTTGGCCGTACGCTATTTATCTAAAGATACCTTTCTCCCGTTAGGGCTGCTACCATCAGTGTTGCAATATGGATTGAGCTGCCAATATGCATTTTTTTATGATTTATTTATTTATGAGACCAAAATATTAATAATTGTATTGATAGATACATAAGGATAGACACATTTTACACTCACGTGATATAAATATAAAATACTGCCTTCACATTACTTCATCATGTACAAAATATATCAGGGTTAGCTAGATAAAGGCAATATCAAAACAGATTTGAATCCTGCTGTCTAGTTCCCTTTATCACTACCACAAGAGAGAGGCGACAGGGTTTGCCATCAACTTTCTAAGCTTAATCTTGGCTTTATTTACTATTATAGATACAAAATTATGGCAAACCGATACAACTGTGCAGTAACAATAATTCTTTTACATGCTCTAGACAGTGATAAAATGGGAAGGGATTTTTCATGAGGTATGCTATTTAAGTGGAGGGGGCTCCGAAGCAAACCCCCAAGGCAGGGCGAGATCTTAATTTTATCTTTCTGCTTGTAGATTGCTCGAACTGCAGATTTCCGTAATCCTAGGTCTAGTCTAATGGCTGAATTTCCGTGCCCACGGTCTTTTCTCTCTTTCACTTCTCGTTTTATGTCGAGCATCAGCTTATTCCATTTACCAGATAGTGGTCGCAGCATACTGAAGGGGCTCTGGGAGGTTCAAACTCTTCAAAATACATACATTATAGGTTTGACTCCTGTAAGGAGATAAAGAAAACCTAATATTTAGTAGTGGCCCCGTAATCATTGACGAACATGCCTATTACGTAAGGCATCCTCTTCAAACACTAATCCGCCGTAGTTTTGAATCTACCGCGCAGAGCATTTAAAAAACTGAGGAGCCTTCATCATGAGCGCACGCGACCTCACTCATGGCTTCAGTCATTATGAATTGGGTTCTCACTACGAAAAAACTTCGTAAAAAATAAAAACAAAAAGAAAATAAGAATAACTATCTAATAAGCTTTCCATCATATCGTGGATGTACTTGTGTGGATTTCTGACCAGACGCTGATTCAGGCGTCATTCCTCCTTCACTGACATATCAAGTAAACCAAAATCCTTAATACATCAACGAATGGGAAGGGGACGGTCGGGAGGGCCCCAGTCGTCAATGATTACGGGGCCACTACTAAATATTAGGTTTTCTTTATCTCCTTACAGGAGTCAAACCTATAATTTATTAGTGGCCCCTCCATCATTGACGAACATGCCTGATTTCTAAGACTGGAGGGGGACATTCGTAATCATATCATAACTCTATAAAGCAGATAATAAAAACAACCACATAGTATTCTTACTTTTGAAAAATATATTTAAATGTGGCGTAGGCCAAAAATATACAAGAAAAAGGGGTTCAGGCAGGTGCGTGCTTCAAAGAAGCCTGCTTGACAAAAAATGGGTAACTCTGAAGATTCTGAACACACATCTGCAGTTACAAAGGCACCCCACTCAACGAGTGGTGACAAAAATAACAAGTTATAAGTTTATATGTGCACATAATAAACCCCAAAATAATCGTGGAGGTAAATTGCAAAGGACCTCCACTATTCTAATATTAGATTGCTTTCGCAGCTAAAACTATTATAACAACACCGTTGTTTTGTACTAACATTGTACTAGCACAATTTCTCACTGAGAAAGTTTCATATCACATTAACCTTAAATTGTATCACAGCTCTCATACTCCCGCGGGGTCTAGGGTGTCCTATGTCAGCTGACTGCACCCCCCCCCCCCCCTTTCTCGTGAAAAAACACAAAAGTGACTGCAGGGCCACCTAGACCCTCTGCCTTAAAGCTATACATGGTAAGGAAGGTTTATCTAGAGCAACTGACAAGTATCTAGACAAAAACGTATGATTAGACGCCCACAACTGAGTGGACGCGATATCGTCTACTGAAAATTTTTCAGGAAACGTAAAGAAGCTGCCCATTTGCGTAAATCGTGGGCCCTACCCACAACGCCGGGATTACTCTCTTTAATGACTTCGACCAGAAGAGAGGCTAATCGTCGTTTAAGTAAGCGTTTACCCGTACTTGCTACCCATAAAGCACCTTGGGGGTTAAGAGGAGCTACTCTCAAATATTTGGTTAGAGCTTGCACTGGACATAAATTATGATGCACCTTTCCCCTTTTCAACGCTGGCACCATGAACTCAGAAAACACGTGTGCACTGTGCTCATTCTTGGCTACAAAACCTGGGGAAGGTGCAATGTAAATACATTCATTCAGTCTGCCAAACCTAAGGCAATTAGGTGTGTTGCTCATCGCCGCCAGCTCAGATACTCTGTTCCCGGTGGCCAAAGCCATAAGGAAAACCGCCTTTTTTAAGAGTAATGCAAAGTCTGCAGTATTCTGGTACAGACGAGAGTGAAGTAAAGACAAGGCTTTGTCGAGAGACCAAGTAGGCATGAGCTGACGGGGAGGTGGGCGAAGTTTAAAACAAGCTCTCATAAAACCTGTTTCCTCCGCCACCAGTATGGAGAGACCTGTCAGGTCTAAAAAGGGCACTCTAATCGCAGTTAAGTGATTTTTTAATGTTACCACAGATAAATGTTTCTGCTCAAACAGATAATTTAAATAATTGAAAACTAAGGCCACTGACGACACCCTCTGTTCCGTTCTGATGATCCAGGAAGTAAAAGCTTGCCAATGTAAGTGATACTGTCGTTTCGTAGACTGAGTATATTGATTGATTAATTTATTGGTCACATCTCTACCGTATGGTGCTAGCCACTTGGCCTCCTGAATGTCCATAATGCAAAAGTCAGCGAGGTCGCTAGGTTGCCAATCGTGTCTAAGTGGAAATACCCGACCGGGAGCGACACCGGGTCCGGGCACCACGTTTTCAATTGCTGGTACCACAACTGCGCCGGCCACAGCGGCGCGACTAGCGAGACTAAGCCTCGATAATCTCGTAGTTTGTTCACTACATGGCACATTAGTGACGCATCTGGCGGTGGAAACAGATAGATGGAGCTCCATCTGTTCCAGTCTGTCACTAGAGCGTCTGGCCCCCCTGCCGGCGTTTTCGCCCGGCGGGTGAGGTATAGAGGGAGTTTGTGAGTCTCCTCGGACGCAAAAAGATCCACTTGTGGATGGGAGAGCTCTGCAATCATTAGGTTGAAAATGGGTTGCTTGAGCTCCCATTCTACTGTCTTCTGTCTCCGGGACAGAGCGTCTGCCCAGACGTTCGCTACGCCTGGGAGATAAGATGCGTGAATGTAAATGTCTAGTCTGTTGGCGAGAGTAAAAATCTCTTCCGACACGTTTAGCAACTTCCTTGACCTCGTTGACCCTTGTTTCTGAATACAGTGAACTGCATTCAGGTTGTCCATCCTGAAGGCCACCGACTTGCCCTGTAACGCCGGCCCGTGAGCCTGAAGGAAATACAAGGGGACTAGTAATTCTTTGACATTGATGTGAGAGATTTCTAAGTGGGACCAAATCCCCTGACCCTGGTGCCCCTGATTTGACTGAAATCCCCACCCTATTGTGCCTGACGCATCCGTGTCTACCCATACCGTTGGTGGAGGAGAGGTCCATGACATTATTGAATGCAACGTTTCCCTCTTTGCCCAGACCGCTAGCAAGGTGTGGCTTAATTTTGGGATGGGCCATAATTTGTCCGCCGGTAAGAGCGGGAAATATTTGTTGCCTTCCAATATTAATCGTTTTACTTTCAACCGGCCCAACTTGACAGTTAGTTGAATCCAGTTGAGAGAGCCTACCAGAGACTCCCAGACCCTCCGCGTCGTAGTCAGACTGTGAAGAAACATGAACAGTTTCCTGCGAAACCTGTTGCGATTGTCCACACTCTGACTCAGAGTGAGAGCGGCCGTGTCCCAGACCAGCCCTATCCACTGAATTACTCGTGAGGGAACAAGGTTTGACTTTACCAGATTTACCTTGAAGCCTAGAGTTTTGACATGATTTAAAATAATATTGACATGTTTTATGCATAAGTGTTGTGTCTCTGCCACTACCAGCCAGTCGTCCAGATACCACAACACTCTGATCCCCTGTTTTAACAATGGCATCAGGGCTTGCCGGACTAATTTCGTGAATAATCGAGGTGCTAGGTTCAAGCCGAACGGCATCCTTTGAAAAACAAAATTTTGGTGCCTGATCCGTAAGGCCAAAAACCTTTGAAATCTTTTGTTGACCGAGACGTGCCAATAGGCGTCTGTCAGGTCTAGTGAACACATCCAACCTCCCGGCGGAAGTGTTAGCCTGATTTGGTGTACTGTTAACATTCTGAAAGATTCGTTGTGAATGTGAAGGTTCAGATAAGACAGGTCTACGACCGGCCTCATCTGAACACTGTCCCTTTTGGGAACCAAAAATAGTTTGGACGTGAATACAGGGTAATTTGGGGGGACCGGGATGATGACATTCTTGGCAATCATTTCCTGGACCAGTGACTCCACCTCTAAAGAAACAAAATTCGCCGTTGTCGGCTGACGTAAGCGAGGTCGCCGGAGCCACTGCCAAGTGATGCCCTTGCGTGCCACCATCCGTGCCCAAGTGTTTAAAGGCCATGCCTGGTGGCACGTTCGGAACGACCCAGTTAGCAGACAAGGGTTCGCCGGCTGTACTACCCTCGGGTCCTCCGGCCTTAAGGTTGGCACCGGGAGTGAGAGAGACTTTAGTTTTTTGATGGTGGGGTTGGTGGTGCTGGACGCTTTGCCGGCTGGCTGGTGTTGGCCGAAGACTGGCCCTGACCTGGCTTATGCTGGCCGCGTCCTCTCTGACCTGAAAACCGACTCTGTCTATGCCTGTACTGACCTTGGGGGGAGTTGGAGGACTTAGGTAGAAGAAAGGGTTTAGATCCCCCTGGCTGAGCTTTAGCAGATGGCCTGGGTTTGGGGAAATTAAATGCAGGTTTCTTAGCTGGAGTGGGACTGTGCTTAACGGCCTGTGCCATATTGAACACTGTTCGCCATACTTCAGGGGACATTAAAGAGGGAGTAAGCACTGGTGACATGATCACCTGATTCGCAATGCGATCAGGTAGCTTGCGAACTAAAGACATTCTGAGATCTTGTCTTGCTCGTACCGCCTCAAGCAAGGCGGTGCGTATGTCACCCAAGGATTGGATTGACGACTGGAGGAGCAGTCGCCGGGATAATTCAACCGCGTCTGCGATTGCCTGAGTGGACCGTAGTAAAAACTTAGCCACCTGTTGAGACACTATGTACTGAGAGAACAGGCGAAAAGCTTTCCCCCTTAGCCTAAATTCTCTGTCTAGGTGAGTAGGGGTAGGGGTAGTGAAGGGGTCTTTAAGCTCACAAAGATTAATCTTAGGGGCAGCTAGGAAAGAAAACAAGGCTGCTGGGCTCCGCCGGCAGAACCTACCGGCATGGAGAACCAAGAATGAGTATCCTGAGGGATTTGGTGTGAAGATTTAGAAGTAAAAGTGGTTGCAAAGTTTTGAGCCTCTATCTCCCAATCTACCCAAGGTCCTGGCCCCAACTGCCCCACCTTCAAAACTGGATTAGCTGCTTCGTCTGTGACGGTCTGTAAATCAAGTTCAGGAGTAAGAGCTGACAGAGTCTTAATATCATTAAACCCATCCAGCTTAGACCAGTCTGAAAATAGTTTTGAAGCTGAGGCAGGGGGTAACGCTGGTTTAGAAGCATACACAAAATAGTCTTGGTGATAATAACTAGGTATAGCCTTGATGTTTACGTCTAGTACATTCCCCAAATTATCCAAGGCCCTCAATTTCTTCGACTTATTGCCCTGGATGACCCACTCATGCGGTACCGGGAGTTCCCCTGACAAGGTAGGTTGGGCGAGCTCTGGGTTAGAGGGGGTCAAAAGGACCCATGACTCGTCTGGTCCATAAAGCAAGGGCATAGCTACCTTTCTGAGAGGCGCCTTGTCTAGATGGGGAGGATTGACGTCTGTGATGACCCTGACATTTGAAGTTGTCAATGCCGCCGTAGCAGGCTTAGGAACCCCTGATGGTGACAAAGTGGGAGGGTTAGGGATCTTAGATAAAGCAATTGAAGTCATCAGAGGCCGTACCGTAGAACTTGTCGTGGGAGCCCCCAAGTCCATAGTGGGGGTTTCCTGTTGTTGGCCAAAAAATTTAGATAAAGCATCAGTCAGTAGCCCATTAATTTCTTGTGCAGTAACAAATTGGTTAGATGATGAGCTTACAGGTGAATCATTAATATCCTGCGTGGCGTCTAAGCCTGAGCCTGACTCTTGCCCTTCCATCTCTGAAATTATAGAAACCTCGTCTTTTTCCTCCTGATCCTCCTGAGAAGACCCCGCCGAAGCTGGGGTACCTTGTTGCCAAGATAAGTCAGGAATAGAGGATGGGATCGCCGTGTCCCTGTGGACATCAGCTACTGTGTGACTCGTTTGAATCGGACGAGGTTGGTCAGACCCTGGCTGAGCAAACCGCCTAAAACCGAGGCCCTGGCCTACACTCTCTTGGGAGTCTGAAACATTCTCAATTATCGAACCTCCTGAACTTTCCAATTCCAGGGTTAGAATATTAATAGGTAAATCCTCTTTAGGGACAGACACCGCACTGGACCCTGGAGGCCTAACACAAACTTTGTCTGAGGTAGAGGTACTATGAGAGGCACTAGAAACTGGTGAATGTAGAGAGGACTTTTTCTTATGTGAATCCTTTTTAGAGGATTTATGGCTACGGTGTGACCGAGAACTACTCTTAGAGTTGGAGGAATCCCCGCCGTGACCACTGGTGGAACTTTCCGTCCTACTCTTCTTACTCGCTGGCGAAGAGGCACGACTAGAAGACTGGCGTCTGAGAGGAGACCGAGACCGAGATCTCTCCCGAGACGATGAGGCGGACGCCGGGGGTGTAGGCTCTCTTGGACGTTTTGGTGTAGTAGCCGAAGATACAGAACCCTGACCAGTCTCCGCCGGCTTATAACTCGTGACTCTAGAGGAACGTTTAGGGGGGGGAGGGTGTTCAAACAGCAATCGATCCCAAAGAGGGACGTTGTCACATTGAAGTGATTTATGCGCAACAATCGTAGTGTAAGCTGCCATCTGCTGCCGTACTTCTCTTAAAGCTACTGCCGCGGTCTTATCATTATCGCAAAGGACCTTGATAGCTAATTGGGAGCAAAAAGAACAATTACGCATAACCCAGACCCCTTGAACGGTCTAGACATTTAACACACCTTATGCAACGGGTATGCGCAAAAATAGGGATACCGGAACAATCAGGGGTAGTGCATAAAGCAAAGACTGGGGCTGAGGTAGCCATGACAGAGACTGGTGGGGAAACTACCGCCGGGTCTGTATTGGTCCGCCGGAGCCCAGCTCTGGAAAAAAAGAAAATTTCCAGGAATTAATGCTCATAAGGTTAACCCAACATGTTCGCACACAAGTGTTAATAACCCACCGGATAACGAGATGTAATGACACAAAGATCACAGCTCGCTACGCGGCGGGGTTCAGAATATCTAAACAAATCTTTTGAAGAAAGTGAAGAATACCCTCTGACATAATATAACTGTCCAGCATGGCGATTATAGTCTTTCTGGTGATGACTGTCTTAAGATTCAATTTTGGAACAAAACAACCCCCCAAAAAGACGCCGGCCCTTGAAATATTTTAGTAGAATAACACAGGGCAGGCTGACACGAGATCTGATTTCTAACGAATTGTCACAAAAAGATCGCCGTAAGGTTGAAGGCGGCGATACCTAATTGTATCACTAAATTAAGTGGTTAACTCGAAATTGAATTGTAAATTCCTTATTTCCTCCACCTAGGAGCACCCCCGGGTGTGAAAAACGATGTTAACCCTAATTGAACCTTCAATCGCCGTAAGTATAAAGGCGGCGATACATATAGTATCACTTAAATGGATTGGTTAATGAACTAAGTGACTTAGTTGTTCATCCCACCCTACCAAGGTACACCCGCCGGGTGAGATGTCAAAAAGTTAACCCCATAAGTTCCTGTCCCCACTTCTTTGTAAAAGATCGCCGGGGAGGAAAGCCCTTAACCCGGCAAGCGCGATAGGCCTCACGGAAGGCTTCCTATAGGGAACGCGATAGGCCTCACGGAAGCAGGACCATAAAAAAAGCCTTCCATAAAAAAAAAGGGCCTATCAAAACAAAGGAATTTGTCTCTAGGTGAGATAATTCCCCTCCAGTACTCATCCATGTAAATCTCACCCACCCCCCTCCCCTCCTTCCCCACCTTATTCCCCCCTCCCTCCCCTCCTCAATTATCACCTATTTTTCCTCTTATTATCATCATTTATCGGTTATTTTTCTCTCCCGCGATAATGTAGCACAAGTGGGTTGCATAAAAGATCGTTATGCAACACCCAGACACCGGCACACACCGCCCCGCTCTCCTCAGTTGACTCCCAGACAGCGAGAGGGGAAGGCTGCCTGTCTCTCTCTCTCGCCTGAGATTATGACCGGGTGGCCAATATCTTCGTTTTTCACCACCCAAATGCTTTTCCCACTTATTTTAGCACTCTTGAAGGTTCATATATACATCATATATGTAAAATAAAAGCATACCGAAAACAAATAATGGTTTATATTGTAAATATAACGAATTCTGTCAGAATCCAGGGCTAGAAATGCACAAATAACTACCCTAGCACCTACTGTCATATCGCGCTTGTCAGGTTAACAACAGCTAGGTTTTTCATGTGGTTTTGTAAAACCTGGTAGAAAAACTACATAACGTATGTTCGCATGAACAGCGTTTTATAGATGGGTAAAATCATTCCGCCGGGAATCAAAGGGTGCCTGAAACCAGGTACCAACAGAGACGCAGTCCTGGAGAGCCACAGACACCTCATCGCCGGGAACACCAGCCTGTGTGAAAACCACGTGTGGCCCAACACGGCTCTCGGCCGGGTTTTTATCATGGTGAAACCGAGAAAAAACCCGCCGGAAGTAAACCCACCCCGAACAGACACCATCTGATCGTGCAACGGACACGAAGGAAGCCACGCACGACTAACCTAAGTCCACACAATAATCCGTGGAATTAGCCAATACACAACTAAACCAGGAACAAACATAGTCCGAGGAATTAGCCAATACACAACTAAAACCCGGATACACATGACACAGTAGGGCATATTTATAAATAATAAACAATAACACTTGTACATGTGGCAAAGCTACGTGTGGCTGGCTAGGCCTAAGTAGACGGCATAATAAATGTTGAAATATACACAAAACACTGGAAATATCACAACAGGAACCACCGCCAACACACCACTGTAGCAAATACTTCCGACAAAGGGAAGACTGACTCGGGACCCAGAAAAAACTTCACTAAGTGAAGAAAAATACGCTGGGAACGTCAGAAGCAAAGCTACCTCATCAGAAAGATAAAAGGCAGCAATAACTAACGCGTAATGAAAGCCGCCTGCAACACAAGCTAACTAACTGTGAAAAAGTTCACATGTCCACAACAGGACCACGAGGGAACATCCGAAATAGATGACCCAAACACACGACCCAAAATACACTGCACTGCGGGCAACCAGCCCCGGACACTCCTGCTACACATATCCTAACCTTACTCGATACATCCCGGAGTAAACAAATGAGAAAAAACTCACTAGGGACGCAACAAATGCGGAATCAGCGGAGCGTGGGGAGACACGTCCGGGCAGGCTGAACGCAGAGCAGAGAAGGAGGAATGACGCCTGAATCAGCGTCTGGTCAGAAATCCACACAAGTACATCCACGATATGATGGAAAGCTTATTAGATAGTTATTCTTATTTTCTGTTTGTTTTTATTTTTTACGAAGTTTTTTCGTAGTGAGAACCCAATTCATAATGACTGAAGCCATGAGTGAGGTCGCGTGTGCTCATGATGAAGGCTCCTCAGTTTTTTAAATGCTCTGCGCGGTAGATTCAAAACTACGGCGGATTAGTGTTTGAAGAGGATGCCTTATGTAATAGGCATGTTCGTCAATGATGGAGGGGCCACTAATAAATACAAGTTTAAAGACCGTTTTGTCCATAGAGAATGTGGTTACAGTCTCACGTCCTAAATGGCGGCTTTCCAGGCGACCCTGTCAAGGGCTGCCTCTGTTGTCATGTTCCATATTTTGAGATCGGACCAGAGTACCTAATCTCACGTTATTCTAGGTTAACCCCTACTCGCAGCTCCCCCCCAAGTTCACAGTTCGGCATTTCTTCACTCAGCACTGATCATCCATTCTCTCCACATGTCCAAACCAACCAAGTTGGCTCATGCGCATCACTTCACTGACACTCCTAATGCCCAGACGCCTTCTTAATTTCTCACTCGATACCCCGTCCCTGTGGTTAACCCCACATATCCATCTCATCATTCTCTTCTAATACCGATCCATTCTATTGACATCCTCTGCTTTAACCGGCTACGTTTCTGGTCATCGCACTCCTAACACACGAGATATACACCTTCCCTGTAAGGTGAAGTGGGAGTCGTCTCATGCCCAGGATTGGCAATAGCTTTCTAAACTTCCCCCAGCCACTTCTGACTCTAGCATTGGAGCCAGCTTCCGCACCACCTCTATGTAATATATATGTAAACAATATTTCATGGCAAAAGAAAGTGGAAAAATATATTGAGGATAAACTTCCACGTAGTGGTAGGGGCATTGTGTCACAGACAAAGGAAGCATGTCTTGACTAAGTAGCCTGGAGGCATTTCTGCTGTGGCCAACCTTTAGCAGGGGTTTCCCAGGGGGAAACAAGGCGTCGGAGATGATGATGATGACAATATGTCAACACATTTTAACGACTGTCTTGTATAATATGCTGATGATACACAATTTCTACATAGTGGTTATATCAACGATTTAGATGATCTTATTAAAAGACAACTAATACTTAGCACAATTTAATATCTATTTTCAAACCAATGGGGTTATGGTAAACTTAAGTAAGACTCTATGCTTCTTTCTTTGGTTCACGAGGGTACATAGCACGCATTCCTGTGGATACAAATATTAAATTTGATGACAATACTATTGTGCCTAATAAATCTGTTCAAATGTAGGTGTGTCCTTTGACTGTCATATGCTGTTTGATACACACATAACTGAAATGACTATACGAAAGTAACAGGAACATTGATGTTTTTAAATAGAATAAGAGATAATTTTGATAAGTCTACTCGCATAATTGTTGTGCAGTCCCTCGCACTTAGTACATTAAACTACTGTTCTCAGATATGGGGTACGACTAACATCTGACAACTAAACAGGGTGCAAAAACTACAACATTTTGCAGGAAAAGTGTCAGTGGGAGAGAGAAACTATGATCATGTGACTCCTCTTCTAAATTATCTCTATGATTGTCAGTAAAGAAAACGATCGTGTGTGACACATGTATTTCAGTGTATAACAATAAGCATATCATATATCCTAAATTACTTTACTTTTAGTTTTTTGCTGCAAATTTTTTGTTTCATTCAGGCACTTGCTTAAATTAATCAGGAGTGCCTGAATGAGTCGTACTATAGCGGGAAAATGTCCGCACTGAAAAGTTTAACCCTCCCCCCCCCCCCCCCCCCCCGGGCTAGCCTTCTAAATGACAGCACTACGATCCGGGCGATCTGGCCAAAAAATTTGTAATACAGTAGGCCTAGGCCTATATTTGTTATTTTAACTGCAAGAGAATTCACATACATCTCGAAATGTAGCCCTTACTTGTATCTGTAGACTGGCGTTAAGTAGGGCTCTCCAGGTCAACTGGTTCGGTTGTGATGACGATTTCCGTGGAGAGAGTTTTGATACGGTTTTAGCAATATCGGACACTTACAGACACTAATTTCGTTCTAGCAGACAACAACAACAATGATCCGACTTCTTCTTATTTTTGAAGCTGCATGTCGCTCCGACCGGCTTTGTTTACTTTCGTCGCGCGGCTTTCAAACCACGCTTAATAGGCTTTCAAGCTTACGGATTTTAAAAGGACACCCGGGCTCTTGCCCTTCGCAAGGGGTATCATTTTAAAAGGACACCCGGGCAGGAAGGGTTAAACTCATTACTGAATACAGTAGGCAGTTTTTTTAATGCTGTGGTCAAACTGTTTCACCAATATCTATGTCGTTGGTACCACAACGTTCAAAATTACGAGCCTCACCCAATTACGCAAAAATGGCGTTGATCATCCGTGTAGTTTTCAAGATTCACATTTTTAAGTTAATTTTAGTTTTTCAAGATGGCCGCCAAAAAACGACGTGTAGGGCAAATCCTTTATAACATTTGTGGAGCATTGGTAGAGCAGTCCATACACCAAAACATAATAATTTCCTATGAGTGGGAGGGATGGTATTTATGCCGGAATGTTTTTAGAAATGCGGCCGACGTGTGTGTCTGGCCACCATTTTGGAGGTTTAGTATATCAAAAGGTGCCCAATATAAAAACACACCTGTGTCAAAGTTTTGTCGCGATCTGCCGAGCAGTTCCGGAGGGGTCTGTTCTTTCTCCAGTTCTCTCTCTAATAACTGTCTTGATAGAGTACAGTAATGCATAAATGCACGGAATTTTGGTGTGAGTATCCTAGGTTCGAGTCCTTGGATTGCCACATATATTTGTTGATTTCATTAATTGGGTTTAGAAGTAGAGTTGGTTGGTGAAAAAAATATAATTAATTAATGATCTCCTCAACTGTACCTTTAGTCCCATCCACTCATGTATGCGCTGATGACTCTTACCTTACACTATTCAACTAGTTTTTCACAAACAAAAAAAAACATCATGCAATCACTCCAAAACTTACGTAACATGGCCTTGGCAAACCTATCTTCTGATCTCTTTACTATCTCTGATTTGGGCAGAGAAAACCTTGTTACTTTCAATGCTTCCAAAACTCAATTTCTCCATCTGTAATTCTGTATACAGTACTTGGCACATCCTTCCAGAAACTATCACTTACCCTAATGCAACTTACAAATTAACCCTTTCATCTTCCCTAAATATTCTTGGTGTCTGTTTTTCTTAAGATCTCTCTTGGACATCTCATATTACCACTCTTACTAAAACAGCTTCCCAGAAACTGGGTGTGCTCGACTGCCTCCGGGGGTTCTTTACCCATAAACAGCTTCTTGCTCTGTACAGGGGCACAGTGCATTATATGTATTGAGTATTGTTCGCATGTGTGGGGAGGATCCTCTCACACAGCACTTCTAGACAAAGAAGAAAAGAAAGCCTTTTGTCTCATTAACTCGCATCCATTCACAGATTCTCTCTTTCTTTGCCGCAATGTTGCATCTCTTTCGCTATTCTATCGCTATTACAATAATCAATGTTCCTCAGAGCTCTCTCAGTGTATGCCACCTCCTCTACATGAGCACGTAGTACCCGACTTGCAGCACAGTCTCACCCCTTCTCTGTGCAATTCTCCAACCCGAGAGTGAAACAATATTCCAAATCATTCTTCTGTGCAACAGCTGAACTCTGGAACTCTCTCCCTGAATCCATCTTTTCCTCATCCTATGACTTAAATTGCTTCAAACTTCATGTTTCCAGGCATTATGGCTCGTACATTCCTTGATTTTGGTCCTGTCACTCTTTTAACTCGGGGAGAGGCACTCGTCACAATCAGTTGTGCCTTTTGTCTCCCTCATTGTTTCCACATAGGAAAGCAAACATATACACATATACAGTATACTGACTATATATACATATACAGTATATATATATACTGTGTATATATATACAGTATATATATATATATATATATTATATATATATATATACTGTATATACTGTATATATATATATATATATATATATATATATATATATATATATATACTGTATATACTGTATATAAAGCAAAAGGAGGAGTGGGTGTTCTGGTGGCTGAAGAGCTGGCGGAAAGTGTGCTTCAGATTACGAGAGTTAGCGAAAGGCTGATTGTTCTGAAGTTGAAAGTTGGTGAAAGAATTCTGAATGTGATATCTGCATATGCCCCACAGGCTGGTCTACAGAAAGAGATAAAAGAGGACTTCTGGAATGACACCGTCAGTGTCATTTCAGGCCTCTCCGAGAATGAAATAACAATCGTGGGGGGGGACCTCACTGGTCACGTGGGAGCATCTGCAGATGGATACGAGGGGGTACATGGAGGAAATGGTTACGGAAGGAGAAATCTGGAAGGCGAATATATAGGAGTCCTGCGTGGCACTCAACATGGTTGTGTGTAACACAAAGTTCAAGAAAAGACCTGATCACATATAACTCTGGGGTCTCCAGTAGCCAGATAGATTACTTCTTAGTTAACAGGAAAGACTCTAAACTAGTTCGAGATGTAAAGGTCATCCCGAGCGAAGAATGTATCCCCCAGCATAAGCTACTTGTGTGCGACATGAGCTTGTATAGAGATCCTAAGCGCAAGAAGGTATACATACCCAAAAGGAAAGTGTGGCTGCTGAAGAACAAGGAAGTTAGGGATAGGTTTCATAGTGAACTGGAGGAAATGAATAGAAATAAGGAAGCTAGGCCTAACGATGTAAATAGTCAATGGAACTTTCTTAAGCATAGCCTTATCGCTGCCACTGACAAAGTCTGTGGAAAAACAAAGGGTCACCCCAGGAATAAGACCTCCTGGTGGTGGAACGATGAGGTAGAACATGCTGTGAAAGAGAAAAGGAGATGCTTCAAAGCATGGAAGAAAGGAGGTAGCAAGGAGGAATACCAGGCAGCTAAACGAACTGCCAAAAGAGTTATTTACAATGCTAAAAATCGCATTAAGGACCTGGTCCTCGGACAAGTGTGTAACACTGACAATCCCAATGGGATCTTCAACCTAGCTTGGCGAGTTAAAAATGACAGTAGGGATATTATAGGTGAACAGTGTGTTAGAAACGATACTGGGAAGATTGTGTATGCAGAAAATGAAATCGGAGAAGCATGGAAGGCACACTATGAACGATTGCTAAATGTAGAGTTTGAATGGGATAAGGAACAGCTTAGTATCGAAAAACCAATATCTGGGCCCCCTCCTTTGATAGCACCAGCTGTAGTGAGCGACGCAATCAAAAATATGAAGGACGGTAAAGCTCCAGGTTGCTCTGACATTGTCGCTGAGATGATAAAAGCCTCAGGGGAGACTGGTGTAAAATTAGTCACTGAGTTGATAAACACCATTATTAAAGATGAGAAAATCCCAGAGGATTGGCTCAAAATTGTAATAGTAAATATATACAAAGGAAAAGGGGATGCGCTAGATAGAGGAAATTATAGGGGCCTGAAAATGCTTGACCAAATCATGAAGGTCTGTGAGAGAGTCCTTGAGGGTTTGCTCAGGCAAAGCATCTCTATTGATGATATGCAGTTTGGTTTTATGCCAGGACGGGGTACAACCGATGCTATCTTCATAGTCAGGCAGATACAGGAAAGATACTTACTAAAAGGCAGGGATCTTTACTTTGTATTTGTAGACCTGGAGAAGTCCTTTGATAGGGTGCCTAGAGATGTTGTGCAGTGGGCTATGAGGAAACTTGGTGTGGAAGAGTGGCTGGTGCGTGTGATAATGAAGATGTATGAGGATTCGCGAAGTGCAGTGAGGGTGAAGGGTGTACTGAGTGATGAGTTCGCAGTCCGTGTTGGAGTCCATCAGGGTTCAGTGTTAAGCCCCCTCCTCTTTATTATGGTCTTGGAGGCACTGTCTAGAGTTTTTAGAGGCGGACTCCCGTTGGAACTGTTTTATGCAGACGATTTAGTCCTAATAGCTGACAGTATGCAAGATGCTGACACCAAATTCAGAGAGTGGAGAGAGGGCATGGCGAGCAAGGGTTTAAGAGTCAATATTAACAAAACCAAGGTTATTCATTGTAGATCGAGACGAGGCAATGTGGAAAAGAGCGGTGCATACCCATGTGCAGTGTGTGGAAAGGGAGTGGGCGTTAACTCAATTCAATGTAGCATCTGGCGATGTTGGGTACACCATGGGAGTAAGCGCTGTAGTAGAATAAAGGGACCCCTGCCGAAGGATAAGTCAAAAATAGAGAAATTCGAGTGCTTAGTGTGCAAAGGCGAGCTTGTGTTAAGTGATGATCCTGTGGCTGTGAATTTTGGAAAGGAGTCTTTGGAGCTGGTGAACAAGTTTTGTAACCTAGGAGATACCATCTCTGCCGGTGATGGGGCCGAGGCTGCCACTGTTGCTAGAATTAGGTGTGGCTGGGGGAAGTTCAGAGAACTGATGCCAATCCTGACCATGAAAAGAATGCCTCTCCCCCTCAAGGGAAAGATGTATGCCTCATGTATTAGAAGTGCAATGACGTATGCCTCAGAAACATGGGCCGTTAAAGTAGAGGATGTCAACAGAATGGAGCATAATGAGATGAGAATGGTGAGATGGATGTGTGGGGCCAGGCTACAGGATAGAATAACAAATGTTGAGCTGAGGAGACGTTTAGGTATAAAGAGTATTAGCGAGGTGATGCGTACAAGTAGACTGGGATGGTATGGACATGTGGAGAGAATGGATGAACAAAATTGGGTGAAAAAATGCAGGTCTGTGATTGTGGAGGGAGCTGCACCAAGGGGTGGACCGAGGAAGACCTGGGATCGGACTACAGTGGAGCCCCCATCCTAGCTGCTAATCGGTTCCGCAGAAATCGAGCTAGGATTGAAACAGCCAAGATCGGGGCACTGTTCTTATGGGGAAAATTCAATCGGTTCCGTGGTCATGCCAAAATTTGCGTCTTTTTCTATTTTTTGCCTATGAAACATGTTTTATTGTACACAAATTAAATTTTATGCATTATACAATACACCATAGAATAAGTTTTTAATAACTAGAAAAAAAAGGCCCAATATTTAAACAATTACTGCACTTTTTCCCAGTGTTAGGCTATGAAAACATGTTTTTTGTCTAGGCTACATCAAGTAGCCTAGGCCTAAATCTTATGCATTGTAAATAATAATGTAGACATGGCTAAATGACAGTCCTAACCATAAATACTGTAGATTGGGGCATTGTTTCTATCATGCAATTTTTTTTAGGCCTAGCCTAGGCCTAGGTTCTAAATTCGTCCAGCCACCCCTCAAGTACCCATTTCGCCCCAAATACATCCAATAAATACATATTATGAGGAAAAGACGTATAAATACGTATTATGAGAAGATTACTTACCACACAGATTTTATTATAATGTCATATTTAGCCTAGCCTAGGCTAACATCGTCTAGGCTAGGCATTTCAATCGCTTTCGTCCGACATGGACTTGTCTTTGCTCTGTGTTTTGAGCATGAAATTCCTTCATTGCTACCACCAGGCCAACCATCCCTATCACTAGATGTACTAGAGGTTATAATAAACGCGAGAGATAAGGGGTTCAGGCACAAAAAAGCTTGCAAACGGTTGTTTTGTCAACACAGATACTAGCTAAACTGCAAGCGTCTGCTTAGTGATGATGTCATACAAAGATGGCGGCATCTTGTGCATTTGACGATCGGATCTCGGATTCACTCGGATTTAGTCTCTAAACAGCAAGCACCTGGCAGATTCTTTCGTTATGTTAAAACAAAATTATTGTTTTTGTTTGTTTTCTAGTTTTATGTTGAGTTTTTCGTTATTTTTGCTATTTTTTTGGGTTTCGGCTGGGATTTTGATGCGAGAATTGAGGCTTTTGGCGCGAGAATTGAAATTGGGAATATTTGGTGTGTGGTGCGAGAATTGAATCAGCGAAGACCGGTGTAGCGAAAATGGGGGCCCCACTGTATACGCGCCGATCTCAAATCCAAGAACTTGACAAGTGAAGCAGCCCTTAACAGGGTTGCCTGGAACGCCGCCATTAGGACAAGAGACTGAAACTGCACGGAAGTGTGGAACACTCAGTCATAACATTTTATGTATGTATGTATGTATACAGTGGAGCCCCCATCTTCGCCATATCAGTCTTCGTTGTTTCAATCTTCGTTGTAGACACCAATTATTCCCAATTTCCATGTTCACTCAAAAAAGCTTCCATCTTGGCACACAAATATTCCAGTCAAAACCCGATAAAAGCAAAAATAATGAAAAACTCAACATAAAACTAGAAAACAAACAAAAAAAATAAAAAAAAAATGAACTGAACTAAAAGAATCTGCAATTGTCAAGGTGTTTGCCGCTTAGAGACGAAATCCGAGATCCGATCGTCATTGCGCAAGATGCCGCCATCTTTGTATGACGTCATCACTAGCTCAGTCCACTCGTTTCTATGTTGAGAAGCCAGCTGTTTGCAAGCTTTTTTGTGCCTGAACTTCGTATCTCTCGCGTTTATTATAACCTCTAGTACATCTGGTGATAGGGATGGTGGGCCTGGTGGTAGTAATGAAGGAAATTCATGCTCAAAACACAGAGCAAAGGCCAGTCCGTGTCTCCCGGATGAAAGTGGCTGAAATAGCCTAGACGATGTTAGGCTAGGCTAAATATGACAATGATTTAAAATAAAGTATGTGTGGTAAGTAATCTTCTCATAATATGTATTTATAACGTATTCCCCTCATAATATGTATTTATTGGATGTATTTGGGGCAAAATGGGTACTTGAGGGGTGACGGGACGAATTTTGAACCTACGCTAGGCCTAGCTTAGGCCTAGCCTAGGCCTACCATTTTTCCCATAAGAACATTGCCCCAATCTATAGTATTTATAATTTACCTACTGTAAGTGTTATGGTTAGGACTGTTATTTAGCCATGTCTACATTATTATTTACAATGCATAAGATTTACTTAATGTAGACAAAAAACATGTTTTCATAGGCTAAAACTGGGAAAAAGTGCAACTTTTAGAATGAGCACGGAACCGATTAAAATTTTCCCCATAGGAACAGTGCCCCGATCTTGGCTGCTTCAATCTTAGCTCGATTTCTGCAGAGCCGATTAGGAGCGAAGATGGGGGCTCCCCTACAGTGTGTATATATATATATATATATATACCCGGTATATATATATATATATATACACAGGGTGTCCCAGGAGGAAAGGGCATAACTTTGGGAAGTGATAAAACAAGGTATTGTAAGCCTAAAATGTTCTATAACAAAAAGTCCAAATCTCAATCGTTAAAAAGATATTGAAGGTTTTATGTAGTGTCCTCCCCCGCCTCACTGTAATGGACTCTTTCATGTCAGATAGTTTCCAACTGGTCCAAAGTGAGCTATTATATCTATAATCATTTTGCAACTTACAGAATTATAATATCTTCACAATAACATGGTAAAATAATTGCAGTTAGATGGAGGTGTGGTAGGTACTAGGACAGCTAGGCCACCCTTATGGGGAAATACTGAAGAAAATGCCATTTTCAACATGCAATATCTCTTTACTGGTTGAAAATTGGAATATTTCTTATAGAACATTTTAGGCTTGGAATATTTTGTTTTATCATTTCCCAAAGTTATGCCCTTTCCTCCTGGGACACCCTGTATATATACTGTATATATATATATATATATATATATATATATATATATATATATATATATATATATATATATATATATACAGTATATACTGTATATATATATATATATAGGTATATATATATATATATATATATATATATATATATACAGGTATATATATATATATATATATATATATATACAGTATATACATACACTTATACACGCAGATATCGTACCTCTCTATATACATACAGTCAGCTAAATTAGGGAAAAGAGAATTAAAACTCCAGATGGCGGCAGGCGTATGCGGGCCTTTATTTACGCCATTCGCATCATACCCACATCAAATCACAGTACAACTAATTATTGCAGTATCATGTTTATTTCTTTTTTAACTGCCAGTGAACATGTTTCTTATCATTGATCTGCTTGAAATATTGCAGTTTTGTGATGTTTAGCATGTTCAGTCGCTATGGCTAGAAAAATCTGTGCATGCGCATTTGGGTTGACAGGGATACCAATATGATTTCCACTCTCAAATCGGGCAGGTAAATAGGCTACTGGCTATATTGCTTATTAGACCAGTGACAGGAAATCAGTCAATGTGTACCAGAATGTCAGAACACAGTGGCAACAAAATACGTAAGTGAAGATATAAGAAATTCGAAAAAAAGATGATATAGCAAGGACCGAGAGAGAGGTAGAAAGATGGAGTTAATAAGTATATGTGTGAAAGCGGTGCTGGATGGGAGGAGAGGCGTCGATTGACTGGGGATAGAGGTGCATTGGGGCCTTTAGTTCGTGGCCACCTTGTCGGAAATCACGGCGTTCGGCAATAGATAGATAGAAAACTTCACTGATAACGCTGCCTCTTCCCACGGCATAGAAGGTGTGGATGATCAACTGATACTCGTACACAGTGTTGCCAAAGTCATAATTTTTTCGCACCATTGGGCTAGTTTGGATACGTTCATTAATATATAATTTGCGAGATTGAGGGAAGGGACTATATAGTTCTCGAAAAGAGGGTCCAGTCCTGTTTCTTTGTAACGTTATATGTTGATATATAAAAATATCGCGGTCCTTTGACCAGACAGTGGTGAAACTAAATGCTGAGCTGTGCAAATTCATACAATTTTTAAGAATTTCTCTCATCAAAAAGACCACAAATTCTTCCACCTCGCATGTTGAGTATTCCTGCCATTGTATCCTGTGACGTCATGGTAAACACACCAGTTTATTGCCACACAAAATAAGTTAGCTAAGCTATATTTCTATGTTGTTAGGACACATTGATGAAAGTTCTTCAGTATCAAATTCCCTAAAACCAAGCAGATCACAATGGACATTGTAGTTTGAATAGGTTTTATCCCTATAGTTGACCTTTAAGTGTTCGAGGGAGGAATTGGATCAACTTGTGAAGCTGATAGCCACTCCACCCTTGCCATCTCCCTGGACAGAAAGAACTTAAGGGTCCTTCCCACATCAAGGAGTGTGGAGCAGAGTGTAGCAAAGTAGCGACTCGGTATGGACTCTCCATGGACTTCTGAAGATACTCTGTCGTACCCCTGAATAGTCTGTAGCACTCCACTGAGTCTGTTGCACTCCTGGGTGGCACAAAACTGTTCAAGTATGTTTGATATTTTGGTATAGACTTCAGAAAGTCTGATAGACTCTGTTTCAACTCCTTCTGACTCTTAATAACTCTTTCCGACTCTTAACAACTCTTTCAGACTCTTTAACAACTCTTTTTTACTCTTAACCACGCAGCTATGGTATTTGAAAGTGCCCGCCATGCAAAGGTATTCTGATTAATTCCTCACTAAAATCGTTAATTTTACCTTATATATAATTAATAATTATCCATATGCGCCTATTTTACTGTTAATATGAACATATGAACATGGGAAAGCAATAAAACAAGTGGTAACAGCAATTGGCTGGTGATAATCGTATATTTTAGCCCCGCGGTCGTAATCTGATCTTGAGCAGTGAGAGACTAACACCCTCCCTCTCTCTTGTCTCGGACGGTACTGAGAGACTAGGGGATCTTTCAGACTGGCTTGGAGGGTCGGAGATACACTCCTCCACCACCCCTCTCTCTCCCACCCGTTCTCGCATGAAAATACTTGATAAATATCATGAATAATAAAGAAAACACCTCGCCGCTCGTCGTGCCAGAGTGTTTGCCTCCCATAGACGACTTTAGTGGTTGAGGGGCGATGCGTTCCTCGGTGCTGCTAGGAGAGTGGCGAACACAACCTAAGGTAACCTAAGGTAAGGGGGTAGGAAGGGAAAGGGGGGGTCGGGAAACATGTGTAGGAGTGGTAGCAAGTAATGGAGGGAAATTATCTCGCCTAAACACAAATTGCTTTGTTTTGAGTGTCACAGGGGTGTTTTAAAAGTTTTGTTTTAGGCCTTGGATCTTAAAACCCTCCAGACCCGGCGCCCTTAGCGCGCGACTGTACTGTGCTCCCGGGTGTTTTGACGATTATTGGGCTATGTTCACTCACCTGTAACTCAATAAATAGGGCATGTATTGTTATGAATAAAATAATAAAATGTTCCACAAACCTTCCTCTGTAGAATGCCGTTGAGTAGAGGTCTCTAGCCCCAGTGGTTGCATAATGGCGAGCACGGGAAGTAGAGTGATTTTCGGCGGAAAATTCTTCCCGCGTTCGGATGCGTCGCCCCGGCCCCGGCTACCACGCACCTAGCCACTCGTCGCGCCAGAGTGTTTGCCTCCCATAGACGACTTTAGTGGTTGATATTGACAATGTGATGTTTATTTGATATCTTTATAGTTATTTTCAGGCCAATTATATAAAGTATGTGTATTAGGGTATCACTGTCACTAATATTGCTAATTTTCACTCGATACCGTACGTTTTATTAGTAATTGAGGTAGGTTATTGTTATATTTGGCACTGATTATTCGTTATCACAGGTGTTTATTATACTTTGGCCATCAAATATTAGGTCTTGTGTCACTTTCACTTTGGTAAATATGCTTTAGAGAGTGTCACTGTCATTGATAATGCTCATTTTCACTCGATACCGTACTTTTTTTTAGTAATTGAGGTAGGTTTTTGTTATATTAGGCACTGATTATTCGTTATCACAGGTGTTTATTATAATTTGGCCATCAAATATTAGGTCTTGTGTCACTTTCACTTAGTTATATGCTTTGTAAACGTTTTATATACAATTTATTGTGTCTTTTTTCACTGATTTCTATATTTCTATAGGTTCTAATCATATGAATGTCACTTATTATATACATTTATGTGTCACTTTCACATCTTATTATGGTGTTATTGTATTTGTATCAATTTTCTCATAATACATTTGACTTTTGTATTAGAATAAATAGTTTTACTTCCACTTGATCTCATATCTACCACTCATAATCCAATACATTCCTACGCAGATGACTCAACACTCCACAGTTCCTTCACATTTACCAATTCTTTCACCCAACCCGATCTTATAAATTCAAAAATAAACACTGCAATTTCTCTGAACCAGGACCTTTCTAGAATTAATGAATGGGGACAAAAGAATCTAGTTTCCTTTAATGCACAGAAAACCAAGTACATTCAATTTTCTAACCTACAGAATCTCACTGACTCCCATATATTTTTTAATGATGTAAATATTCCCACTTCCCCTAGTATTGACATTCTCGGTGTAACATTAACTACTAACTTGAGCTGGACACATTATGTTAGAAGCATTGCTAAGAATGCCTCTAAAAAACTGGGACTCCTGTACAGAGTTCGAGAATTCTTCACTGACGAGCAGTTGGCCGTAATATATAAAAGTCATGTGCGTTCTCAGATGGATTACTGTTCACCTCTGTGGGGTGGAAGTGGAGTGGTTGCATTGAGGCAGTTGGACAAAATTCAAAATAAAGCTATTAGATTAATCAATAACCCTGCAATCACACAGAACCTTCCTACATTATCCATACGAAGAAATGTTGCATCCCTTGCATTATTCTACAGATATTTTCACAGCAATTGTTCCGAGGAACTTGCTTCAATTGTGCTGCCTCTCCACATCTTTCCCTGTAGAACTAGGGCAGCTGAGAGCACCCATGAATTTACACTTTCTCCTCCACAATGCAGAACTTCTGCTTATCAGAATTCATTTATCCCCAGAGCTACTACTCTTTGGAATTCACTTCCCTCGAATTGCTTTCCACAAACTTACAATCTACAAATATTTAAATCCAGTTGTTACAAACATTTTATGAATGGAGGATGCCTTTAGGCACATGGACCTTTTTGTTTTATCTGTGTTTTTCCTTCCTCCGTTCATTGTCTCTTAAAAAAAAAAAAAAAAAAAACTTATTGCCTATATATATACTGTATATACATATTGTCACTGTCTTGGGTACTTTCACTATGATTAGAACTCCTGCTTGGAGTGGTAATCAAAGAAGCACCCTTCAGCACAGAGTGGCACCTTGCACTCCACACACTCCATGGTGGACTTTTTCTCTGACCTCGCCCTCAGCCTGGTGTTGTAGCAGACATGGCACCGCTTCTGCTGCTTTCTTCCTGCTGGTGTCAGAGGCAGGGAAATGAGCCTGTGCATATTCATGTAATATGCACAGTGCAAGCGGTCAGTAGCGGCGGGCCCAGCATGTGCCACTGCCCTCTGTGGCATACCATACTTCTCCAGGAGCTCCTTCAACACCTGCTTTTGGAACCTCCGCAGGCTATTGAACTTCCTGGGTGTGTTCTCATTCCGAAGCTTGTATATATTGTAGGCATTCAGAATGGACATGTCCACCATGTGCAGAAATAACTTTTTGTACCATCTGCACGAGGTACGCAGACAGTCAATGAAGCCTATCTGCATGTCAGACTTGTCCACCAGCCTCATTTTTGATGTTGTAGTCCAGGACAGCATCGGGCTTGGTCACCCTGGCCTGGGTGTGGCGATCCACCTTGCCAGTCTCCACCATTTCCCCCTTGTGGACGGTGGTCAGGAGGTTGACCTTCCGCTGGTCGTGCCAGTGGATAGCCAGAATGGGCCCCGACTTCTTCCGGAACACATCGCCTTTCTTGGTCTTTGGAGGGAAAGGTGGCATGCCCTTCCTTCTCCCTCGTACTGTGCCTACAGTCCCCGTCTTGCGCTCATGGAGGTACTTTGAGAGAGTGGGGGACGTGTAGTAGTTGTCTGTGTAGAGGACGTGATTCTTATGGAAATAGCGGTCCATCATGGCTTGCACCACTGCTCCACCAAAGCCAATGAGGGGGTCCACAAGCACGTCCCCTTCCTTCCCGCTGTAGACCAGGAAGTCCAGGACATAGCCAGTTCGGCAGTCGCACAGCACAAAGAATTTTATGCCAAAGCGATGTCTCTTTGAGGGGATGTACTGCCGGAAGCTGAGCTTTCCCCGGAACAGCACAAGAGACTCGTCAATGACGACCTTGCGGAAGGGCTTGAAGTAGGAGGAGAAGCGGTGTCGCATCATCTCGTACAACGTCCTAATCTTCCACAGCTTGTCTGGGCAGTGGACGTCGGTGTTGGTGACAAGATGGAGCGCTGCGAGGATGTCAAGGTACCGGTCGCGAGACATATATTTCCCGAAGGCAGGGGTGGATATGAGATCATTGGTGATCCAATAGTCAGGCAACCTATGCTTCTTGACATGAGGCATTAGCATGGTGAGTGCCAGGAAGACCATGAACTCGTGATGAGTCACTGGGGTCCACAGCCTCATGTGGCCCTTGGTCACCTTGTCAAACATGTGGACCTGGAATTGGTGCTGCTTGTTTGTCACCTTGATGACAAATCCGGTAACCTCCTCATCAAGAAAGGCTTCAAAAAGCTCATGTGGTGGAGCATTGGGGCCTGCGGGAAAATTGGGGGTAATTCTTGAACCCTCCTGTACCTCATCAAAAGCTGGCACATTAGGGTTGTAATCTTCCCCGTCAGCCAGGTCTTCCCACTGGAAAACGTAGAATGGGTTTTGGCGACGCACACGAGGAGCTCCAGGTGGTGGCCCAGCACGCCCACGGCCAACTCTGGAGGCGCGCGCCCTAGGGCGGAGTGGATGGGTTGAGGGTCGTCCATGTCCATGTAGTCGTCGTCGTCGTCGTCAGAGTGGTCATCTTGCCCTGACGGTGGACCTATTTATTAGTGGCCCCTCCATCATTGACGAACATGCCTATTACATAAGGCATCCTCTTCAAACACTAATCCGCCGTAGTTTGAATCTACCGCGCAGAGCATTTAAAAACTGAGGAGCCTTCATCATGAGCGCACGCGACCTCACTCATGGCTTCAGTCATTATGAATTGGGTTCTCACTACGAAAAAACTTCGTAAAAAATAAAAACAAAAAGAAAATAAGAATAACTATCTAATAAGCTTTCCATCATATCGTGGATGTACTTGTGTGGATTTCTGACCAGACGCTGATTCAGGCGTCATTCCTCCTTCTCTGCTCTGCGTTCAGCCTGCCCGGACGTGTCTCCCCACGCTCCGCTGATTCCGCATTTGTTGCGTCCCTAGTGAGTTTTTTCTCATTTGTTTACTCCGGGATGTATCGAGTAAGGTTAGGATATGTGTAGCAGGAGTGTCCTGGGCTGGTTGCCCGCAGTGCAGTGTATTTTGGGTCGTGTGTTTGGGGCATCTATTTCGGATGTTCCCTCGTGGTCCTGTTGTGGACATGTGAACTTTTTCACAGTTAGTTAGCTTGTGTTGCAGGCGGCTTTCATTACGCGTTAGTTATTGCTGCCTTTTATCTTTCTGATGAGGTAAGCTTTGCTTACTGACGTTCCCAGCGTATTTTTCTTCACTTAGTGAAGTTTTTTCTGGGTCCCGAGTCAGTCTTCCCTTTGCCGGAAGTATTTACTACAGTGGTGTGTTGGCGGTGGTTCCTGTTGTGATATTTCCAGTGTTTTGTGTATATTTCAACATTTATTATGCCGTCTACTTAGGCCTAGCCAGCCACGCGTAGCTTTTGCCACATGTACAAGTGTTATTGTTTATTATTTATAAATATGCCCTACTGTGTCATGTGTATCCGGGTTTTAGTTGTGTATTGGCTAATTCCTCGGACTATGTTTGTTCCTGGTTTAGTTGTGTATTGGCTAATTCCACGGATTATTGTGTGGACTTAGGTTAGTCGTGCGTGGCTTCCTTCGTGTCCGTTGTACGATCAGATGGTGTCTGTTCGGGGTGGGTTTCCTTCCGGCGGGTTTCTTCTCGGTTTCACCATGAAAAAACCAGGCCGAGAGCCGTGTTGGGCCACACGTGGTTTTCACACAGGCTTGTATTCCCGGCGATGAGGTGTCTGTGGCTCTCCAGGACTGCGTCTCTGTTGGTACCTGGTTTCAGGCACCCTTTGATTCCCGGCGGAATGACTGTACCCATCTATAAAACGCTGTTCATGCGAACATACGTTATGTAGTTTTTCTACCAGGTTTTACAAAAACCACATGAAAAACCTAGCTGTTGTTAAGGGCTTTCCTCCCCGGCGATCTTTTACAAAGAAGTGGGGACAGGAACTTATGGGGTTAACTTTTTGACATCTCACCCGGCGGGTGTACCTTGGTAGGGTGGGATGAACAACTAAGTCAATTAGTTCATTAACCAATCCATTTTAAGTGATACTTTATGTATCGCCGCCTTTATACTTACGGCGATTGAAGGTTCAATTAGGGTTAACATCGTTTTTCACACCCGGGGGTGCTCCTAGGTGGAGGAAATAAGGAATTTTCAAATTCAATTTCGAGTTAACCACTTAATTTAGTGATACAATTAGGTATCGCCGCCTTCAACCTTACGGCGATCTTTTTGTGACAATTCGTTAGGAATCAGATCTCGTGTCAGCCTGCCCTGTGTTATTCTACTAAAATATTTCAAGGGCCGGCGTCTTTATGGGGGGTTGTTTTTGTTCCAAAAATTGAATCTTAAGACAGTCACCACCAGAAAGACTATAATCGCCATGCTGGACAGTTTTATTATGTCAGAGGGTATTCTTCACTTTCTTCAAAAGATTTGTTTAGATATTCTGAACCCCGCCGCGTAGCGAGCTGTGATCTTTGTGTCATTACATCTCGTTATCCGGTGGGTTATTAACACTTGTGTGCGAACATGTTGGGTTAACCTTATGAGCATTAATTCCTGGAAATTTTCTTTTTTTCCAGAGCTGGGCTCCGGCGGACCAATACAGACCCGGCGGTAGTTTCCCCACCAGTCTCTGTCATGGCTACCTCAGCCCCAGTCTTTGCTTTATGCACTACCCCTGATTGTGCCGGTATCCCTATTTTTGCGCATACCCGTTGCATAAGGTGTGTTAAATGTCTAGACCGTTCAAGGGGTCTCTGGGTTATGCGTAATTGTTCTTTTTGCTCCCAATTAGCTATCAAGGTCCTTTGCGATAATGATAAGACCGCGGCAGTAGCTTTAAGAGAAGTACGGCAGCAGATGGCAGCTTACACTACGATTGTTGCGCATAAATCACTTCAATGTGACAACGTCCCTCTTTGGGATCGATTGCTGTTTGAACACCCTCCCCCCCCTAAACGTTCCTCTAGAGTCACGAGTTATAAGCCGGCGGAGACTGGTCAGGGTTCTGTATCTTCGGCTACTACACCAAAACGTCCAAGAGAGCCTACACCCCCGGCGTCCGCCTCATCGTCTCGGGAGAGATCTCGGTCTCGGTCACCTCTCAGACGCCAGTCTTCTAGTCTTGCCTCTTCACCAGCGAGTAAGAAGAGTAGGACGGAAAGTTCCACCAGTGGTCACGGCGAGGATTCCTCCAAATCTAAGAGTAGTTCTCGGTCACACCGTAGCCATAAATCCTCCAAAAAGGATTCCCATAAGAGAAAGTCCTCCCTACATTCACCAGCTTCTAGTGCCTCTCATAGTACCTCTACCTCATCAGGCAAAGTTTGTGTTAGGCCTCAAGGGTCCAGTGCGGTGCCTGTCCCTAAAGAGGATTTACCTAGTAATATTCTAACCCTGGAATTGGAAAGTTCAGGTGGTTCAATAATTGAGAATGTTTCAGACTCCCAAGAGAGTGTAGGCCAGGGCCTCGGTGTTTGGCGGTTTGCTCAGCCAGGGTCTGACCACCCACGTCCGACTCAAACGAGTCACACAGTAGCTGATGTTCACAGGGACGCGGCGATCCCATCCTCTATTCCTGACTTATCTTGGCAACAAGGTACCCCAGCTTCGGCGGGGTCTTCTCAGGAGGATCAGGAGGAAAAAGACGAGGTTTCTATAATTTCGGAGATGGAAGGGCAAGAGTCGGGCTCAGGCTTAGACGCCGCGCAGGATGTTAATGATTCACCTGTAAGTTCATCATCTAACCAATTTGTTACTGCGCAAGAAATTAATGGGCTACTTACTGATGCTTTATCTAAATTTTTTGGCCAACAACAGGAAACCCCCACTATGGACTTGGGGGCTCCCACGACAAGTTCTACGGTACGGCCTCTGATGACTTCGATTGCTTTATCTAAGATCCCTAACCCTCCCACTCTGTCACCATCAGGGGTTACTAAGCCTGCTACGGCGGCATTGACAACTTCAAATGTCAGGGTCATCACGGACGTCAATCCACCCCCTCTAGACAAGGCGCCTCTCAGAAAGGTAGCTATGCCCTTGCTTTATGGACCAGACGAGTCATGGGTCCTTTTGACCCCCACTAACCCAGAGCTCGCCCAACCTACCTTGTCAGGGGAACTCCCGGTACCGCGTGAGTGGGTCATCCAGGGCAATAAATCAAAGAAATTGAGGGCCTTGGATATTTTGGGGAATGTACTAGACGTAAACATCAAGGCTATACCTAGTTATTATCGCCAAGACTATTTTGTGTATGCTACTAAACCAGCTTTGCCCCCTGCCTCAGCTTCGAAACTATTTTCAGACTGGTCTAAGCTGGATGGGTTTAATGATATTAAGACTCTGTCAGCTCTTACTCCTGAACTTGATTTACAGACCGTCACAGACGAAGCAGCTAATCCAGTTTTGAAGGTGGGGCAGTTGGGGCCAGGACCTTGGGTAGATTGGGAGATCGAGGCTCAAAACTTTGCAACCACATTCACTTCTAAATCTTCCCACCAGATCCCTCAGGACACTCATTCTTGGTTCTCCATGCCGGTAGGTTCTGCCGGCGGAGTCCCAGCAGCCTTGTTTTCTTTCCTAGCTGCCCCTAAGATTAATCTTTGTGAGCTAAAAGACCCCTTCACTACCCCTACCCCTACTCACCTAGACAGAGAATTTAGGCTAAGGGGGAAAGCTTTTCGCCTGTTCTCTCAGTACATAGTGTCTCAACAGGTGGCTAAGTCTTTACTACGGTCCACTCAGGCAATCGCAGACGCGGATGCCAGAAGATCGGTTGAATTATCCCGGCGACTGCTCCTCCAGTCGTCAATCCAATCCTTGGGTGACATACGCACCTCCTTGCTTGAGGCGGTACGAGCAAGACAAGATCTCAGAATGTCTTTAGTTCGCAAGCTACCTGATCGCATTGCGAATCAGGTGATCATGTCACCAGTGCTTACTCCCTCTTTAATGTCCCCTGAAGTGTGGCGAACGGTGTTCAATATGGCACAGGCCGTTAAGCACAGTCCCACTCCAGCTAAGAAACCTGCATTTAACTTCCCCAAACCCAGGCCAACTGCTAAAGCTCAGCCAGGGGGATCTAAACCCTTTCTTCTGCCTAAGTCCTCCCACTCCCCCCAAGGTCAGTACAGGCATAGACATTGTCGGTTTTCAGGTCAGAGAGGACGCGGCCAGCATAAGCCAGGTCAGGGCCAGTCTTCGGCCAACACCAGCCAGCCGGCAAAGCGTCCAGCACCACCAACCCCACCATAAAAAAACTAAAGTCTCTCTCACTCCCGGTGCCAACCTTAAGGCCGGAGGACCCGAGGGTAGTACAGCCGGCGAACCCTTGTCTGCTAACTGGGTCGTTCCGAACGTGTCACCAAGCATGGCCTTTAAACACTTGGGCACGGATGGTGGCACGCAAGGGCATCACTTGGCAGTGGCTCCGGCGACCTCGCTTACGTCAGCCGACAACGGCGAATTTTGTTTCTTTAGAGGTGGAGTCACTGGTCCAGGAAATGATTGCCAAGAATGTCATCATCCCGGTCCCCACAAATTACCCTGTATTCACGTCCAAACTATTTTTGGTTCCCAAAAGGGACAGTGTTCAGATGAGGCCGGTCGTAGACCTGTCTTATCTGAACCTTCACATTCACAACGAATCTTTCAGAATGTTAACAGTACACCAAATCAGGCTAACACTTCCGCCGAGAGGTTGGATGTGTTCACTAGACCTGACAGACGCCTATTGGCACGTATCGGTCAACAAAAGATTTCAAAGGTTTTTGGCCTTACGGATCAGGCACCAAAATTTTGTTTTTCAAAGGATGCCGTTCGGCTTGAACCTAGCACCTCGATTATTCACGAAATTAGTCCGGCAAGCCCTGATGCCATTGTTAAAACAGGGGATCAGAGTGTTGTGGTATCTAGACGACTGGCTGGTAGTGGCAGAGACACAACACTTATGCATAAAACATGTCAATATTATTTTAAATCATGTCAAAACTCTAGGCTTCAAGGTAAATCTGGTAAAGTCAAACCTTGTTCCCTCACGAGTAATTCAGTGGATAGGGCTGGTCTGGGACATGGCTGCTCTCACTCTGAGTCAGAGTGTGGACAATCGCAACAGGTTTCGCAGGAAACTGTTCATGTTTCTTCACAGTCTGACTACGACGCGGAGGGTCTGGGAGTCTCTGGTAGGCTCTCTCAACTGGATTCAACTAACTGTCAAGTTGGGCCGGTTGAAAGTAAAACGATTAATATTGGAAGGCAACAAATATTTCCCGCTCTTACCGGCGAAAAAATTATGGCCCATCCCGAAATTAATCCACACCTTGCTAGCGGTCTGGGCAAAGAGGGAAACGTTGCATTCAATAATGTCATGGACCTCTCCTCCACCAACGGTATGGGTAGACACGGATGCGTCAGGCACAATAGGGTGGGGATTTCAGTCAAATCAGGGGCACCAGGGTCAGGGGCTTTGGTCCCACTTAGAAATCTCTCACATCAATGTCAAAGAATTACTAGTCCCCTTGTATTTCCTTCAGGCTCACGGGCCGGCGTTACAGGGCAAGTTGGTGGCCTTCAGGATGGACAATCTGAATGCAGTTCACTGTATTCAGAAACAAGGATCAACGAGGTCAAGGAGGTTGCTAAACGTGTCGGAAGAGATTTTTACTCTCGCCAACAGACTAGACATTTACATTCACGCATCTTATCTCCCAGGCGTAGCGAACGTCTGGGCAGACGCTCTGTCCCGGAGACAGAGCACGACAGTAGAATGGGAGCTCAAGCAACCCATTTTCAACCTAATGATTGCAGAGCTCTCCCATCCACAAGTGGATCTTTTTGCATCCGAGGAGACTCACAAACTCCCTCTATACCTCACCCGCCGGGCAAAAACGCCGGCAGGGGGGCCAGACGCCCTAGTGACAGACTGGAACATATGGAGCTCCATCTATCTGTTTCCGCCGCCAGATGCGTCACTAATGTGCCACGTAGTGAACAAACTACGAGATTATCGAGGCTTAGTCTCGCTAATCGCGCCCCTGTGGCCGGCGCAGTTGTGGTACCAGCAATTGAAAACGTGGTGCCCGGACCCGGTGTCGCTCCCGGTCGGGTATTTCCACTTAGACACGATTGGCAACCTAGCGACCTCGCTGACTTTTGCATTATGGACATTCAGGAGGCCAAGTGGCTAGCACCATACGGTAGAGATGTGACCAATAAATTAATCAATCAATATACTCAGTCTACGAAACGACAGTATCACTCACATTGGCAAGCTTCTACTTCCTGGATCATCAGAACGGAACAGAATGTGCCGTCAGTGGCTTTAGTTTTCAATTATTTAAATTATCTGTTTGAGCAGAAACATTTATCTGTGGTAACATTAAAAAATCACTTAACTGCGATTAGAGTGCCCTATTTAGACCTGACAGGTCTCTCCATACCGGTAGCGGAGGAAACAGGTTTTATGAGAGCTTGTTTTAAACTTCGCCCACCTCCCCGTCAGCTCATGCCTACTTGGTCTCTCGACAAAGCCTTGTCTTTACTTCACTCTCGTCTGTACCATAATACTGCAGACTTTGCATTACTCTTAAAAAAGGCGGTTTTCCTTATGACTTTGGCCACCGGGAACAGAGTGTCTGAGCTGGCTGCGATGAGCAACACACCTAATTGCCTTAGGTTTGGCAGACTTAATGAATGTATTTACATTGCACCTTCCCCAGGTTTTGTAGCCAAGAATGAGCACAGTGCACACGTGTTTTCTGAGTTCACGGTGCCGGCGTTGAAAAGGGGTAAGGTGCATCATAATCTATGTCCAGTGCAAGCTCTAACCAAATATTTGAGAGTAGCTCCTCTTAACCCCCAAGGTGCTTTATGGGTAGCAAGTACGGGTAAACGCTTACTTAAACGACGATTAGCCTCTCTTCTGGTCGAAGTCATTAAAGAGAGTAATCCCGGCGTTGTGGGTAGGGCCCACGATTTACGCAAATGGGCAGCTTCTTTACGTTTCCTGAAATTTTTTTCAGTAGAAGATATCGCGTCCACTCAGTTGTGGGCGTCTAATCATACGTTTTTGTCTAGATACTTGTCAGTTGCTCTAGACAAACCTTCCTTACCATGTATAGCTTTTAGGCAGAGGGTCTAGGTGGCCCTGCAGTCACTTTTGTGTATTTTCACGAGAAGGGGGGGGGGGGGGGGGTGCAGTCAGCTGACATAGGACACCCTAGACCCCGCCGGAGTATAAGAGCTGTGATACAATATAAGGTTAATGTGATATGAAAATTTCTCAGCGAGAAATTGTGCTAGTACAATGTTAGTACAAAACAACGGTGTTGTTATAGTAGTTTTAGCTGCGAAAGCAATCTAATATTAAAATAGTGGAGATCCTTTGCAATTTACCTCCACGATTATTTTGGGGTTTATTATGTGCACATATAAACTTATAACTTGTTATTTTTGTCACCACTCGTTGAGTGGGGTGCCTTTTGTACCTGCAGATCTGTGTTCAGAATCTTCAGGGTTACCCATTTTTTGTCAGACAGGCTTCTTTGAAGCACGCACCTGCCTGAACCCCTTTTTCTTGTATATTTTGGCCTACGCCACATTTAAATATATTTTTCAAAAGTAAGAATACTATGTGGTTGTTTTTATTATCTGCTTTTATAGAGTTATGATATGATTACGAATGTCCCCCTCCAGTCTTAGAAATCAGGCATGTTCGTCAATGATGGAGGGGCCACTAATAAATTATAGGTTTGACTCCTGTAAGGAGATAAAGAAAACCTAATATTTAGTAGTGGCCCTGTAATCATTGACGACTGGGGCCCTCCCGACCGTCCCCTTCCCATTCGTTGATGTATTAAGGATTTTGGTTTACTTGATATGTCAGTGAAGGAGGAATGACGCCTGAATCAGCGTCTGGTCAGAAATCCACACAAGTACATCCACGATATGATGGAAAGCTTATTAGATAGTTATTCTTATTTTCTTTTTGTTTTTATTTTTTACAAAGTTTTTTCGTAGTGAGAACCCCATTCATAATGACTGAAGCCATGAGTGAGGTCGCGTGCGCTCATGATGAAGGCTCCTCAGTTTTTAAATGCTCTGCGCGGTAGATTCAAACTACGGCGGATTAGTGTTTGAAGAGGATGCCTTATGTAATAGGCATGTTCGTCAATGATTACGGGGCCACTACTAAATATTAGGTTTTCTTTATCTCCTTACAGGAGTCAAACCTATAATATAGTCATGGCCAGAGTCATCTGTGAGGTGCCCTTCATCGTCAGTGTCCCCCACATAATCTGGCGGGGAACGAGTGATGCGTGGGCGGCGTGCGGGGGGGCGAGGTGGGGAAGGAGTGGCAGGTGAGGCTATGTCCCCCCCGAGGTTCTGGGCTCCTTTGCCTGCGACGAGTGGCAGGAAGCAATGTTCCACTGTCACTAGGCCCAGGTATTGGTGATGCGAGCTCAAAAACTTCGTCAGGCACACATGTTGAAGGCTGGAGAGGTGGGGAGGACCGTGGGGAAAGTTGCGGGGGCGTATGGCTGGGGCCGGCAGGGGTGGACGCCGCGGGAGCCTCGAACAAAGCCCGCCTAGTTTGCTGTCCTTTTTTCACATATGTCCTGCCTTTCCCCTTTTCGGCAGCAGTCTTCCTGTCGGGGGACCTAGGAGGCAAATAGGCCGAAAGTGGGGGGTCCTCAACCCTTGGCAGTGGTGGGGAAGAATGGGGGGCGCCGGGTCATCTTGGGTGGCTTGGGTAGATAAGGGAGACAATGGCGGGCGAGATGAGTCACCATGCTCACCCTCACTCACAGCCTCATCCTCACCAAGTCTTTTGGCTTCTTCCCTGGCTACCGCGGCCGCCTTCTCAAGTACCTGCTTCTTATAAAAGCGTAGCTTGAAAGGCGATTTAGCTGGCGAAGGGCTTGGAGTCGTGTCACTCAAGTGAAACTTGGAGATTGACCTTGAGCTCTCCCACTCACTCACTTTCCCCACTTCACTCTCTTCACCTTCAACAGCTTCCGCGAAAGCTGTTACATCACCTTCATCACTCTCATGTTCACTCGCAAATCCCCTAAATTGCGTACCATTGTCACTGTCATCGCCATAATCATTCGACTTATAATTTGACGATTTATCACTGTCTTCATCATCAACAATATGCTCTCCTTTAGCACGCTCATAAAGTCTCAATGTCTCCTCTATACCTCCTGGAGATAACACATTTAGGCGGTGTCGTCTGCGTAAGACGCGACGAGCTTGGGCGGGCGTCGTACGGAGCACGGTATCGGACACAGCGGAATCACTTATTGGCGTACTATCCATGATGGCGTCGGGGTAGAGACTGATGCCGTGGCGTAGTTCACGTCTGGTGGCGCTGTCTACCACCCCATAACAACAAAAATTTACGCGCGCCATTCGAAAGCATATACGCAAGCACCCGGAGCCTCAGAGCCCTACCGGGTTCCGCGGGGGTGTTTGTTATGGGTTTCTCAGAGCCCAACTGGGTCTGAGGGGTTAAGAGTCTTCCAGCAGCTCCCTGGTTAACAACTCTCTCTGACTCATAACAACTCTTTTCGACTCTTAACAACTCTTTCCGACTCCTAACAACTCTTTCCGACTCCTAGCAACTCTTTCCGACTCCTAGCAACTCTTTCCGATTCCTAACAACTCTTTCCAACTCCTAACTAAGTTACACTCTGTCTGTGTCGGAGTGCAACAGAAAATATTGGAGAGTGACAGAGTAAAACAGATTAGAACAGACTGAAATGGACTACACTCTCTAACACAGGGATAGGGAACCTTTATCCTATGAAGGGCCATTTGGACAATTATGACATCATTCGAGGGCCATATAAAAATATTACTTAAAAATCAGCCTACTTTTACTGGTCAACATTAACTCCCCCCTAATGTGATGGAACTCCTTCTCTTTGGTGAGGCGTGTAATGTCAGCTGGTGTTGATGCTGTTGCTACTTGCAGCTGGTTTTCCAAGTTTGTGTCAGTCAGACTGGAATGCAGTCGATTCCTTGTGAGGGTAAATTTTGATGAAAAAATACTGCTCACAGCAGTAAGTAGTTCCCAACACAGATATAAATATCAGTGCATGCCTGCTCAAATTGGGAAAATCATCAGCATGTATGTACCGTCTATAGTACTCAAGGAGTGGATGATTATTGTACCTAGCTTTCACCTCATCATCACTTTGCTGCTGAATTATTTTGTGTTGCAAGTTATCAGGTACATCAATGATTCCACATTAAACGGTGTAGCAAAGATTTTCAACCCTGCTGTTTACTTTTCTCGTCCATGAATCTTTCAATAAATGCCTCAATTAGTTTCGCACATTCACCAACATAATCAGATGTTGAACAAGATTTTTCTGTTTGCAAAGTGAGAAAGTGCTCTGTGTTATTCCTGCGAATTGCATTTTCCACAGCTTAAATTTAGCTTCAAATTATTTCACATTTAAAAGCTGTGAGCTAGGAAGCTGATTGGGGCCTTGCAGCATGACGTTCAGTTTGAGAGATACTTGGTAATGTAAAATATGAATGCTAGATCACACAGCTACTTGCTATCACTGAGTTTCATGGCAGGGTTTCTCTTCATCTCCATCAATTGCTTTACTTCATCCTATCTATCTATCTATCTATCTATATGCTCAGGCCCAATCCCCATTTTGGGGGTAGCCGACTCAAGACAGAGCAAGAACAGGGAAAACACAAAAACAACATAAAACAAAAAATAAACACAGATAAAAAACACAAACTCTCACACATCCAGGTCACCCAGGAGAAGACCCAGAGACCAGGGTTACCAAGGTCGCTCCAGCACTCCCCCGGCCCCTGACCCCCCGGAGAGGTTCCGATCTCGGCAGGCAGACATGCAGCGGAGCCAAAGCCACAAGCCCTCCCACCACACTTCCAGGCACACCCTTCATATTAATCGTCTCCCCGGGCCAGGCGCCTGATGGACTATTATCTAGTCCAACTTGCGCCCGACCCCTTACTCCAAATGACCACGTGTTCACTCAACTATTCACAAGCATTCTCCATTCACTCCTGTCCACCACCACTTCCCCTGCCTGATCTATAGTCATTCCTCTATCATCCAAAGCCTTTCTTACACAGTCTCTCCATCTCAATGGGGGTCTTCCTGCCCTTCTATCTCCCCTTGTACCTGACTCACATATTCTCTTTGTAAGCCTTTCATCTCCCATTCGTTCAACATGACCATACCAGCTCAGCACCCTTCTGTCCACTCTGGCTGACAAATGTTCTTGCTGCCCCACTCTCCTACGTATCTCTTCATTCCTCAATCTGTCTCTACGAGTAACTCCACACATACTCCTCAAGCAGCTCATCTCCATCACATCCAGCCCTCTTTTCTCCTTTTCTTCAGAGCCCATGTCTCAGCCCCTGTTGGCACAACAATTCCTTGATACAGTGCACTTTTTACTTTCACTCCGAGATTTCTCGTCTTCCACATACTTCCCATTGCTCCAAAAACCTTCCTTCCTTCACACACTCTCTGTTTTACCTCCACTTCCATACCTCCACTCCTGCTTATCGTTCCTCCTAGATATTTAAAACACTCTACTTGTTCCAATATTTCCCCATCCAGCCTCACATCTAGATTCACCCTATGCTCTCCCCTATTACACACCATTACTTTACTTTTATTGACGTTCACCTTCAGTTTCCTCCTTCCACAAACCACACCAAACTCTTTGACTACCCGCTGCAGTTTCTCATCAGAATCCGCCACCAATGCTGTGTCATCAGCGAACAGCAACTGATTCAACTCCCAATCTCTACCATTCTTTCCTACTAAACCCAATCCTCTTCCCATAGTTCTCCTTTTCACCTCCCTCACCACACCATCCATAAACATATTAAACAGCCATGGTGACATTACACAACCCTGTCGCAAACCTACCTTTACCTCAAACCATTCACTCAACTCACCATTTCCTACTCTCACACATGCTCTGCTCCCTTCATAAAAACTCTTAACTGCTTCTAACAAATTTCCTCCTATTTCATAAATCCTTAACACCTTCCACATTGCTTCACGGTCCACACGATCATACGCTTTTTCCAAGTCCATAAAAGCCCAAAATATCTCCTTATGCTTCTCTAAATACTTCTCGCATAACTGTCTTACTGCAAACATCTGATCCACGCACCCTCTTCATCCTGCAGTTTGTAAAACTGCATGAACATGTTACCCCGACTCAGCCACCGCACTTGACAATGATAGACAAGATGAATAAGGGTGTATCAAAATTAAAAGGTTAAATGAGATAGTTGTTACCTTTAAAATACCCACAGATCCTTTGTAAGCTGTATAAAATCATCTAATCATGATAGCCAGAATAAATTGCCAAAGTGCGTCATGATTGTCAAGGTCCAGGGGTTGATTATTACTTGTTGAATTATTTATTATTTGTATGATTGTTATGCTAGTTTGACTATAAACTAAAGTATTCTGTAATTTTCGAAATAAGATTGTGGCTCCATGGTGGGTTTGGAATCTGACTCAGATGAATTTAGAAATATTCGTCCTATGGAATCTAAAATTGCCCCCTCCGACGCCGACCCCTGCGAGAAATTGGACTGCCTCAAGGACCCTTCCCCTGCTGCCAACAGTGCCGGAGTTCCCCACTCAGGCATGGCACCCACAGACCTTGGCGAACCTCCTAAGGATACTGTGACGAATTCTCCATCGTCGGGTAGTGAGATCCATCAGGTGATCTCCCCGGCATCAATTCCTATGCAAAGTACTGCCTCTGTGATCAATAATAGTGATGTCAACCCCACAGTCTCGACTTTAACTTCTAAATTACCAGATTATGATTCTAGCCTTAGCCTACCTCTTCATTCCGTTGACAACCTTAACACCTTACGAGCGGCCTAGGCGGTAATTTATATGTACCGCCCAGCGGGGTGTTTTTACCCTAAATAGGGTTGTTTACGTGATCATTTTCATGCCTAAATAAGACCCAGAGCGTAAAACAAGTATCTATCCCTGAAAGGGCATAAACAGAGCTTTCCAATGACACTCCAACCATCCTTGTACGACCGCTAGTTTTCTTGCAACGATCGCGCAACACGAGTGCAAAAACCATGTAATTAGGTAGTTTCCCTACATAATTCCCTGTGTAGCGAGTGCGTGAGGGTGGGGGAGGGTGGGATTCATGTCAGTAGGTCCGCCGCGGTGGTCTGGAGCAGTCATACGCTTGCTACTCTCCTGCCACCACTTATCTCTCTCTTTCAGCAACATTACGTGGTGAAAATGGCACACGACATAAGTTGTGAACCGCCACTTAGTCCAAATTTCTTTCACACGACATAAGTTGCACGCCGCCAATAAAGGGTTAATGAAGAAGCTCACATGCCCTCAGCTGACACCCCTACGGATGCTTCTTGTATCCCTGACCCGTCTGTGACTACTTCTGTTACCATCTTCCCTCCGGATGCAGGATCTACTACCTCAATTACACCTGCTTCTGTACCTCCACGATCTCTACGGGCCATTGATGCAGGTACAGGAAAAGACCTTGCCGGTATTTCCTCTGCCATTCACACGCTTCAACCGTTCGTACCTTCGCATAACCGACAAAGGCGTAAGCGTAACACGTATACCCCTGCTTCGAAGGACACTTATAACGCTATGTTCAGTCCCCCTGATTGGTCACGGTTTTTCACGGTCTCTGGTGAACCTATGGATGATTTTAGTCTATACGATACTCTCGCACAAGATATTGGTGACTTCACCATGCATGCTGTTGGATCGGCCAAGCGCATGATTGAGGTGAAAGCACAGGAGCAATCAGAAGCCTTCCAAGCCTACCTCGACACCCCCAACGACAGATACACAGGTAAACCAGATGAATACCTGAATCAGTGTACTGGCACGGTTGTGCTCCCTTCCGACTTCGAATTTGCAGATCAAAGCTTTACAGACTCCACCAATCGTATCTTAAAATTATTGCAAAGAACTGACCCCACTGTCGTTGCTCCTCAGCGTGGAAATCGGCCCCCACTACGCATTGTCAAAATCTATTTTAAGCGCCATGACCTCCCTATGCATGTCCGTCTTGCAGGTCGCCAACTGCAATTACGAAGGTAGGTTAACAAGCCGAGACAATGCACAAATTGCTGGAAGCTTGGGCATTCAACCCCACGGTGTCGGGCTCTCAATGCTCGTTGCTTAAATTGCGGCTCGGAACAACATGCTCTCAACAATTGTGAAGCCAGCGCGCCCCGTTGTGCAAATTGTGACGGGTCCCACAAAGCCAATGTCAGAACATGCCCGCACTTTGCGTTTCATCGTGACGTATTACATTTACAGGCCACGAAAGGACTCCCCTTCCGGTCTGCTGCAGCACAATTAAGGCAGCAAGGTATATCTCCTCCATATAGACGGTATGAATCAACTACACCCGCTGACTCCTCTGACCGCCAGCGTCCAGAGCAGCCTCCGGCACCACCTATTAGCCCACAACATTACCCCACCAATGATACCTTCCGTTTAGTTCACCTTAACTCCCCGGACCTATCCACCTCAAACAGGTTCGAGGGATTTACTAACTTGACCGATGATACTGAGTTTTGGAACATGTTACGACCGGCACTACGAAATAAACAAGGGCACTTAATAATGGACTAGATGATAGGCTATATCTGCAACAACGGTACACTAATTCCAAACCCTCGAACTATTACGCCGGTGAACAAAACACTTAAACCCTCCAGAGTTAATCTACTGGATAACGGGGTATCAATTAACTGGGTTTTAGTGCACTTCTACAAAGGCTTACCGGTGACGGCAAAGCCTACTCACAACAGGAGTACTTTACGTTAATAAAATGCTCTATGAAAACACTGGAAGTCTAGTCCTACAGCAAACAGATATGGAATCTTCTGAAAACGTCTGATGCTCTAAGATGCTCGTCGAATATAGAACAGAAATAATGCAGGGGCAGGACACCAAAGCGTGTATCTTAAATACACCAATAAGTAGGATACATATATATAAAACAAGGGAGTGCAACAACTCTGTGACAGCACTAATAATAGCCACTCAAAACAGTACTTCCTTAGCCAAAGTAACAGCCATACTGGGTTGTGCACTATGCATCAACCTAGGCTAAAATAATACGTGAATAATTCCTAAAGCATACGCAGTTAAAGTTAATAAACACAATGCTGTCTTTATTACTAATAAAGTCTAGCAGCGGCATAAAAGGTACCAGAAGGCTAGGCAGAGCGCAAGCATGCTCGTAGCCTACTGTCTCCCCTTGAACAGATTTCCCTTATGTTACGTTAAGTGACTAGGAGGCTCTCTTGGTAAGTCCAGATCTCAAGTATCTGGTCTTTACCCTGGCACTCCACAAAGGTCAACAAAATGAGGTAGCAAGCATACAAGTAAGAGTAGGCAAAGCCCTTCGCTTGTATACTGCTACACTCGCAAAGGAAAAATATGCACAAGGGTTACAGGCTACCTAGCTTCGTCGAAGTCGTACAGGCTCTGACTTGCCATGTACATAACTCAGACAACGACCAAAGATACCCTCCACTGTCTAGCATTAAATAGTAACAAAGAACAACTCAATAATTGGAAGCACCCAATGATAATATGACTCCATGTGACTATGACTAATAATAATCCCTAAAGCTAGTGCAAAACATATATGTGAGAACTGGTGCTGGTAATACGACTGGCCGACTATGGAAGTCGTATGCAGAACCAGAAGGGATAAGTAATTGAATAAAGATAAGAAGTATTGGAAAAGAAGAAGTTCAGAGAGAGAAACAGTAGTACAGGGGGTTAGATTGGGGACAGATTGCAAGGGACGTTTAGGACCAAGCACACCATGCCAAGCTCTGAAGGAGACACGCGGGTAGGAGCCCCCCCAGCACCAACTAAGACAGCGGCACCCAATCACAGACCACTACGTCATGAAGAGCAGGCGTCATATGACGCGCCAGGCCCGCCGGCCAATCAAGAGCGTGGGAACCTCCGCCCGAGCGAGGAAGGCACACGTACATACACACGCACATAATACCACCTCGCTGCCTCCTTCGTTCTCTCTCTCCTTAAATTCACACTACACATCTTATACTCTATCACTGATATAAAATACTTCCAAGTGTCACAGACAAGAATAAAGACCACCACTGATCTGTCTGTGACAACATGAATACTAAGAAAGAAAGACCATCGTTCTACGATTATTATAGCCCATTTCACTGCCCTGGCGAGCGCTAGCGAGTACGAGCACATTCTGGCAAGCTGGCCAGCGTAACAAACATGACTGCCGAAGAGATCCTCATGGAATGTAACAGTACCAGATATAGAGACTTCTCCCCAATCTCACTCCACCCAGTCGCAGCCTCGGAAAAAGCGTAAGGTTGCAAGTCCTATCCGGTCATTATCCCGGACCTCAAAACTCGGCTCCACCACACAGAAGTGGGTTATGCCTACCCACGATCCGGACTGTGGCTGCCATACCTGCGGCCGATTCTTTCTACTTCAGCACAAGACTTCTACCCGTACAGTACTCACCGAACATCTTCACAAATTTCTTTCCAAGCGAGCTCCAGCGGAAGATGCTCAAATTCACCCTACTCCTTGTTATTGTGTCACCCATATTTGTGAATCTGATCCTACGCCCAAGGACCTGATGCTGAGATTCCTGAAGGACAATAACCTGTTGGATTCTGATTTGACTAATATAGAGCTATCACAATCCCGATTTGATGTTCACCAACCTCCTGTCAATGTGCGTACCACCCTCACCACGCCTGATCCTCCCTGTACCCTTGAGCGACATGTTCCGTTAGCCGCTCCCCACTGCCCAGATCCCGATGCTCCCAAACCTAGAGACATTCTCCCACAAACTCCTGATAACCCCACGATACCATCATCTGACGAACCTTCGATAAAGTCTCATCATACCCCGAGCCCCACACAATCTCCTGTATTGATATGTCACACCAATATCCCACCTGACAAATGTGGATGTCCAATTTGTTTCCGTAATTACATCACACCCCATATCTGTGCCACGGATCCCTGCCTCCTTGCTCGGACGCAGGAATTTGTCACCACACGTACACTTCCCCCTAACCCTGATGAAGATGTTACCTCCGCCTATCTATTTATGAACACTCTGCGCCAAAAACTCCTCCACTGCCCCACCCTTGTTCCTAAACTAGTCACACAATTCACAGCTATTTCTGAAAAATTTACAGACCTTACATCTACCCCTTCACCTCCATCCACACAACCCTCTCCACTCTCACAACCTTTATCAGACTCTCTTCAAGAGACCACTATTGTCGATGACTCTGACAATCCTATTCTTGATGGCATATAACTTTGCAATGGAATATAAACGGATACCAAACTCGCCTCCGTATGGGAGAATTACAACGATTACTTAAATTATATTCACCATTATTCATTTGCCTCCAACATGTAGGCAATTTTATTGTCCCCCCCAGGCATTATACTGTTGCTGCTAGCTCCCCTATAACCCCTTCACATCTCCGAACGGCCATCCTTGTGCACTATAAGTGCGTATTTGTTCCTGTCACCCTTGACCCCAACCCTTTTCAAACAACTGCTGTCTCCAAATCATTACCAAACCTTCCTTCCTTGATTGTTTGCTCCTCCTACAATCAACCCTCCTGTCATTACAATACTTCACACCTTCATCAAATAGTACAGCAACTGACCCCACCGTACCTTATTCTGGGCGACTTTAACGCACACTCTCCCCTTTGGGGCAACTCAAACACAGACATCCCAGGCGATAAAATTGAAAAATATTTCCTTAATTCTACTCTTTGTTGTCTCAACTTTGACACCCCCACCTACAGATCTGCTACCCACTGTACATTTTCCGCTGTCGATCTTTCCTTTGCCTCGGATGACGCAGCTCCCCTATTTGACTGGTCAGTTTTACAGGATCGCTTCTCCAGCGACCACTACCCTATACTCCTTAAGTATTTGTGCCCTGCATCCTCCACTCAAATATCAAGTTATAATCTCTCTAAAGCCGATTGGACGTCTTATACGCACTTCTCTGCAGACGTTTCGGACTTCTCCCCTACCTCTTCCCCTGCACACAATTTTGATTATTTTTCATCCTTCCTGAACTCCATTGCTCACACTCATATCCCGCTTACCTCCTCGCTGACGCACCCTCGCCAGGTCCCTTGGTGGACGCCCACTCTAGCCCAAATGATAAAATTCAAGCATCGTGTGGAACGCCTTCTTAAGCGTCTGAGTGTTAGGCAGCGACGTTTAAAGACTGTTTCCCCCCGACTTTTTTCCACTAATCGTTACTTTGACCTTATAACCATCACTATTGAAAAAATTGCCCTTAAAACGTTCTATAACAAGATCTGTGCAGTTGTCAAACGCAGTATCCTTGACAACAAGATACTTTCATGGCGATCATATATCTCGTCCTTCACTTCCCGCACCCCTCTCTCAACTTTATGGAAAAAGTTTCGCAGTATCAACGGACGCACTGTACGGCCTCCACTCTCTCCACTCAAAGACCCTGCCTCGGACTCGCTTACACATGACCCCCTTGACATCGCTGCCATACATGCCAAACATTTCTGTCACGTCAGCTCAGACCAGTCATTGCCTCGTCAATTTCTTCGTTATAAATGTATGGAGGAATCTCGCCCTCTATCTTTTCATAGCGGAGAAACACATGAATATAACACCCCTTTTTCAATTCCGGAATTGCGACACACACTCGACCTGTGTACAGACACTACTCCTGGCCCGGATGGAGTCTCGTACGCTCTCATCCGTCACCTCCATCCACGTGCGCTACAACATCTTTTACAACTGTACAATCAGTTTTGGATAAGTAACTACTTCCCACCGTCTTGGCAGCATGCTTACATTATACCCGTATCGAAGCCTGGCAAAGATCATAGTCTTCCCACAAATTACAGACCGATTGTACTTACCTCATGCCCCTGCAAATTAATGGAAAAAATTATCAATCCTCGACTTTTACATTACGCTGAGTCGCATGCCCTACTATCCCCATATCAGAATGGTTCGTGCCCTGGCCGTTCTACACTGCACTCACTTATTCGCCTTGAACACCAAATACGTGATGGGTTCTCCAAGAACCAACCCACAGTGGCAATATTTTTTGACATTGCTAAGGCTTATGACACAACATGGAGACACAGGATTTTTAAAAATTTACACGATTCTGGCATGCGGGGTCCTCTTCCCTGCTTTTTACAAAATGTTCTCTCTAACCGTACATTCCAGGTCAAAAATAATGGTCTCCTATCGGACATTATGTCACAAATTAATGGAATACCACAAGGATATGCCCTTAGCAGCTTACTCTTTATTATGGCGATCAATAGTGTCATACGCAGCCTCCCACCTGACATATCGTATAGCTTGTATATGGATGACTTCGCAATATATTATACTTCTCCCAGTCTGACTCACATACAACGGCGTCTCAACATTATTGCTCTAAAATCCATCCACTCTTGGGCATCCACTGCTGGTTTTCAATTTTCTGCTGAAAAGACTAACGCCGTTGTATTCTATAGAAATTTTCGACATTTACGTAAACAGTCCATTACTCTCACCATGGGAAATTCTAATATTCAGATCCTTCCACATACCAGGTTCCTTGGTTTAATCTTTGATACTCGCCTCAATTGGAAGAGTCACGTTGCCTGCTTAACCCTTAACCAACGGCACACGACATCTGTCGAGTTAAATAAATTTGGACTATGTGGCGGTGCACGACAGCTGTCGAGTGCCATTTTCAGCACGTAATGTTGTTGAGAGAGAGAGCTGAGCGGTGGGACGAGCGTAGTAACCTTATGACCGCTCCCCACGACCTCCGTGGACGTACTGAACTGTATTCCACCCTCACCCTCCCTCTCTCACTCGCTACACAGGGAATTATGTACGGAAATTACCTTATTTTAGGTTTTTTGCACTCGTGTTGCACGATCGTTGCAAGAGAACCAGTGGTCGTACAAGGATGGTTCGGGTGTCATTGGAAAGCTCTGTTTACGCCCTTTCAGGGATAGATACTTGTTTTACGCTCTGGGTCTTGTTTATGCATGAAAATGAACACGGAAACAACCCTATTTAGGGTTAAAAAAAAACGCTGGGCGGCACAGTGTAAAATACCCTACCACCCGCTCTTTGTGTGTTAAAGGCACGTTGCCTCCAGAGAATGAATGTTCTGAAAACAGTCGCACGAGTCCATTGGGGCGCAGATCGCGCTACGCTTTTACTGTTCTACAGAGCTACCATCCTCTCAGCCCTAGATTATGGTAGCCCTGTCTATGGCACGGCCTCTGCTTCCACATTAGGAACCCTCGACAGCGTACACCATTTGGGCATCCGCATTAGCTCGGGGGCATTCCGTTCCTCTCGTGTCTACAATATCCTATGTGAGGCTGGGACCTTACCTCTAGCCTACCACCGTCGGTTAGTCCTCATGCGTACGGCTGTTCGCCTCCGTCATGAACCAACTCTACTAGAACTATTCCATTCCACAGATAACTATCGTTCAACCATTCCAGTGCCATTCCCAATATTGTCTCGCCAATTGCTCTCAACTTACAATATCACTGTTCCTCCCATAACTCCCCCTCCTAGTCACATCACTCCATGGACCCTAAAACACCCTACAGTTTGCTTTCACTTAGCGGATCAACTTGATGCCCAAGCCCCATCTCAATGTCGACATCTCGCTTTACAACATCTTGATGATCACATCCCGTCTGTTTTCATTTACACCGATGGCTCGAAAAATGCGGATGCCGTGGGTTGCGCTGCAGTCTCAGACCATGGCTTGTATCAAAGTACCTTACACCATCACTCCACGGTTATCACTGCTGAATTATGGGCTATTCAAGGTGCTTTAAGCACCATCTCTTCATTGTCGAGGAACTCTCCACGGGTCGTTATCTGTAGTGACTCGAAGAGTGCACTGCAAGCCTTATGTGTATTTGCCCCCAAGGACCCATTGGTCAAGACTATCATCCACACAATACACAAATTACAGTGCGCTAATCGATCCATCACACTGTGCTGGATCCCCGCGCATGTAGGAATTCCCGGGAATGAGCGTGCAGACTTCCTCGCTAAGCATGCGTGTCATGGTACACCCTCTACTACTTTGCTGCGTTCGGAGGATATGCTCCCTGTCCTCCGTCGCCATGTTTATGACGCTTGGCAAGTTGAGTGGAGAGCGCAACCATTAACTGGCCACCTTCGCTCCATTAAGGATGACATACACTTGTGGCCCTCTTCATTTAATGGTTCACGCGCAGACCAAACACTATTAACTAGATTACGTTTAGGCCACACACGCCTCACACATGGTTACCTGATGTCCACCCCTCGTGGTCAACCACCTGAATGCCAACATTGCCATACATCATTGACCGTTTTTCACTTTCTTTGTATTTGTCCCGTCTATGCATCTGAAAGACGGCGATTCTTGCTGAACACCTCATTACATGGCATCCTCTCTGACTCATACTCTTTCAATTTCACCCCTATTCGTCACTTCCTGAGAGCTATAAATTTATACAATGACATATAACTACTGACATATACGTGACTTTAAACTCTGTACCACCTCCTCCAACACTAGCCTTGAGAGGGCCTAGGCCCAGTGGGCTAGTATAAAATAAAAGCATCATCAACAACAACATCCACGTTCTCTAAAGCGAGACTGGAGGTTGTGTGGGCTACTCTCTCTCTATCTCCTCCCTCCACACCCTCCCTTTCCATCTTGGAACCGGGTGGGGAGCTTTGGCGCCATAAATAAACCGATAATCACAGGAATAAGAGAAAAATAGGTGATTATTAAAGGGGGGGGGGGGGGGGGACTTTGACACATGTGAAGGAGTGATTGGAGGTATGGATGGGAATGATCTCACTTAAACACATTTTTTTTTTAAAGTGCCACTGGGGTGTTTTAATTTTTTTTTTTTAGGCCTAGGATCTTAACCCGTTGAGACCCAGCGTCGCACGTGTTGCGTCGGCAGTCTTTGATCACCAACTCCCAGCGACGCATCACGTGCGTCCGACATATAAAAAACACTTACGTGGCTCGTAAGGTAGGAAATGGCGGGAGAATAGGAGGGGGCGGTACCATAGTGTGTGGGGGAGCCGGGCCAGTAGGTGTGAGCGGGCCCAGACAGCCGCGCGGCTGGTGGTGGTGGGCTTAGTGGGGATAGTTTACACCCCTAGTTTACCGCCACTTTGAACCTTCATTACTCCGGTCGTATGGGAGCTAGAGGCTTGAGATTTATGTGAGATACTCCTTAGGATGTATGCCGTACAATGCCATACTCAGTTTTTACCCTAGTGCTCCCGGGCGGGTGGTCATGCGGGGGAGACGAACTATTGAAACCCCCCCCCCCCCCCCCGCCCCCCAAATGACCGAAATGAGTTTTTTTTTATTTGTGTGTTCATTTCTCACCATTCTCTTCCATTTTGGCTCAACAAATTTTTTTGAAGCTCCCCCCCCCCCCCAACCCCCCACCGGCCCCCCCCCCAAAAAAAATGTCAGAGGTGATTTTTTTTTGTTTTTTTTTCATTTCTCATCCTTGTCTTCCATTTTAGCAAACAAAAAAAATAAGTGAAAATGGCTTGGGACTGGGGCGAACAAAATATTATAACTAGCCGGGGCTCAACGGGTTAAGAGTCTCCCCGCAGTCGCCCAGTAAAATCTCTTAAAAGTCTCCCCGTAGCTGCCGGGTTAATGGGTCCTACGGGGTGCCCGAAAGTCGGAATTAACACGGGGAAATAGGTAGGCAAAAACATGCAAAAACAAATTTTTGCGCGCTTACGCACACGCGGCTGGACTTTGAGGGTTTTTAACCATCGGCATTATTGCGTGGGATACTTACACAGTCCCCATACAAATCTGAGCTCTCTAGGTGCTATAGGAACGGAGTAATTAACCGAAATGCACCCTATGCAGCGCTGGGGTTTAGCGTTACATACATTGCTGATGCATCACGTGCGTCGCTGGGGTCCAGTGGGTTAATATAGCCCAATAATGTCTGAGCTTTCTTCTCTACTTCAATGCACTGCTTGGAAAACTTTAGGTCAATGCTAATCAGAACACCCAAATCCTTTTCCAAGTCAGTTACTTCCAGAGGCATTCCCAATAGTGAATAGCCTGAATTGGGGTTTGCTTGGCCAATATGCATCACCTTGCACTTTTCCAAGTTTAAAGGCATCTGCCATGTCTCCAACCATTCACCCAGTCTGTTGAGGTCCATCCTGAGCTGTTCAACCCCTTTAGGGTCTTTCACATTCATTCCAAGCTTTATGTCATCTGCAAACTTGGAGATCACACTCAACAGACCAATATTGATGTCGTTGACATATATGATAAACAGAAGTGGGCCAAGGACAGATCCCTGTGGAACTCCAGAAGTGACTGAAGTCCACTCAGAAGAAACACCATTGATTACCACTCGTTGTTGTCTACATGTTATCCAACTTTCTATCCAATTTGTGACCTCTGTATTGATACCTAGCGCACTCACTTTTGATATTAGCCTGCAATTAGGTACTTTGTCAAAAGCTTTTTGAAAATCTAAGTAAAGGATGTCTGTGGCTCTACTTTTGTCATACTCACTCAGCATTTCATGGACAAATTCCAGCAAATTGGTAAGACATGATCGGTGTTGCCTGAATCCATGTTGGGAATCTGTAATTAAATTGTGGATTTCTAGATAGTCAACTATCTTGTCTACTAGCATCCCTTCTAAGAGTTTTACTATGATAGAAGTCAAGCTAATTGGCCAATAATTCTTAGGACACTCGTTATCCCCTTTCTTAAAGATTGAGGTCACATTGCCCAGTTTCCAGTCTTCAGGTACAACTTGAGGAAGAAAGCCATCTGGGCCGGATAACTTGAACCTATTTAACCCCTTCCGACATATGACGCGATTTTGAGCGACGACGTGTCGTCGGTAATGTATGTAACGCTAAACCCCACGACGCACAAGTGTCGTCAGGGTTTAATTACTCCGGTTTTATGGCACCTAGAGGGCTCAGATTTGTATGGGAACTGTGTAAGTATCCCACGCAACCATGTCGATGGTTGAAAACTCTCAAAGTCCAACCGCGTGCGCGTGAGCGCGCAAAAACATGTTTTTGGGTGTTTTTGCCTTCAATTTTTTACTCATGTAAAATCGACTTTCGGGGGCTCCGTAGGACCCTTTTTTGACCTTTTTGATAATTTTTTTTGGGGCGGTCCTTCATTTTTAACCCATTCGCTATTGTTTCTGGAAAAAAAAATCAAAACCTGCTGGTCCCTGGTGGTACATTTATTTATAACTAGCTGGGGCTCAGTGTGTTAAAGCCTTTGTTACCATCAGGGGTATTTAGAAACCTTTAGTTTAGTTACTTCAACCTCTGCAGTTGTCTTTGAGTTAGCTGTGGGCAGAAAACTAATTTTGGAGAGGTAATTATATGAGTGAGAGAACTCTATTTCTTATTGCTAATCTGGCAACCTCTGCATCATATGAGTCTGAAAGGGTTAACTTATCTATTCTTTTTGCTACATCCTCTGGGGTACATCTGATTCTGCTAAGAACTTCACCCTCATACACTAATCCTGGACTTGGCATGTCACTGGTATTTTCCCTTGTGAATACTGAGGCAAAGTAGTCGTTTAGGGATTTGGGTATATTGATGTCAGAAGTTTGAAGTTGGCCTTTTGGATCCTTTAGAGGTCCAATGCTACTTTTGAATGGCTTCCTGCTGTTCACATAGCTGAAGAACTCTTTAGGACTCTCTTTGCAGAGGGCTGCAACCCATAGTTCTTCATTCTGCTTTGCTTCCTTTATAAGAGATTTCACTCTTCTACACATATTTTTGAAGGAATCTAAATCACTTTGGTCTTGACTTCTTTTGGCCTTTCTGTATGCAACCTTTCTCTTTCTAATTGCTGAAGCTGTGTCTCTTGTGAACCATTTTAGTTGGGTAGAGCCTGATTTGGTAAGTTTAGTAAGAACGAATGCAGCTTGTCGATCCATAAACTGGTGTTTGAATGAGCACCAAATTGCATTAACATTCTCACCCTCAAGTCTGATCTGGGATAAGCTTCCTCGAAGGCCTTCAAAATTTGCATGACGGAAATCTAGTTTTGCTCTCTGAGGATTGGTGGGTCTGCTGCTAAAGGTACGAAGAGAGAACCTAACTAGATTGTGGTCACTACCTCCAAGTGATTCCCCAACAGATAAACTGGTCCCACTTTCATCTTCAGTGGTGAACACAAGATCTAGTATATTGTTCCCTCTAGTTGGCTCGTTCACCCACTGGGTCAAAAAGTTATCGTTAGTAAAGTCCACAAGACACCTACCTTCAGCATCGGCAGTTATTGCTTCCCAGTTTACTAGGCAATTGAAGTCACCTAAGATCACACTGGTTTTACCCTCGATAACAGCACTCAGTCTTGTGTACTGAAGTTCATGCTTTTCAACATTTTGATGTGGAGGCCTGTACACCAGAACAATCCTATAGATAAAGTTACCTAACCTTTTAGATCAAGTAATGCCACTTGAGAAAAACCTCACACAACCCACCCGGGATTCGAACCCTGGACCCTGGATCGCAAGGTTCAGGGTTCGAATCTCGGGGGGGTTGTGCGAGATAGAGTTACCTAGATTGAGGTCTACTCCAAGCAGTTCATGTTCTGACCTGACCTTGCAGTCAATTGGGTTTAGAAAATCTCTGATGTACAAAAGAATTCCGCCGCCTTCCTGCATGGTTCGGTCTTTGTGGAACATTCTATATCCAGGTATTTCAAATTCCCAACATAATCTCTGGTATCACTGTGAATCCAGGGACAGCCACTACATCGAAGCATTCTGTAGACAACAATGCCCGAAGTTCGGAAAATGTATTCCTAATTGACCTGGCATTAAATAATACTACCTTAAGGGGATTCAGGTTTTTCTTAGAACCCCCTAGCTTACCCCGTTTCCCGAAGAGAAAGGGGTCTCTGGGGATAGTGCATTTTCTTGCACATTATTTCTCTGTACACTATCAGAGGTGTTGCAATTCCCTATGTTTGGTGAATCCTCACTTGAGGTAGAAGAACCACTATCTAGTGGTTCAGAGATTGGCAACTGAGGTGTAGAGTCTAGAGGGAGTTGCGAGGCATCTCTGAATCTATTGGGGAACTCTGCCATTTGTTGAGAGGTATTCTTACTCTCAGAGGGACGAACTCCTTCTTCTGTGGGACCTCTTTTTGGAAGTTTGAAATCAACTGCTGGTGAGGGTTTGCACTTTTCCTGCTGGGGGATGCTTTCTACATATTTGCTTGACCTCAGCAAGCTGTAAAGATGGTGATTTAGGAAATCACCAAGTTTGATTTTACCGCTAGTCCTTAAGTGTACACCGTCACGGAGGTAGAGGTTGCGCTTCCCATAGAACTCATCAAATGGGTCCACAAATCTCACCCCTTTCTGGGTACACAGGTCAACTAACCTACCATTTAAGCCTATTGCTTTGCTGGTAGCACAATCCCCTCCATACATCCTGGGCAAAATACCATGTATCATGCCTCTGTCTGTCTGAGTCGGAGCTCATCAGCCAGAGTCATGACCTCTCCTATTATTGACTCTGTGGCACCGACTTTATTTCCCTTGAGAAACAGGTCATTACTAGAGATCCTATAGTAACTAAGTAATTACCACTGACCTGGGCTATTATTGCCATCCCCTTAGTCTTGGACCAGACTTTTTCCACTTCCTTTGTGTCATAACTTGACATTAATTAAGTCTACCTTGATTTATTCTCCATACGTTTTCTTTGGTAACAATAATATAAGTTCTTTCGTTAATATGTAGTTTAAATATTACATTCATACATTATAGTATCCAATTTAATTTACTGGTATTGATCAATGTATATGCAAATGTATGAGTGTACCTTGGGTATAACATAGATATGAATGATGTAACCCCTTAGAATGATGTAACCCCTTAAGATTCGTAACCGAGGTCCCGTATGTAAACAAAGGAGACATCACTTGCTGTATAGAAGTCCATCTGTCAACATCCAATATTAGTGATCATCAATAATCTGCTACATCCTCCACTCAACTTCTTCAATACTTCGCTCTACATTCAGATAAGCCTTTTCTATAATCACTGGGACCCATATTATTTTATGAGTGCTTAAATTTATGTTTTACATTATCATTTTCAAGGTGATTATTTCCTGTTTCCTATATATAGCTCTTGTCCCCACAGTCCAGACAAGATACTTTAGCTTCATTTTCCTTTACCATCATTATCTCCGATAGACTGGAAATTTCACACCCAAATGCCCTGAGGGGTGTCCAATGTCAAGCCAACTCAATCCTGCTCTTCCACAGGGTCGAAACTCAACCCGATTCAGACTTTCGGAGCTTGATAACAGTTTTAAGACTTTTTGTATATATCCATATATAAATAATCGATTTAGATGTCATAATTATAAATGTACCTAGCTATATCCTCAGAATGTCCAAAAAAAGCGTCATAATCCTATAGAAGGCCGATAACCTACCGGAGTTATTATATATAATACCCCAAAGTAAGCGATTATATTATATGAATAGTCATCACAATTTTTTACAAATTCAACTAGATCAAAATAATATCGAAATGATGGATCAAATATTGATCTTGATATGTAAAGCCTTTTGTTTATAAACATTGGAGCACATGGCCGCAGCCGCGGTGCCACTCCATTCGCGCCTAGTCACGATTATATTTCGGTGTATTCTTACTTAAATTTATATCAATTGGGTTGATTAGGCTACACAATACAACATTACTAAGTAACAGTACACGCATATATATATAAATATCATAACATTTGTCAGAGTTTAGCAAAGCACCACGGCTGCGTGGGGAGTGCTGAGGGTAGTGAGGGAGAAGTGGCCGAGCTGAGCATGTGCTTGTAGCCTCGTGACCTTGACGTCGTCTTCCCAAGAGTCAAGTTCAGAAAATCAGTGTTCGTCACTGTAATTAATCCGTCACTCTTCAGAATTATGAAATTTCTATGTATGCGATTATTTCTTGCTCTACTATTAACCCGTACAGCCCCAGCGACGCGCCTGACGCGTCGGCGATGTATGTAACGCACAGCCCCAGAGACGCGCCTGGCGCGTCACCCTAATTGCGCCGACCGTAACCTCAGGTGTAGCCACTCAAGAGGGCTCAGATTTGTATGGGAACTGTGTACGTATCCCACGCAACCGTGCCGATGGTTGAAAACTCTCAAAGTCCACGTGCGTGCGCGTGAGCGCGCAATAACCTGGATTTTTGGGGTAATTGCCTTCAATTTTTTACTCTTGTAAAATATGTTTTCGGGGGCTCTGTAGGACCATTCTTTAAGCTTTTTGAGCGGTTTTTCGTGGTTTTTCCTTCATTCCTAACCCATTCGCTATTGTTTCTGGAATAAAACCATTTTTTGAAAACCGGCCGGGTTCTGGTGAACAAACATTACAAAACTAGCCGGGGCTCCACGGGTTAAACAAATAAATATGTTGTATAATTTCACCTAATATGTAATGTCACAACACATCTTAAATTGTATATATTCAAATTTATTGCCGATATGTTCTGTTGTCGATTATTCCAGTCCCTGACATACCTCATGATATTTGGTATATTACGCTATTTCGCTTTTATTTTGTATTTATTTGTTGTGTAGTAATTATTCTGCAATGCATATTTTCTTTCATTGTTAAAAATAGTCAGGAAAGGTTGTCCATATAATGTATATATTTAAAAGTCTGGATCGCCCCTTGTTCATTTTGTGCCACCCCACTATAATGAGAGTGGGTTATCAGACTTTGGGGTAACAGAAAACGCAGCTTTTGTGATCTGGGAAGTCCTTGCATCTGCGAGGCTCTTCACCTGAGGCTCGTCACAAGTTGACGATATGCAACACAATCTAGATAAATTGTCATGTTGGGCCCAAATTTGGCAAATGAGTTTCAATGCGGATAAATGTAAAGTACTACATGTCGGATACCTAAATGAGAAAGCAAACTATTCGATGAATGGCACTCAGCTTAAGAATGTAAACAGAGAAACTGATCTGGGAGTAACAATATCGAGTAACCTAAAACCGAGTCAACAATGTTCAGAAGTTGTTAAGAAGGCAAACAAAATAATTGGCTTTATAGGCAGGTCATTTGAGCATAAATCCAAAGAAGTTATCCTAACCCTTTACAATTCCTTAGTCCGCCCTCTTCTGGAATACTGCGTTCAATCCTGGTGCCCTTATTACCAAAAAGATATAAACAAGCTAGAACGAGTTCAACGTAGAGTTACCAAAATGATACCTAGCCTAAAGAACAAACCATACGAAGAGCGTCTTAGAGAATTAAATCTATTTCCTTTAACCCAGCGCAGATTAAGAGGCGACTTAATTCAAGTGTTCAAAATCATCAAAGGCATCGACAATATGAACTGTAGTAAGTACTTCACTATCAACCAATCTAATTACACGCGGGGAAACGTTTGCAAAATTATTGGTAAATCTTTTAACTCGCACGAATCTAAGAATTTCTTTTTCAATCGAGTTGTCAACTTGTGGAATGGGCTTCCCCGAGACGTTATAGACTGCAGCACCGTTGATTCATTTAAATTCCGCCTAGACAAATATCTCGCATCAAACCCGCGACTGACTGCGTTTGTAAATGAATAACTTTATCCTCCCCTCAGTTACTAACCCATATGTCCCCTACTAACTTCCTAGTCCTGCCACGTTAGTGGCAGGGCAGTAGTTCCCTTTCCAATGTTCCCTTACCCACTCTAAACCACTGTTTGGACACTTGATCCTCAGTGTTTTGGAGGACAAGCAACCTAGAAGGGTCACTAGACCTGTTGTTGCTTGATTTCCTTTGTACTCCTTTGTACCTTTCTCACATCTCGGCTAAACTTAACAAAGTGAGACTCTTGGCCTTTGACCTGAGAATCCCCAATCAAAATTGTTTTCATCTCTGTCATTAACGAGACCAAACCTGCTTGACATGTTAAGTTTGGTCCCTTTGTTGTTTGAATGGTGAATGGACGACTCTGCCCATGGGATAACTCGGCTCGGACAGCTCGGCCCACTTTTGGACAACTCGGCCACGACGGCGAGACAATTCGGCCCATTATTTGAGACAGTTCGGCCCCATGTTTTGCTATGGGGCAATTTGACGAAACCAGTCAGGATATAGGATGGGGAGAGCTAAGTTGAGGGTTTATGGTGTGTGTGTAATGTGGGCGAAATGTTTGTTTATTGTATAATTATGTCATAGGCTATAGTTCTCTCGATTCATAAGTGTAGGTTAGGTTAGGTTAGGTTAATTACGAGTTGTCTCGTAATTAACACAGGGCCGAGCTGTCTCGTTTTTACTGGGCCGAGCTGTCTCGCCGTGGACCGAGCTGTCCTGGCCGAGCTGTCCCGTGGGCCGAGTAGTCTAGCATTCGTTTGAATGATGCATAATAGGCTTAACCCTTTCACGCATTTATGATGCAGAGGTTGCCAGATTAGCAATAAGAAATAGAGTTTTCTCACTCTTATAACTACCTCTCCAAAATTAGTTTTCTGCCCACAGCTAACTCAAAGACAACTGCAGAGGTTGAAGTAACTAAACTAAAGGTTTCTAAATACCCCTGATGGTAACAAAGGCTTTAAAGTATCCCCAATAGGCTCAAAATCGCGTCATATGCGTGAAAGGGTTAACATTTCGCTGCCCACTCTGCACTTCACGGTCCTTTTTTCCTGTGTTCTGTGAGGACTTAGGGAAGTCATACTGACTTTTGGCATGGTATAGAAGACTGAATCTATTTGAGGTGTTAACCTCATATTCCTGGCTGTTTTTTGTTTTTTTTTCTTTTTGTGTGTGGCCTCTCTCCAAGCATGGCGAGGGTCACTAGCACTAGCTGTAGCTGGAATCGCAGCCTCTTCTGTAGTTTCCTGCTTCAATTGTTGCCTCCTTGAATGGCACTAAATTCTTATTTTTCTTGATTGCACCTGCATAACTTTGCTGGTGTTTGAAGGAATGGCTGCCACTCTCTCAATAGCTTCAGTTCTAAGGCTATATAATTATTACCTTTTTCAACTCTTCTATTTCTTTTCTTCCTTCAGAAACTTCGTTCTTCTGTATCTCTTTGCTTTAATTATTCCTTAATCCCAGCTACCTCCTTCATGAGTTTGCCTTCTATCTCACAAAAGAGACAGAGACTATCATGGTGGATGCTGGCATATATGCACCTTCTTTGAAGTCCATGCACCTCTTTAGCTTCTTGCACTTAATGTAAGTTGCTTCGAGTTTTGTAGTACTAGCAGCTGACATGGTTTTAAATTTGTTCTAACAGTTCAAGTATTTTGTAAAGGCTTCTATCTTCAAGGAAAACTAATGACCAATACAATGCTATAAAAAGGGGGTTGGTGGTGATTTATTCCCGCGTCATCCGCATCCGCCTATTCGTCAATGGTGTTCGTTCTGTTCGAGATTCTGACTTCGTTATGTCTGTCACACTAAACCAAAGGTCTCCCCGAGGTCAGAGAGAGAGAGAGAGTGAGGTTTGTTAATCGTTAGCATGGAGTACATTCGGTAGTCTTATTTGAAGGGTTATTAAGGAGTTAGCCTCTTTTACATAAGGAGGAAGTAAATTCAATACTTATGATCCTTATACTAAAAGAGACCTTGCTCCGACATAATGTGTTAACTTTTAGAACATAGAGATTATTCATGAAAGTTTGCGAAAGAGTCATTGAATGCATGATCAGGAAAAGCGTTGCCATTAGCGACATGCAATTAGGATTTATGTCCGGTCGGGGCACTACCGATGCTATCTTAATTCTTTGGCAACTACAGGAAGTATTCTTGAAGAAATACAGGAAGCTATTTCTAGTGTTTTAACCCTTAATTAGCGGCTCACCACATAAGTCGAGTTAAATAAAGCTGGACTATGTGGCGGCGCTCGACATAGGTCGAGTGGCAATTTCAGCACGTAATGTTGCTGAGAGAGAGAGACAAGTGGTGGCAGGAGACTAGCGAGCGTATGACTGCTCCAGACCACCGCGGCGAACCTACTGACACGAATCTCAGCTCCCTCCTCCCTCTCTCACTCGCTACATACTGAATTATATGGGGAAAGTACCGAATTACATGCTTTTTGCACTCGCGTTGCACGGTTATTGCAAGAAAACTAGCCATCATAAAAGGATCGTTATGGTGTCATTCGAAAGCTCTGTTTATGCCCTTTCAGGGATAGGTACTTGTTTTACGTTCTGGGTCTTATTTAGGCATGAAAATGATCACGTAAACAGCCCTATTTTGGCTAAAAACACCCCGCTGGGCGGTACATATAAATAAACCGCATAGGCCGCTCGTAAGGTGTTAAGACCTGGAGAAGGCCTCTGACAGGGTGCCCAGAGAGATTATGCAGTGGACCATGAGAAAGCTTGAAGTAGACGAATGGTTGGTGCCAGGGTCAGGTAGAGACCGTAGAGACATCATTGGGCCCTGGTGCTGTGAGTGATTTTGGGGCCCTAAAAATACGTAGGCAAGCACAGCGAACCAGTTCAGCTGGGGGTTAGAAAAAAAATATAATTTTAACACCAATAGACTGAATATGAAGCCATACTTTTTTCAGATAGGACATTCTGAAACAGAAAAACTTATGGCATGCATCACGCACGCTACGTAAATTAGGTTGTTGTTGTTGTTGTTCCCCAAACTGCCTGGCCGAACAGCCCCAAGGCCCCGAGCAAGGCCAAGGCCATAACCGAGCGCCCCCACAGAACCCTCCCTGCCGACCCCAATAAAGCCTGGGTGACCGAAGCCACTCCATGGCGGGGAGCTGAGGAGGGTGCGGAATCGCCCGGGAAACCAAAGCCCCACCCAGGGCCCTGTGCCCCTCAGCAATTATGAAGAGAAAGTTGAGAGGCAAAGTAAATTAGGTTATTTAGGTTAGGTAATTAGGTTCAACTATTTTATTTATGTGTGCTATGATTTCAATGGAATGTTTTGTTACAGTAAAACTAAGTGCTACAGTAACTGTTATCATTTTGATGGATCGCACCAGTACTGAAAAGTGAGAACTTTCCGAGAAAGCAACTTTGGAACAGAGCATTTAAGTTTATATTGTGATGATCTTTTTGTCTACAGAATCTTTAGGAATATATACAGATTAGGGCCTATCATTTTTTAATTAAATTTGGAATTTTAATGTGTTTGGTACTAAATCATGGAGGCCTTAAATAATTGCGGAAAGTAGTTTAACTTTCAATCCCGTAGATAGGTTTAGTATTTGTTTCTCTGCCTTTCCCAATCCCCATGCAATACGTAAGTTTAGTTATTAGCCTGTTATCTGTATTTACATTGACATTATATTATTAAGTTGTTAGGTTAGGTTAGAGTAGTTAGGGTTAGGTTGGCTAGTTAGGAAAGTTAGGTTATGTTAGTTATGTATCGAGGTTAGGTAAATCAAGTTAGGTTAAAACAAGTTAGGTTAAAACAAGTTAGGTTAAACCAAGTTAAGTTTTAAAAACAATGATGATTAACTAGACAAAAATATAATCAATGAGGAGTTCATTAGTTTCAGAATGTCCTATATATGAAAAGATGTGGCCTCAGATTGACTCTATAAGTGGTAAAAATTCCATGTTTTTTACTTGGGGAGGGTCACAGCCCAGCTGAATTGGGTCGCTGCGCTCGCCTATGGATTTTCAGGGGCCCAGAATCACTCACAGCACCAGGGCCTAAGGATGTCTCTACCTGACCCTGGGAAAGGAGAGGTAGATAGTGTTTAAACTTTAAAGGATGTCGCAAGTACGAGGACAAACAATCATTACAGGCAACCACAGTGATTGCTTAGAGAGGAACTGTTATGTTGCATAAAATACAGGATGACTTTAGGGCGTTGTATGCAAATATTTGATGGGTTTGAGAATGCTCTATAATTGGATGGTAGTTAAAACCAAACATAAATTATGTCTTTATTTTTAGATATCATTCTGTAGAATGAACGAGGACTTTCACCTTTATTTTCGAGAACATGATCATGCAGTAGGTATTATAACAAGGAAGATTTTGAGAATGGCAAATTGTAATGATTGTTGGTTTAAGGGTTAAGGGACCCTGGTTGGTATTATAGCCAGCAGCGGGCGGGAAATAGCCAGGTTTGGGCGTGTTGTAGTGATTTGTGGGCGTGAATGAGTTGCATTGACTGGTCTGGTGCCACAGTGCCACTGTCAGTACCAGGCTGCCAGACAGCCGAGGGTCTAGTCTCGTCGAGGGTCTAGCTTGCCAGGCCCAGTCGTGTGTTGAGTGTCAGTGAGTGTAGGTGTGTTGCCGCTCCCTGGCTGATCTTGCGTGGGAGGCCACCACCCACTCCTTTGTTGACATGGTTATAATGCAATATTATCAACTCCTGTGTTCAGTGTGACTAGAAAATGCGAGGGCGGAAATTGAAAACAAAAAGTGTGTAATAACTAGAGTACAGTAGTGGAAATAACGTGTATTAGTTCTAAGTCTTTGTTTGAAATAAAGCGCAGTATGAAGTTCAGTGCAGACAGGGACAGGAGGGTCCACCTGCAGCTGGCTGGGAAATATTACAAAATAGAAAGTTAAGTAGGTTTAGGAGGAACCGTTTGGAGAATTGGAATAGGACAAGGTGCAGTAAAGGAAGTGGAAGACAAGCCAGTTACAGTAGTGAACAGTGGTTGAAGTAGTGAACAGTGGTTGAAGTAGTGAACAGTGGTTGAAGTAGTGAACAGTGGTTGAAGTAGTGAACAGTGGTTGAAGTAGTGAACAGTGGTTGAAGTAGTGAACAGTGGTTGAAGTATTGAACAGTGGTTGAGGTAGTGAACAGTGGTAGAAGTAGTGAACAGTGGTTGAAGTAGTGAACAGTGGTTGAAGTAGTGAACAGTGGTTGAAGTAGTAGGTTATTGTTACCAACTACTGTAGCCAAGTTACTCTAAGTTATATACACCAAGATACTGTACTGTATATCGCATAGTCTAGAAATTATGTATTGATTTTATAGTAAACCAAACATGATTCCTGAACATCATTGAGTAGGATTCGAACCTATGCCAGATCGTTACCCAGGCCAAGGCAACGAAGCCTTAACCATATAAGTACTGTAATTTGGTCGGCCTGTGTTCGATTGTATTATATAACAGCCCAATTCTGAACATTCATGCGTATGACAACACCTATATTAGTTAAACCAGCCTAACCTAAGCTAGTCTAGTTTAATCTATATATGTATAAGAATAAATAAGATTTATCGTAGTGGTATTGTATACCTTTGTAGAGTTTATCATACAAGACGCGGTGTTGCCATATGTATCCTACAGTTACCCACACGTCCATCTCTTACAAAACTACTTTTAATTCTGATATTTTAGGTACCGTACATGTCTGTACATAAATGGATAACTATATAATAAGCCCCTTATACAGTAACTACAATAATAAGCTAGGGCTTCATATTTTGTTTGCCAATAGATATGTATGTATGTATGTCTGTATGTATGTATGTATGTATGTATGTATGTATGTATGTATGTATACTCAGGCACCTACCCCATTGCTGGGGGTGGCCGACACGAGACAGAACCCGAACAGATAAACAACATTTAAAGTTCATATTCTCAGGGTCCGGGACCACTTTCGCGTTCCCTCGCCCGTTGCTCTGTCTCGTCGAGTAGGAAAATTATACAAGGGTAGGAGGATTCCTAGCCCCCTATTTATGAATAGCTAAAATGGAATAACGGCACTTAACAGTGCTATTGTACAGTCATACAAATTTGTGTTTACTCATGTAGGCTAAATACAATTGATTTTTTGCATGTAGTTTGATATATCTATCTGTCTGTTGCCTGTATGTATGTGTGTTTGTGTGTGTGTGTGTGGTTTTTTTCTTCAACCCTCGGCAAAGTATTAATGTATTTAATTAATTTCACTCCCAATACCAAACACCTCCCAATGAAATTTATGAAAGCATGTGATCCTCCCGAACCTGGGATACCACATATAGCTCTTAAACACTCTAGCCATTACACCAAGATAGTTAAAGGTTAAGTACATGACTACGATTAATATCCACTTATCGAATACTGGATATCAATCTAATCATGTACTGAGGCAGACCCAACTGCACACTGAATAGTGTAATGCTTTGTGAGAAGAGAGAACAATTTATGGGGTACAAATCTCAAAGGACTGGCCTCGCTATGAACTGGTCCTGAACCTATAGAACTATTCTAATTAATTAATTTCACTCCCAACACCAAACACCTCCCAATGAAATTAATGAAAGCATGTGATCCTCCCGGGATTGGACCTGGGATACCACATACATATCTTAAGCACTCTAACCATTACACCACCAAGACATGACTACGATTCTTATCCATTTATTGAATACCGGTACTGGATATCAATCTATTCTTGTAGTCAGACCCAACTGCACACTGAATAACGTAATGTTTATGTGAGAGGAAAGAACAATTTATGGGGTACATATCTTTCATAGAAAAGAGAGGTACCGTAACAACATTATATTAACGTACTTGTAAACGGTTGTTAACACGGCGCCGCCGGCCTTTGTGCACGCCCTTTTTTCGTACTATGGACACGTACAGTCACTTGATAATTTGTGGACCCGCACGTGAGAGCGTCGATTAAAATTAATTTTGTTTTACTAGGTACCCTGGAGACACCCTGGGGCTCAATGCAGGATGAGTGGGGTGGGAAGGAAGGGAGGGTGTTAGTATGGTGGGATAGTGGAGGAAACTTTCAACACCTCATTCTTATTACATGTTCAGCTCCATCACCAATTCTAGCTGGCTAACTAGCCCCCCTAACTCATGTCATCCTTTCCCCTTCAAGGGTTCTATCTTTCTTTGATATAATTTATTTCCTTAACTGCTTTAATTCTTTCTTCCTTATTTTACTCTCCTATTTTATTATTTAAAACATTTCATTCTCGTACTCTATTTTGCCACTAGTCATTTTTTCTTCATTATAATCCTTTTTTAAAGTGTTCCCTTTTCCCTTTATCTTTGCTTGTTTTTTTAAATTGATTTAGCTTTTTCTATACGTGTCCTGCAAACTTGATTGTGATACTTCAAGAAATGTAAGATTATGTCTTTCAACATAAAACATGTGGCATTTACGTCATGTGGTGCACTTTTTGCAACTATAGCCCATTAAAATCTGTAATCTGATCTGCATTTTTTAAAGATGCCTGTATTTTTTAACTCGGTTTTCAGTTTAAGAAAGGGATTGGGATTGCCCGTTTCCTTAAATTGAATTCATATCTAAAGGGAATGGAAATTAAAAAATCTTAATAATGTATGGTGAAGTATTGTATCAATACTTCATACGTAGAGACAACAACTCGTCTGTAGGTTTCTTCCTCTTTCTGTTTTCTTGAGTTGAATATTCAATTATGTCTGTTTTGTAATATCTGACTCATCACCACCGGTAGATGAAGAAATACAGTTTTTTTCTCGATTTGAAGTAATAATGTAATTTTTCATCATACACAACTTTGTTTATTTTATCTATTCCTTTCTTTTAGTGGGTTAAATGACACAAAAGCAAAAATGGCGACTTTAATGGGCTATAGCTACACACATATACGAAAAGCATATATCAATAGAATATTTAGTTATTCAGAATAGCATAATCTTAAACATTTGAAAGTATCTAAAAATCTCGCTGAACACCCACACTGTTGAATTACGTATATATCCATTCATCTATCCAAAACACCACCTACATTCACTCATATGTCCGTCAATTTCTCTGTCAACCTATTTATCCATCCAAGCTGAGATAACTGGAAGAGTGCAGCTCTGGAAAAGACATATTCCAAAGTTCCCACTCACCCGTCTTTTCATCTGTATCTCGCTTATCTAGCTTATGTAATACTGTCGTAGTCTGGTTGATGGAAATAATACATGTCTAGCAATTCACACCCATCAGGGAAAATCTCTCTCGCCTCTCTCACTCTAGTATATATATATAGATAGATAGATCATAGATAGATAGATTGATTCTCTTTCCACTCTCTCTCTTCCGTTTATTGTTAAGTTTTCTCATTTCCTATTTGTTTGCCTTTATTTTCTTTCTACACATTTTCCCTTTCCCTCTTCTCATATAATCAATTCAAATAATTTGGTTTTCACGCTTCTCTATTTTTCATCAGTACCGTATAATGTATACCCCAGTTCAAGCCTCCTTGATATCGAGGCTGATTTTGCTTTGCCTATCCCCTTCCTATTTTATTACCCATTTGAATTTGTCTCCTCGTCATTCCTTTATGCAACTCCCATGTTATGGTATGTCATTATTTATACGCATTGTGTATAATATCAATTTCAATTATATTATGTTTACGTTTCCCCCATTAATTTTGTTAATTTTGCTTTGATTACTTTCCTGTCTTGTATGTCTATATTTTGCATATTTAATTGTTATATATTAATTATGTTTTATCTTACTCCTTTACTTCCATTTCCTACTAACCGTATATTTGATAAATTCCACTTTCTTGTTTGCATTTGTCTTGTGGTTTCAATTTGTCTGTGTCAGCTGTTATAGCTTCTTCGTCCCCATCCATAATGTTTCCCTTATAATTATAATTATCCCTTATAATTATAATTTGTCTGTGTCAGCTGTTATAGCTTCTTCGTCCCCATCCATAAGGTTTCCCTTATAATTATAATTATCCCTTATAATTATAATTTGTCTGTGTCAGCTGTTATAGCTTCTTCGTCCCCATCCATAAGGTTTCCCTTATAATTATAATTTGTCTGTGTCAGCTGTTATAGCTTCTTCGTCCCCATCCATAAGGTTTCCCTTATAATTATAATTTGTCTGTGTCAGCTGTTATAGCTTCTTCGTCCCCATCCATAAGGTTTCCCTTATAATTATAATTATCCCTTATAATTATAATTTGTCTGTGTCAGCTGTTATAGCTTCTTCGTCCCCATCCATAATGTTTCCCTTATAATTCATGATGGAAATTATTTGTTCTGGCCATTACACTTTCGGCCGTATTGTTACACATGCTACTTTTTAGGGTCCTCTTCTCTTGTTTATATACTGTATATCCAACTCTCTCTTCTGTCACAAACAGTGACCATATAATACCATCTTGCAAGTTTCCAGATATGGTAGACGCCATTTGGCGCATTGATTTTGTTTTCGTCAAATTGTATTTCCTTCCAATTATTTTTATGCAAACAAAATTTCATATATTAAGGATTGTACTAACTATAATAAATAGTATTCTGAAGTGCACTATAACTAAAATATGTAAGCTTACGTTGCGTTATAATACAAATTACAAAATATACACCGCTCTCTTCGATTTACCAAGGTTGTTACTTCTCTATATTGTTACTACAGTATATTGATAAAATATTCAAACTGTTGAGCAAAGATACCTGAAATGGATACGGTACACCCAACAGGGTTCAATCACAATGGGATGAGGTAATTTCACAGTGCACAAGAATTCTCTGTATACAGGTTTATTGAGCACGGGCCTCTTAGGCCTAATCACATTTCTTTTTATCGACATATACACTATACAGTACAATGCATGGATATACAGATTTCAAACAACATGGCGACTGTTGCTCGGCATACCTCTTCAACAATGTTTTTTCCTCTCATTCAGACTCTTCTATTCTTTACCTACAGTTCAAAACCTTTTCGTATAAACCTATATTACTTATATAATTTTGGGTTCATGCTATTTCTACAGTTTGTTTCGCCGCCTCATGATTTTCAATCACTCCTTATACAAACACCTTAATTATTGAGGTTGGTATACGTTACTCACCCAACCACAACATTATATTTTGCAACATTCCAGGGATTTTATTCAGTCATCTCTGCTCCTGGGGTCACACACACATGGCTATAACACGATGTAAGAAGGGGGAAGCGATAGCTTAATAAATAAAGTTATTTCCAAACCCAATTCTGATTAGCAGCACACACTAACAGTTTTAGAAACACAGAAGGAAATTTTAAGAGTAAATGGATAAAGTTGATGGATTTCCATGACGCATGTGTATTACGGCCATTATATATAATTTATTGGGTGATTAACACCTTATTAGCGGGCTAGCGGTCTATTTATATGTACCGCCCAGCGGGGTGTTTTTAGCCAAAATAGGGCTGTTTACGTGATAATTTTCATGCCTAAATAAGACCCAGAGCGTAAAACAAGTATCTATCCCTGAAAGGGCATAAACAGAGCTTTCCAATGACACCATAACGATCCTTTTATGACGTCTAGTTTTCTTGCAACAACCGCGCAACACGAGTGCAAAAAGCATGTAATTCGGTACTTTCCCCATACAATTCAGTATGTAGCGAGTGAGAGAGGGAGGGAGGAGGTGGGAATCGTGTCAGTAGGTTCGCCGCGGTGGTCTGGAGCAGTCATACGCTCGCTACTCTCCTGCCACCACTTGTCTCTCTCTCTCAGCAACATTACGTGCTGAAATTGCCACACGACCTATGTCGCGCGCCGCCAGATAGTCCAGATTTATTTAACTCGACTTATGTTGCGCACCGATAGTTAGGGGTTAATACAATTACCATGTGAGATGTCTTACACACACTCGAGTCACAGATAAATCCGCACCACGTCGTTGTTAGAAGAAAGCATAATTCGTAGCCTGACGCTATCGTTCATCGAGTAAATTATGAAAGTATTTGATACATCTCGTATAAGTAGCTACCGTACTGCATTTGCCTGAATGCGTGCTTGTGTTTCATAATATCCTGACAATCATTGATATACCGGTAATCATTATTAAGCTTGTGCCATTATGTTGAGCAGGAAGGTTATGTTCAAAGAACCATCATAGTATGTTGGCAAGGAATTTTCTGAGCTAAAATATTTGTTTATGTAAAACAAAGCGAAATGCGGTGATTATCAGATAAAAATTAATAAATACTGATACGACCTGTTTTGCTTAATACTAAAAGGGAACTTTACAATATCGGAACAAAATTGTGATTAATCAGATAGAAGGGAAACAAAACTAAGTAAAATCAATGATAAACATATAACTTTCTGGAAGATATAGTGTGTGTTGGACAGGTGAACCAAGAGAAAAAAAACAAATATATAGTATATATATATATAACTTTCTGGAAGATATAGTGTGTGTTGGACGGGTGAACCAAGAGAAAAAAAAAATATATATAGTATATATATATGTAACTTTCTGGAAGATATAGTGTGTGTTGGACGGGTGAACCAAGAGAAAACAATATATATATATATATATATATATATATATATATATATATATATATATATATATATATATATGACAGATAATAAATTAACCATTAGAAGATCCGATGGTGCATTTCTTCTCTGTGTTCTGGCTGTTATTAGACGATTTTATTCAGAATATAAGGGTATAAGGAAGTCAGAAAATTAATTGAGTCTTTACCCTTATAATTCCCACAGATCCTCCCTCAATTGTATAAAATCGTCCAGTGATAGCCACAATAAACGGTGAAATTCCGTCAATCTTCAAAGGGTTAAGTGATTAAATTGAGTACGGTAATACTAATCATATTTGTTGAGAGTTTTGTTTTTATATATAAATAAATAGATATTGGTAATCATAAGTTAAATAACTCGTGCAAATAATTGTAAAATAAGCAGAAATTCAAGTTTAGGAAGCTTATAAATTGAAATGAAGATTAAAGTTAATTGACTAACTTTAAAAATTAACTTAACTGGTTAACACACAAAGAGCGGGTGGCAGGGTATTTTACACTGTGCCGCCCAGCGTTTTTTTTTTACCCTAAATAGGGTTGTTTCTGTGCTCATTTTCATGCATAAACAAGACCCAGAGCATAAAACAAGTATCTACCCCTGAAAGGGCGTAAACAGAGCTTTCCAATGACACCCGAACCATCCTTGTACGACCACTGGTTCTCTTGCAACGATCGTGCAACACGAGTGCAAAAAACCTAAAATAAGGTAATTTCCGTACATAATTCCCTGTGTAGCGAGTGAGAGGAGGGGGAGGAAGGTAGAATACAGTTCAGTACGTCCACGGTGGTCGTGGGGAGCGGTCATAAGGTTACTACGCTCGTCCCACTGCTCAGCTCTCTCTCTCAGCAACATTACGTGCTGAAAATGGCACTCGACAGCTGTCGTGCACTGCCACATAGTCCAAATTTATTTAACTCGACAGATGTCGTGCGCCGTTGGTTAAGGGTTAATTACTCAAATTCGAGTTCACTTAACCCATTCAGACTCATATGACGCAGAGGTTGCCAGATTAGCAATAAGAAATAGAGTTCTCTCACTCTTATAATTACCTCTCCAAAATTAGTTTTCTGCCCACAGCTAACTCAAAGACAACTGCAGAGGTTAAAGTAACTAAACTATAGGTTTGACTCCTGTAAGGAGATAAAGAAAACCTAATATTTAGTAGTGGCCCCGTAATCATTGACGAACATGCCTATTACATAAGGCATCCTCTTCAAACACTAATCCGCCGTAGTTTGAATCTACCGCGCAGAGCATTTAAAATCTGAGGAGCCTTCATCATGAGCGCATGCGACCTCACTCATGGCTTCAGTCATTATGAATTGGGTTCTCACTACGAAAAAACTTCGTAAAAAATAAAAACAAAAAGAAAATAAGAATAACTATCCAATAAGCTTTCCATCATATCGTGGATGTACTTGTGTGGATCTTTGACCAGACGCTGATTCAGGCGTCATTCTTCCTTCACTGACATATCAAGTAAACCAAAATCCTTAATACATAAACGAATGGGAAGGGGATGGTCGGGAGGGCCCCAGTCGTCAATGATTACGGGGCCACTACTAAATATTAGGTTTTCTTTATCTCCTTACAGGAGTCAAACCTATAATTTATTAGTGGCCCCTCCATCATTGACGAACATGCCTGATTTCTAAGACTGGAGAAGTGGAGGGGGACATTCGTAATCATATCATAACTCTAGCAAAGCAGATAATCAAACAACCACATAGTATTCTTACTTTGAAAAAATATATTTAATTACGGCGCAGACCATATAAATACAAAAAAGGGGGTTCAAGCAGGTGCGTGCTTCAAAGAAGCCTGCTTGACAAAAAAGGGGGTAACTCTGGAGATTCTGTGAACAGATCTGTGTTACCAAGGCACCCCACTCAACGAGTGGTGACAAAAAATAACAAGTTATAAGTTTACATGTGCACATAATAAACCCCATAATATTCGTGAAAAATAATTTGCAAAAAATCTCCACTGTTTAATACTAAATTGCTTTCACAGCTAAAACTACTATAACAACTCCATTGTTTTGTACTAACATTGTACTAGCACAATTTCTCGCAGAGAAATTTTCATATCACATTAACCCTAAATTGTATCACAGCTCTTATACTCCGGCGGGGTCTAGGGTGTCCTATGTTACACTGACTGCACCCCCCCCCCCTTTTCCTTGAAAGTAAACAAAAGTGACAGTAGGGCCACCTAGACCCTCTGCCTTAAAGCTATACATGGTAAGGAAGGTTTGTCCAGAGCAACTGACCAGTATCTAGTCAAAAACGTATGATTAGACGCCCACAACTGTGTGGACGCAATATCTTCTACTGAAAAATTCTTCAGGAAACGTAAAGAGGCTGCCCATTTGCGTAAATCGTGGGCCCTACCCACAACGCCGGGATTACTCTCTTTAATGACTTCGACCAGAAGAGAAGCTAATCTCCGTTTCAGTAAGCGTTTACCCGTACTCGCTACCTTGGGGGTTTAGAGGAGCTACTCTCAAATATTTGGTTAGAGCTTGCACTGGACATAGATTATGGTGCACCTTTCCCCTTTTTAACGCCGGCACCGTGAACTCAGAAAACACGTGTGCACTGTGCTCATTCTTGGCTACAAATCCCGGGGAAGGTGCAATGTGAATACATTCATTAAGTCTACCAAACCTAAGGCAATTAGGTGTGTTGCTCATCGCCGCCAGCTCAGACACTCTGTTCCCGGTGGCCAAAGCCAAAAGGAATACAGACTTTTTTAAGAGTAATGCAAAATCTGCAGTATTTTGGTACAGACGAGAGTGAAGTAAAGACAATGCCTTGTCCAGAGACCAAGTAGGCATGAGCTGACGGGGAGGTGGGCGGAGTTTAAAACATGCCCTCATAAAACCTGTTTCCTCCGCTACCGGTATGGAGAGACCTGTAAGGTCTAAAAAGGGCACTCTAATCGCAGTTAAGTGATTTTTTAACGTTACCACAGATAAATGTTTCTGCTCAAACAGATAATTTAAATAATTGAAAACTAAAGCTACCGATGGCACAGTCTGTTCTGTTCTAATGATCCAAGAAGTAAAGGTTTGCCAATGTGATTGATACTGTCGTTTCGTAGACTGAGTATATTGATTTAATAATTTATTGGTCACCTTTCTACCGTATGGTGCTAGCCACTTGGCCTCCTGAATGTCCATAATGCAAAAGTCAGCGAGGTCGCTAGGTTGCCAATCGTGTCTAAGTGGAAATACCCGACCGGGAGCGACACCGGGTGCGGGCACCACGTCTTTAATTGCTGGTACCACAACTGCGCCGGCCACAGGGGTGCGACTAGCGAGACTAAGCCTCGATAATCTCGTAGCTTGTTTACTACGTGGCACATTAGTGACGCGTCTGGCGTCGAAAACAGATAGATGGAGCTCCATCTGTTCCAGTCTGTCACCAGGGCGTCTGGCCCCCCTGCCGGCGTCTTCGTCCGGCGGGTGAGGTATAGAGGGAGCTTGTGAGTCTCCTCGGACGCAAACAGATCCACTTGTGGATGGTAGAGCTCTGCAATCATTTGGTTGAAAATGGGTTGCTTGAGCTCCCATTCTACTGTCGTGCTCTGTCTCCGGGACAGAGCGTCTGCCCAGACGTTTGCTACGCCTGGGAGATAAGATGCATGAAGATAAATGTCTAGTCTGTTGGCTAGAGTAAAAATCTCTTCCGACACGTTTAGCAACTTCCTTGACCTCGTTGACCCTTGTTTCTGAATACAGTGAACTGCGTTCAGATTGTCCATTCTGAAGGCCACCGACTTGCCCCTTAAAGCAGGGCCGTGAGCCTGAAGGAAATACAAGGGGACTAGTAATTCTTTGACATTGATGTGGGAGATTTCTAAGTGGGACCAAAGCCCCTGACCCTGGTGCCCCTGATTTGACTGAAATCCCCAACCTATTGTGCCTGATGCATCCGTGTCTACCCATACTGTTGGCGGAGGAGAGGTCCATGACATTATTGAGTGCAACGTTTCCCTCTTCGCCCAGACCGCTAGTAAGGTGTGGATTAATTTTGGGATGGGCCATAACTTTCCCACCGGTAAGAGTGGGAAATATTTGTTGCCTTCCAATATTAAACGTTTTACTTTCAACCGGCCCAACATTACAGTTAGTTGAATCCAGTTGAGAGAGCCGACCAGAGACTCCCAGACCCTTCGTGTCGTAGTCAGACTGTGAAGAAACATGAACAGTTTCCTGCGAAACCTGTTACGATTGTCCACACTCTGACTCAGAGTGAGAGCAGCTGTGTCCCAGACCAGCCCTATCCACTGAATTACTCGTGAGGAAACAAGGTTTGACTTTATCAGATTTACCTTGAACCCTAGAGTTTTGACATGATTTAAAATTATGTTGACATGTTTGATGCATAATTGCTCTGTCTCTGCCACCACCAGCCAGTCGTCTAGGTACCACAACACTCTGATTCCTTGCTTTAATAACGGCATCAGGGCTTGCCGGACTAATTTCGTGAATAATCGAGGTGCCAGGTTCAAACCGAATGTCATCCTTTGAAAAACAAAAAATTTGGTGCCTGATCCGTAAGGCCAGAAACCTTTGAAACCTTTTGTTTACCGATACGTGCCAATAAGCGTCTGTCGGGTCTAGGGAACACATCCAACCTCCCGGCAGAAGTGTTAGCCTGATTTGGTGTACTGTTAACATTCGGAATGACTCGTTGTGAATGTGAAGGTTCAGATAAGACAGGTCTACGACTGGTCTCATCTGAACACTGTCCCTTTTGGGAACCAAAATAGCTTGGACGTGAATACAGGGTAATTTGGGGGGACCGGGATGATGACATTCTTGGCAATCATTTCCTGGACCAGTGACTCCACCTCTAATGAAACAAAATTCGCCGTTGTCGGCTGACGTAAGCGAGGTCGCCGGAGCCACTGCCAAGTGATGCCTTTGCGTGCCACCATCCGTGCCCAAGTGTTTAACGGCCATGCTTGGTGACACGTTCGGAACGACCCAGTTAGCAGACAAGGGTTCGCCGGCTGTACTATCCTCGGATCCGCCGGCCTTAATACTGGCACCGGGAGTGAGAGAGACTTTAGTTTTTTGATGGTGGTGGTGGACGCTTCGCCGGCTGGCTGGCGTTGGCCGAAGACGAGCCCTGACCTGGTTTATTATGGCCGCGTCCTCTCTGACCTGAAAACCTACTCTGTCTATGCCTGTACTGACCTTGGGGGGAGGAGGAGGACTTAGGTGGAAGAAAGGGCTTAGATCCCCCCGGCTGAGCCTTAGCGACTGGCCTGGGTTTGGGGAAGTTAAAGGCAGGTTTCTTAGAAGGGGTGGGACTGTGTTTAAAGGCCTGAGCCATATTAAACACCGTTCGCCACACGTCAGGGGACATTAAAGAGGGAGTGAGCACTGGTGACATGACCACCTGATTCGCAATGCGATCAGGCAGTTTTCGGACTAAGGACATTCTGAGGTCTTGTCTCGCTCGTACCGCCTCAAGCAAGGCGGTGCGGATGTCACCCAAAGATTGGATTGACGACTGAAGAAGCAGTCGCCGGGACAATTCAACCGATCGTCTGGTGTCCGCGTCTGCGATTGCCTGAGTGGACCGGAGCAAAGACTTTGCTATCTGTTGAGACACTATGTATTGAGAGAACAGGCGAAAAGCTTTCCCCCTTAGCCTAAATTCTCGTTCTAGGTGAGTTGGGGTAGGGGTAGTGAAAGGGTCTTTTAGCTCACAAAGATTAATTTTAGGGGCAGCTAAGAAAGCAAACAAAGCTGAAGGGACTCCGCCGGCAGAACACACTGGCATGGAGAACCAAGAATGAGTATCTTGAGGGATCTGGTGGGAAGTTTTGGAAGTAAATGTGGTCGCAAAGTTTTGAGCCTCTGCCTCCCATTCCACCCAAGGTCCTGGACCCAACTGCCCCACCTTCAAGACTGGATTAGCTGCTGTGTCTGTGACGGTTTGCAAATCTAGTTCTGGAGTGAGAGCTGACAGTCTTAATGTCATTAAATCCATCATGCTTAGACCAGTCTGAAAAAAGTTTTGAAGCTGAGGCAGAGGGTAAAGCCGGCTTAGCAGCATAAACAAAATAATCTTGGTGATAATAACTAGGTATAGCCTTTATGTTGACATCTAGTACATTGCCCAAAGTATCCAAGGCCCTTAATTTCCTAGATTTATTGCCCTGGATGACCCACTCACGCGGTACTGGGAGTTCCCCTGACAAGGTAGGTTGGGCGATCTCTGGTTTAGTGGGGGTCAAAAGGACCCATGACTCGTCTGGTCTGTAAAGCAAGGGCATAGCTACCTTTCTGAGAGGCGCTCTGTCTAGAGGGGGCGGATTGACATCCGTTATAACCATTACATTCGAAGTGGTCAATGCCGCCGTAGCAGGCCTAGTAACCAGTGATAGTGACAGAGGGATCTGAGTTCAAGCAATAGAAGTCATCAGAGGCCGTACCGTAGAGCTTGTCGTGGGAGCTCCCAAGTCCACTGTGGGAGTTTCCTGCTGTTGGCTAAAAAATTTAGATAAAGCATTACTGAGTAGCCCATCAATTTCCTGTGCAGTGACAAATTGACTTGATGATGTACTAACTAGTGAATCATTAAGATCTTGTGCGGCGTCTAAGCCTGAACCTGACTCTTGCCCTTCCATATCTGAGATAATTGAAACCTCGTCTTTTTTATCCTGTTCCTCCTGAGAAGATCCCGCCGAAGCTGGGGTATCACCTTGTTGCCAAGATAAGTCAGGAATAGAGGATGGGATCGCCGCGTCCCGGTGGACTTCAGCCACTGTGTGAATAGTTTGAGCCGGAAGTGGGTGGTCAGGTCCTGGCTGAGAATATCGCCAAACACCTAGGCCTTGGCCTACACTCCCTTGGGAATCCACAACACTCTCAACCCCTGAGCCCCCTGAATTCTCCAATTCCAGGGTTAAAATGTTAATGGGTAAATCATCTTTAGGTACAGGCACTATACTGGACCCCTGAGCCCGAACACAAACTCTGTCTGGGGTAGAGGTACGATGAGAAGCACTAGAAACTGGTGAATGTCGTGAGGCCTTTCTATCATGGGAATCCTTCTTTGAAGATTTATGGCTGCGGTGTGACCGTGAACTACTCTTCGATTTAGAGGATTTATCGCCGTGACCACTGGTGGAACTTTCTGTCTTACTCTTCTTACTCGATGGTGAAGAGGCAAGACTAGATGGCTGGTGTTTGAGAGGTGACCTAGACCGAGATCTCTCCCGGGACGAGGAGGCTGCCGCCGGGGCTGTAGGCTCTCGTTGACGTTTCGCAGTAGCAGTAGGAGAAGACGCAGAACCCTGACCAGTCTCTGCCGGCTTACGACTAGTTACTCGAGAGGGACGTTTAGGGGGAGGGTGCTCAACAAGAAGCCTATCCCAAAGAGGGACGTTGTCACATTGAAGTGATTTATGAGCCACAATCGTAGTATACGCTGCCATCTGTTGCCTAACCTCTCGTAAGGCGACCGCTGCGGTCTTATCATTATCGCGGAGGACTTTGACACTTAATTGGGAGCAAAAGGAACATTTGCGCATCACCCACAGACCCCTTGAACGGTCTAGACATTTAACACACTTGATGCAAAGAGTGTGCGCAAAAATAGGGATACCGGCACAGGTAGGGGTAATGCATAAAGCAAAAACTGGGGTAAAGGTAGCCATGACAGAGACTGGTGGGAAACTACTGCAGGGTCTGTATTGGTCCGCCGGGGCCCAGCTCTGGAAAAAAAGAAAATTTCCAGGAATTAATGCTCATATAGTTAACCCAACATGATCGCATACATAAACACACACATGTGTCAATAACCCGCCGGGTAACGAGACGTAATGTCACAACAATCACAGCTCGCTACGCGGCGGGATTCTATAAAGATTTCCGAATATCTAAACATGTCCTAAGAAAGTTAAGAATACCCTCTGACATAATATAAAGGACCAGTATGGCATTTATAACATAGTCTTTCTGGTGGTGACTGTCTCAAGATTCAATTTTGGAAAAACAACCCCGCACAAAGACGCCGGCACCAGAATTATTTAGCAGAATAACACAGGGCAGGTTGATACGAGATCTGATTTCTAACGAATTGTCACAAAGGATCGCCGTAAGTTTGAAGGCGGCGATACATTAACATATCTCTCAATTAACTGGTTAACTATATGGAATTGTAAATTCCTTATTTCCTCCTCCCAGGAGCACCCGCCGGGTGTGAAAAATTTGTGAAAAGATGTTAACCCTAATTGAGCCTTCGATCACCGTAAGTCTGAAGGCGGCGATACATAAAGTACCACTAAAATGGATCGGTTAACTAAATTGAATGACCAAGACGTTCATCCCACCCTACCAAGGTGCACCCGCCGGGTGAGATGTAAACAACGTTAACCCCATAAGTTCCTGTCCCCACTTCTTTGTAAAAGATCGCCGGGGAGGAAAGCCCTCAACAACAGCTAGGTTTTTTCTTTTGGTTTGTAAAACCGGGTAGAAAAACTTCATAACATCTGTCCGCATGAACAATGTTAGATGGGTACAGCCAGACCGCCGGGGATCATAGGGAACCTGAAACAGGCACCAACACAGAGACGCAGTCCTGGAGAGCCACAGACACCTCCACGCCGGGGACACAAGCCTGTGTTGAAACCACGCGTGGCCCAACACGGCTCTCGGCCGGGTTTTTCATGGTGAAACCGAGAAAAACCCGCCGGAAAGTAACCCACCCCGTTCAGAAACCAACTGAACACACAACGGACCTGGGAGCAAGCCAAGCACGACTAGCCCAGGGCCCACACAATAATCCGTGGAATTAGCCAATACACAACTAATCCAGGAAACATACATAGTCTGTGGAATTAGCCAATACACAACTAAACCAGGATACACATGACACAGTAGGACATATTTATAAAATAAACAATAACACTTGTACATGTGGCAAAGCTACGAGCGGCTGGCTAGGCCTAAGCAGACGGCATAAGAAATGTTGAAATATAAACAAAAACACTGGAAATATAACAACAGGAACCACCGCCAACACACCACTGTAGTAAAGACTTCCGACAAAGGGAAGACTGACTCGGGACCCAGAAAAAACTTCACTAAGTGAAGAAAAATACGCTGGGAACGTCAGAAGCAACGCTTACCTCATCAGAAAGATAAAAGGCAGCATAAAATAACGCGTAATGAAAGCCGCCTGCATCACAAGCTAACTCAACTGTGAAAAGATCACATGTCCACAACAGGACCACGAGGGTACATCCGAAATAGATGCCCCAAACACACGACCCAAAATACACTGCACTGCAGGCAACCAGCCCAGGACACTCCTGCTACACATATCCTAACCTTACTCGATACATCCCGGAGTAAATAAATGAGAAAAAACTCACTAGGGACGCAGCAAATGCGGAACCAGCGGAGCGTGGGGAGACACGTCCGGGCAGGTTGAGCGCAGAGCAGAGAAGGAAGAATGACGCCTGAATCAGCGTCTGGTCAAAGATCCACACAAGTACATCCACGATATGATGGAAAGCTTATTGGATAGTTATTCTTATTTTCTTTTTGTTTTTATTTTTTACGAAGTTTTTTCGTAGTGAGAACCCAATTCATAATGACTGAAGCCATGAGTGAGGTCGCGTGCGCTCATGATGAAGGCTCCTCAGATTTTAAATGCTCTGCGCGGTAGATTCAAACTACGGCGGATTAGTGTTTGAAGAGGATGCCTTATGTAATAGGCATGTTCGTCAATGATGGAGCGGCCACTAATAAATTAAAGGTTTGTAAATACCCCTGATGGTAACAAAGGCTTTAAAGTATCCCTAATCGGCTCAAAATAGCGTCATATGTCGGAGAGGGTTAACTTAGTTGACACAAAACCCAAATTAACTTACTTAACTAGTTAATTTAATGAGTTAATCGACCCAACTCTGATATATATATATATATAAGAAACAATGCTAGTAGAAAAGAGAAATAACACTTATTTATCAATATAAAATTCTGTTAAAATGTTTGTATCATTCTAAGTGTATGCGGATAAAATGCTGATGAAATACAGACACCAACCCACCAAAAGGTTGGTGTCTGCAAGTAGGAGCCAAGGACATTAGAGAAATGGAAGGATAGACTGAAACTTCTTGCGAAGACTTCAGTACTATACAAAAAAGAACAAACAGAGGAATAAAATAGAACTTTAAAAATGTAGTTTTAGATTGAAGTCTCTTTACGAGAACCCCAATCTGTGGCCATAATTATTAAAAAATTGCTGCCACTATCTAAAATTATACAAAATGCATTTCTCCACTTGAGTGGATCCTCAGTGGCTTTTAATGCAGGACTGAAACTCTGTGTAATAATAAAGCATCTCGCAGAGAGCTCATACTACCCCGATTTTTCATCCGGGGGATATCACATTCACAGCCTCTCGTTTCACTGAACTTCAGGACTATTGGGGTGTCTTGGTTTAGTATCAAACCCAGTGCGATTTTTCATGTGCATATTATTATGTACCGTACCGTTACCTTCTACGCTCCGAGTACAGCTTCAGTGATCTTAAACGCTCCCATTAGTGCAAATCTTTTACCAAGTTAATATGGGAGGTAAAGTTCCTTTGTACACTCTCCAAGTCATTTATTTCACCTACTTTGTATGGGTTTGTTAAAATGTTACAGTACTCTAATTATGGTAGCACCAAGGATTTGAAGAGCGTTACCGGTATCATAGGTAATTCACCATGGGTTCTAATTGTATGCTTAATACAACCAGTTAGCAGCTTTGCAGCTGCAACTTTGACCTGGTTATGTTCTTTGAATCCCATCTTTTCTAACATTTACACCTCAAGGTCTTTCACACTTCCTTTACGTTATATAATGTGGTTGGATTCGGTTATGAAAGTTGTGCTTCCTTTAATGACGTCCTCTTCGTATAGTATTAATTGGAACTTTTCTTCATTAAACTGCATGTTATTTTCCAAGGTCCACTGGAACACCCTCTTTATGACCGGAGGAAGAGAAGGGGTGCTAGCACTATTCCCTGGGGAATTGAGCTTTTGATATCGAAGGTTCAGTTATAACTTGGTTAACCCTTTCAGGTCCGAGGGTTGCCGGTTAGTATTCGAGATCTTAATCACATAATTACCTCTCCAAAATTAGTTTTCTGCCCACAACTCGCTCAAAGACAACTGCTTAGTTGCTCATTCACGGCTTGAAGCAGCCCCATCTCTGAAGCTGCCTCGCTCCAGTGCTTCACTGTCTCACCCCCTAGACTCGGACCCTCACTCTCAGAACGCCACCTATTGAGCAATGAACTCACTAGGTAATGCCCCCCTATAGCATATTTTTTTTATATGGGAATATTCATACAGTGCTATTTGATCAGGGAACAATGAGGGTATCTATTTGGCGTTTCGGTGGGCTTTGTGGTAATGCACTGATACTAGGTACAGCACAAATTCCATCCCAATAATATCTTCCCATTGACATATCGGGATTTGAACCTGAGTCCATTGGATTACCATATATATATATATATATATATACTGTATATATATTGAGACTCCTCCGATACGTGTTCCTGTCTCCTTTTTCCCCTCCCACCCAACCTCGTGACAGGTAATGAAGGTGTGCCAGAAATAGCTGGGGTGTAAACGAAGATTGCCACGCACTACGGGAGCGTGGCAGTGGTTATGTCTCGCAATTTTTATAGATTGGAACTGCTTAGAAGTTGCTTGCAAAGAGTATGTGACAGTTCCGTTAGTTGGATATTGTGTATGTGTGTTTTTGTGTGTGTATATGCATGAAAAAAACAAAAGGCAATGCTGTCTTGACAAGTATGTATGTGAGTGTGTGTGTGTGTGTAATGCGTATATACTGCATTTGTGCTTGTATATGTACGCATACGTTTAGATGTTTTTGTTAGTGTTGATTTGTTTAAACTTGAACAAATTAAATACAAACCTTTATGACCGTACCGAAAGAGTTTAACACAGACTGGAGGTACTGTTGTAGAGGTATACTTCTCACGACAGCTAAGGCAGAGTAATGGTGGAGTTATGTCAGGCACTTTTAGGGAAAACAAATTCCGCAACCAATATTTTTAGGCAAATTTTGTTCGGCAACATGCCTGGTCTTTTGTGTGCATTTATTTAGGCAGCTGTACCTATAGGATATCATGAAGATAAATGACGAACGATAAACTGTGAGAAACCCGTCATCAGCGGGGATGTTTTTCTACTGAAAAGGGCGCAAATTTAGCTCGAGGATAAGGGGAGCATTAGTATATTTGAAAGGGGTCAAGGGAGGCAAAATAATAATAATAATAAAAATAATAATAATAATAATAATAATAATATATAATGCTACATAATTAAATAAGAATAATAATCATCATCATTATCATAATGAAAACAAAAATATAATAAAATGTAAAGCTTAGTAACAATGTTGAAAACATCACAGTACAGGGGGTTAATGCCCCTTAAACTTGGGATTGGCCTCCATCCTATTAGTTTTACTGGCGGAATATATTGGAGTTATCGACTATTATTTCATTGATCCCATCATAGAGAGCTTTTAACCCCTCCTGTACCAGCGAAGTCTTATTCATTATAATCTGGTTACTATTAGGAGATTTTATTCAGTTTAGGAACGCCTTCTAGCTATCAAAAGGCTACAGACTATCTCATTAATTTCTTTTAGTTACCACCGATCCTTCCTAGGCTGCATAAATCGTTAAAATGTGTTTAGAATATCATATAACAAACGTCCCTGGTACTCTAATGGTTAACTACAATTATAATATATACACATTTGTATTATTATTGTGGAGATACGGTACTATTTGTATATGATACCCTTGTTCAATGTATTCTCGTACCATATGATATCATTCCCGTTTATTTGGGGATTATGGTGAAACTTTAAGGGAGCTCACCTCGCTTTTTTTTTTATCTTTCTCTCCCTCTCTCTTTGGCTTGTATCCATTCGGACCCATTCAGCCTACTGTTTTAAGATGTTTACCTCGTCCTGGTGTCAATATTTTACTGGCGAGCGGTAGCAAGCAAGCATATATATATTTTTGTTGTGACAGCAAGCTAAATTTGTACTATTTTCGATAGAAAAATTTCTCCGGCGAATCCGGATTACTCCATACAATGCTGGCTTGCTATCGCTCGCCAGGAAGACATTGACACCTGGATGGCGATAAACGTCTTGAAACAGTTGGCTGAATGGGGCCGAATGGATACAAGCCAGGGAAAGAGAGAAAAGGAGAGAAAGATAAAAAAAAAAAATCTAGCGAGCGATAGCGAGTCTGTAATTTTAAGAGGAACCGTCAGTTTTTTCACCGAAAAATTTACAAATATATCTTGAAAGGGGATGTTTTTTTAAGCTTGATAGTCTAGAGAGGAAACTAAAAAATAAATATATGAATAACTGAATAAATAAACCAAAAAAGCAGCCACTATCCCCTTAATAATTAGTAAACATATCTACAAATCCTTTACTGACTTGTAGCGGATTCCAGACTCCGATACAATCCCCCCCCCCCCCGCCAAAAAATAAATAAATAATAATATATATATATACTATACAGTATATATATATACTGTATATGTTGTGTGACCATCTTTAGCGGCATAATATGTAGCACAACAACAAGTACAGTCCTCAACACAAACGTCTTTACTATATATATATATATATATATATATTAGAGGTGGACCGGATATCCGTATCCGCATCCGCGGATATCCGCATCATTTGTACATCCGCATCCGCATCCAATAATGCGGATATAGTGCGGATATTTTCGTAACTAATAAGTCATAAAAACTTATTATATTTACACTTATACAGAATAACTAATTAACTATTAACCCCTTGAATCTCTGACACGTTTTAGCAGTTTATTTTTGCTATCATTAGACGATTTTATGCTGCTTAGGAAGGATAGGTGGGTATTAAAAGGGTAACAAACTAAAGACTATCCCAATCAACCCTCTGACTTCCATATACCATTCCTAATCTGAAAAAAATCGTCTAATAATAGTCTAAGAACAACAAAAAGAAGTGCATCATGGTCCTTGTCATGGATCCTCAGAGGGTTAAGAAGTAAATAGGACTATCCGCATCCGCAAATACTGAAAATAAATATCCGCATCTACATCCGAAAATATCAAGAAATCAATATCCGGTCCACCTCTAATATATATATATATATATATATATATATATATATATATATATATATAGTATATGTTGTGTGACCATCTTTAGCGGCATAATATGTAGCACAACAAGTACAGTCCTCAACACAAACGTCTTTACTATTTTTTGAGACGCAGCTATGAGTCACTGGCGAATTATTTTAATTAATGAACCTCTTGTTGAGGCACTTAAAATCAAGTTATTGTAATTTACTTGTTAATGCTCACCGTGTTGTATTTATCATTACAAAGTATTCAGGTATTCGTGGTTCCGAGTGTTTTAACCTCCACTATGACTGTATTTTGATCGGCGTATCTTATAATCTTGAATAGTCACATGGAATACTAGAATAACACAAATTCCACTAATAAGATATCTTGTAGATAGAGTTGTAATGGATTCCAGTTTCCAATGTGTTTCGCCGCTAAGCTGGTTATTCTTTGTTTGTGATTCCTGCTTTATCTAGTTATGGGTTGATGTTGCTTACTCTTGATTTAATTGCATTTTTAAAAATTATGAACTATAAGATTCAAAGGTTTCTTTTACTGATATTACAAGCAGTCAGATTTAGTATACCCGTTACTGCATTTGTTTACTATACTTCTGATTGAAAAATGCCTTCCGGTATGTTTATGTGACCCCTACTAAGCTTAAATTAGATAACATTGAACGTTGGTAGGGAGAATTTAAATATATTCATTGAATTAACTTTTTTTTATTATTATTTATGTTTTAGCTTGTTTTGTATATCAGTGTTTCCTGTTCTATAACGTGTGTTATCCTCAAACAAACTGTTTATGGCAAGTTTAATGGTGCATTGCACTCATATTTTTGTCTTGGTTTCAATCGACCTTTATGCTTTACGTCGGAGTCAACATGGCATGAGGATGATGAACAGTTATACATACATACATACATTGGTTTAACGTAATTTTTCCATTACATGCATTGTAACGGCTCAGACGGGGTTGCCTTTCAATAGTTGGAGTGTACTGTAGTACAATAAAGTCCTACCACAGCACTGCCCCACCAAGTCATCACTGTGGCTGATGTTGGTATAGTACTAACCGTGCCTCAGCAAGACTCAATAGAGTCCCCCTGCAGCACTTGCACCTGCAGTATCTGCAACCACTCCAGCCTTAACAGTGTTACAAAAATACAGCACCATAACAAGACTCTACTGTATATTAGGCAATTGGACTATAGAACAATAAAGTCCTGCCCAAACACTGCTCCAACATGCAAACACTCTTGCCGACACAGGTGTGGTGCCAAACGGCGCCCAGGTAATACTCAGTCCCCTGTGGCACCTATCCGCACCCCACCAGCCTCGGCAGTGCCATACCAAGACAGTGCTAAGATAAAGGCTTTATTGTCTAGTAATGACTGTTGGTCCACAAGTCTATCGTCATCCCCCCTATTAGTCCCCTTGTACAGTCTCGGCGGTAAATTGTGGACCAGGCGATGATCCCCTTGCTAGACACCACGCACGTTTATCTCATCCGAACACAGGCTACACTCAGTGAAACTGGGTAGTTTATACTGTCAGGTCCCGCCTACTACTGGGTCGCCAGTCAGTTGGCAGAAAACATCTAGTAGATAAATTGTTTAGATCCCACACACTTCACTATAAGCTTTTAGACAGGGTGTTTATAAGCTAAAAATATGTAGTATTAAGTCCCGGAGATAGTGAACATTTGATGTTGTATATCGTAGGTAAGCCTATGCCAAGTTATATAATATTGCAGAGACGGTTATATTTATGTATCGACTATGTTATATCATGGCACATAACGGAATCGGCATAAAAATTAAGTTTTTTTGTTCAATACCCACGTCCCTTGCATAATGCCTACTGTCGTTAGGTTGTAACCTTCTCAGCACGAGTAACGGCTGTGTCAATATATTCTAATTACCATTACATTATATTATTCAGCTTAGGAAGGACATCTACCGATTAGAGGCTATACATTATCTTATGAAATCCTTATAGCTACCGTACCAAAGATCTTTCCAAAGCTGCATAAAACCGTCTAAATATAGCTAAAATTAAATAGAAAAGACGTCTCCGAGACTGAAAGGGTTAAATGTCTTACTTATCATTTATCATGGAGATAGGTAAAAGCGAATGGTGAAACACAATAGGCCTATGATACTCTCTGTGTAAACTATATATTACACGTTGCTGACCTCGTTTAGCATACGCCAGTGTCATGCCATATTTGTTTAATATTACTTGTCATACAGAGAGAGAGAGAGAGAGAGATTTACATAGATACACTGGCCACAGATATCTTACGATATCTGCGAGTTGGCCAGGACTTAGTAGATATAGCAACCCTAAGATTAAGAGAAAGTGGAAGGAAAGAATAGTAAAGATGAAGGTTCTCAACCCCCCCCCCCATGCTCCCTTCGGCAATTTGCCGTACATGAAAACAGGAGTGAATAACATTGCAAGGTTCAGAAATCGATTGAAGGATTTTTTATAGAATAATTAGAAATGAAAAGGATATGTTATGCATACCTTTACCTCTTTTGTTTCTGCTCTCTTCAATTGACAGTGTTAATTTCTGCCATGTTCTCTTGTCAGTAAATCGTGTCCTACTCCAGACCAACTTCTCTGTGGTAAGAGTCTAGCCTTCTATTTATATGGTCTATAACTTCATTACGGAGCTCATTCCACTGCCCAATTATAGTGTGGATGAAAAAATGTTTAGTTGTGTCTAGGTTCCCTTTCCTGCCTATTAGTTTTAATTTGTTTCCTCTTGTGAAACTCTCCTTGGCTATCTTTAGTAGATTATTGGAATTTACATTACTGAATCCTTTCAGAACCTTAAAACACTATCAGCTGCCCACTTATTCTCCTTTCTTAACCGAAAAGGGATCAAGTTCCCTTAATCTCTCATTGTGTGGTATATTTTTAAGGAATGAGATCAATCTTGTTGCTCTGCGCTGAACGGATTCGAGTGTCTATATGTCTTTTATTATGTAGGGAGACCAAAACTGCACAGCATTGCCTACTCACAATAATTTTATATATGGGTATAACTATGTGTTTACTATGCCAATTCAAATTTCTTCTAATTAATCCTAGTGTTCTGTTTGCTTTGTTAGCTGCTGCAATGCATTGGCTTGTGGATTTTAGATTTTCGTTTCTAAGCACTGTTTGATCTTTTATAATTATGTAATATGCTCTCTACCTTTTCACCATTCATGTGATATTCGCATTTATTGTTTTGGGAGCCTATTTGTAGTATCTGACATTAGCTTACATTAAAGGGCATCTGCCAATTATCTGAGAGAGAGAGAGAGAGAGAGAGAGAGAGAGAGAGAGAGAGAGAGAGAGAGAGAGAGAGAGAGAGAGAGAGAGAGAGAGATAGAGAGAGAGAGAGAGAGAGAGAGAGAGAGAGAGAGAGAGAGAGAGAGAGAGAGAGAGAGAGAGGAGAGAGAGAGAGAGAGAGAGAGAGAGAGAGAGAGAGAGAGAGAGAGAGAGAGAGAGAGAGAGAGAGAGAGAGAGAGAGAGAGAGAGAGAGAGAGAGAGAGAGAGAGAGAGAGAGAGAGAGAGAGAGAGAGAGAGCTACATAGAGCTACATAGATACACAGACCACACAGACCTCAAGGTCCTTACTAGGCAGTCTGGCCTTACAAACTATTATATGCATATATGCATATATACACATACACACATACACATACATATACATATATATATATACATATATATACACATACATATACACATACATACATACACACATATATATACAGTATATATATACTGTACAGTGCACACACATACATATACATACATTTTTTTTTTTTTTTTTTTTTTTTTCATTCATATCACCCCAGCCCTCTGCAGATAGAGGTCAAGCCTTCCCTTGAAGGCGTTTATTGTGTCGCTCTCCACCACTCTCGCTGGTAGTTTATTCCACTCTGTCGCCACACTGTAGGTGAAGAAACTCTTTGTGACATCTAGGTTTGCCTTTTTGGTTTTTAATTTCATTCCATTTCCGCGAGTTTGATTAGTATTGTTTAATGTGAATAGTGCATTTACATCGACTTTGTCGAAACCTTTTAGTATCTTAAAGCACTCAATAAGCTGACCCCTCAACCTCCTCTTTTTTAATGAGAACAGGTTCAATCGTTTAAGTCTTTCTTCATATGGTTTATTTCTTAATGAGGGTATCATCTTCGTCGTCGCTCTACGCTGTACTGACTCGAGTCTTACAATGTCCTTGATCAGATAAGGTGACCAGAACTGCACACCATATTCAAGGTGGGGCCTCACCATACTTTTGAACAGTGGCACTATTACGTTTTCATGTTTATATGTAAATTTTTCGTTTAATAAAGCCCAATGCTATGTTTGCCTTATTTGCAGCTGCTATACATTGGTCGGAAGTTTTTAGGTTTTCAGATATTAGTACCCCTAGGTCTTTTACTACCGTTGTGGTTTTTATTTGTTTGCCATTCATTTCGTATTTGTATTTCATATTTCTGCTACCAACCTGCAGCACCTGACATTTATCGACATTGAAGGGCATCTGCCATTTTTTCGACCACTCTGATATCTTGTTTAAATCATATTGCAACGCATTTCTATCATCTTCGTTCAGGACTGTATTTCCTATTTTTGTATCGTCGGCGAATTTGGAAATGGTGTTGTTTACCCCTACATCGATATCGTTAATGTAAATGAGAAACAGGACCGGTCCAAGGACTGAACCCTGTGGAACTCCACTAGTGACAGGCTCCCACTCCGATTCCACTCCATTTATCACCACTCTCTGTCTTCTGTCCGTAAGCCAATTTTTTATCCAAGAATGAATTTCACCTTTGATACCTATCCTCTCCAGTTTAGCCAATAGTTTTCGGTGAGGCACCTTGTCGAAAGCTTTTTGAAAGTCCAAGAAGATTATATCTAGTGATTCGTCATGTCGTTATATGTGAATAGTTTGTTATAAAATTCAATCAAATTTGTTAGGCATGACTTATTTGATCTAAAGCCGTGTTGACTATTTTTGATTAGGTTGTTTGATTCGAGGTAATCTACAATCTTATCTCTAATGATTTTTTTCCATGATTTTTCCTACAATTGAAGTTAGGCTAATTGGTCTGTAATTACTCGCTTTGGCCTTGCTACCCTTCTTGTATATCGGCGTAATGTTCGCATCTTTCCAATCACTCGGTACAATCCCCTGTAGTAGTGATAAGTTAAATAGTTGTGTCAGGGGTTTTGCTATTTCGTCCTTGACATTCTTAATTATTTTCGGGTGGAGCATGTCGGGTCCCGGGGTCTTATTTACATTTAAATTACTCAATTTGCTTTGTACTTCGGTAACACTGATGGTGAAATCTCCTATCTCATGAGTTGAGGTGTTATTTTCAAGGGTATGATCGATAATTTCTTCTGTGAAAACTGAGCCAAAATATTTGTTGAGCAGATTTGCCGTGTTAGTGTCGCCTGTTATTGTCTGGCCATCTTCTATTAGCGGTCCGATTCCGCTTTTGATCTGTTTATTTTTGTTTACGTAACTGTAGAATTTTTTGGGGTTTGTGGCACTTTCTCTGGCAATAGTCATTTCGTAATTTTGTTTGTTCGCCCTAATTATTTTTTTCACTTCCCTTCTACTATTTTTGTACAAGTTTTTAATTACTTCAGTGTTTGTGTTATTTTTTACAAGTTTGTGGAGTTGATTCCTTTTCCTTATTGCCTTGCCAATGTCTCTACTGTACCAAGGGGGCATACTTGATTTCGTACTACGTTTTGGTTTCATGGGTACAAATTGTTTATGCGCTTCTGTAATTGTAGACTTAAAATGTCCCCATAGTTCATTTACTTCGTTTATATTTATGAGGTTTGAGTGTATGTTTGATAGCGATTCCTTAAGGCCGTCATAATTTGCGTTTTTGAAGTCCGAAACCATTCCTGTTGTTTTTACTGAGGAATATTTGCTTATAACGTTGATTCTTAAGATTTTATGATCGGACGTTGCCAGATGTTCACCTACATCCAGGTTTGATAATAAATTTTCTTGGGTAGTGATTACGAGGTCTAGTATATTCCTGTCTCGCGTCGGCTGTTTTACGTGTTGAGTCAAAAAATTGTCCTGGATGAAGCTTGTCATTAGGCGTGACTCAGCATTTTTTCCGGTCGTGGTATTCCAGTCAATTAGGGGGAGGTTATAGTCACCTAGTAAAACTGTTTCGTCGGAATTAAGGGTTTTCTCTAGTATTTCATAAAAAATTGTATCATCGGCAACAGTTAGTCTCGGTGGTCGGTACGCTGTAGTGATATTTAAGTTCATGTTTTTTGTATTTATTTTGACGCACACTATTTCTGCATTACTTTCGGGGAGAGTCACCTCGACTGGGTTTAAGTAGGTTGCAACGTACATTGCAACCCCCCCTCTTTGTTTTCCATTGTTACGGTCTTTATGAAAAAATTTATATGGCTCTATGTGATATTCATGAAGTAGATCTTTATTTTTAAGGTTCAGATGTGTTTCCGTTATACAAATAACGTCAACTTTCTCATTTAATAACAGACATTTGAGTTCGTCTATTTTGTTTCTTATTGAGCAGGCATTTATGGATATTATTTTTATATCATTTCTCTCAGCATGCGCTGGATTTGTTTTTCTTATTGGTGAGGATGGGTTTGGGGTTATGACTTGAAGCCGCGGCGGGTTGTCAAATTCATTCAGTTGGTTGGGTTGGCTTGGATGGGGTTGGGTGGGGTGAGAGAGAGAGAGAGAGAGAGAGAGAGAGAGAGAGAGAGAGAGAAGGAGGGAGTGAGAGCAACAACAACAATACAAACATTAACAGGCATACAGGAGATGCTAAAGTGTATCATGACTGCTTTCTATTGTACGAGAGAGAGAGAGAGAGAGAGAGAGAGAGAGAGAGAGAGAGAGAGAGAGAGAGAGAGAGAGAGAGAGAGAGAGAGAGAGTGAGAGCAACAACAACAACAACAACAACAACAATACAAACATTAACAGGCATACAGGAGATGCTAAAGTGTATCATGACTGCTTCCTATTGTACGAGAGAGAGAGAGAGAGAGAGAGAGAGAGAGAGAGAGAGAGAGAGAGAGAGAGAGAGAGAGGAGGGAGTGAGAGCAACAACAACAATACAAACATTAACAGGCATACAGGAGATGCTAAAGTGTATCATGACTGCTTCCTATTGTACGAGAGAGAGAGAGAGAGAGAGAGAGAGAGAGAGAGAGAGAGAGAGAGAGAGAGAGAGAGAGAGAGAGAGAGGAGTAGAGAGAGAGACAATCAACACCACCACCACCCACCAACAACAAGAACAAAAAGAACAATTATACACTAGGTGCTAAGGTGTATTATATATGGCCCCCTACTACACTCCCTTCTCTAACATTGACCTTTGCTGACCTCCTGTGACCTTTATTTCCTGTCCTGCTGTCCTCTGTTTACCTTTGAAGTGTGACCCCTAATGCCCCCTCCTGCCCTCCTATTTTTAAGGGAGCTTACCTCGTGTTTTGTTTTCCTCTTTCTCTCCCTCTCTCTTTGGCTTGTATCCATTCGGCCCCATTCGGCCTACTGTTTTAAGAAGTTTACCCCCACCCAGGTGTCAATATTTTCCTGGCGAGCGGTAGCGAGCTAGCATATATATATTTGTTTGGACAGCAAGCTAAATTTTTAAATTTTTCGATAGAAAATTTCTCCGGCGAAGCCGAATTTTTCACAAAATGCTGGCTCGCTGTCGATCGCCAGGAAGAAATCAACAGCTGGATGGGGATAACGTCTTAAAACAGTTGGCTGAATGGGGCCGAATGGATACAAGCCAGGGAAAGAGAGAAAATAAGAGAAAGCTAAAAAAAAAAAAAACGGTGACCCTTCTTAACCTAGGCTGACCTCTCCTGTCCTACCCTGCCTTGCTCTCCTCTGTCTAACTTCCAACTCTTTCAACTCGGAAGTCAAAGGGTTAATTGAGATCGTCTTTACTTGGCAATTCCTAAAGATCCTTCATAAACTGTATAAAATCGTCTAATGAAGGCCAGAATAAACTGTTGAAATGCGTCATAACCTTCAAAGGATTAAGGGGAGTCACCTATTTTTATTAATCTTTCTCTCCTTTTCTCTCTTTCCCTGGCTTGTATCCATTCGGCCCCATTCAGACAACTAACTGTTTTAAGACGTTTATCCCCATCCAGGTGTCAATTTCTTCCTGGCGATCGATAGCGAGCCAACATTGTATGCAGAAATCCGGCTTCGCCAGAGACATTTGCTATCGAAAAATTTACAAATTTAGCTTGCTGTCAAAACAAATATATATATACTGGCTCGCTACCGCTCGCCAGGAAAGTATTGCTCTCAGTTGGAAGGACCATATTACCAGTCTTGCTAAGGCAGCCTCCCAGAAGCTGGGTGTGCTCAACCGCCTTAGGGGGTTCTTTTCCCCTGCAAGGCTTCTTGCTCTGTACAGGGGCATAGTGCGTCCTTGTATTGAGTATTGTTCACATGTGTGGGGAGGTTCCTCTCGCACCGCTCTCCTAGACAAAGTTGAAAGGAAGGCCTTTCGTATCATTAACTCCCGTCCACTCCACTCACCAACTCTCTGCAATCTCTCTCTCTCTCTCTCCGCCGCAATGTTGCATCTCTCTCGTTATTCTATCGCTACTATAATAATCAGTGTTCCTCAGAGCTTTCCCAGTGTATGCCACCTCCTTTACCGTAGGCACGTGGTACCCGACTTGCAACTCAATCCCACCCCTACTCTGTGCAACTCTCCAACCCGAGAGTGAAACGTTACTCTCAGTCTTTCTTCTACTCAACAGCTGAGCTCTGGAACTCTCTCCCAGAATCAGTCTTTCCCTCTTCCTATAACTTAAATTGCTTCAAACTCCGTGTGTCCAGGCATTTTGGCTCGAACGTCCCTTGATTTTGGCCGTCACTCTTTCAACTATGGGGGAGGCACTCGCTATAGGCAGTTCTGCCTTTTGACTCCCTCAATCACATAGAAAAAAAATAAAAATAAAAAAAATGGATGGGGGTAAACGTCTTAAAACAGTTGGCTGAATGGGACCGAATGGATACAAGCCAGGGAAAGAGAGAAAAGGAGAGAAAGATAAAACAAAAACCGGTGACCCCCTTCAATTCCAACCGACCAATATACTTCAACCTACCTACCAATCACTCCATGTATCCATCCACACAAGCAACCAACCAACGTACCCACCTTGTTTTGTTTAACGCAACCAATATACTTACTTATACCTACCTATAACCCCTCAAACCAACGTACCCACCACCAAACCAATCACTCCATGTATCCATTCAACACAAGCAACCAACCCAACGTACCCACCTTGTTTTTGTTTAATACCAACCAATATACTTACTCTCTCCTTCAACCTAACCAAGTTACCAATCACTCACATATCCATCAACAAAACCCAACCTTCATACCAACCACCACACCAACCACCTCATCTACCAACCACCAACCAACCAACTACTACCTTTCAATCAACCAACTATCATTCCAAGCAACCAACCAACCATCTCATCTACCAACCAACCAACCAACCTACTACCTTTTCAATCAACCAACTAATCATTCCAGCAACCAACCATCTCATCTACCACCAACCACCAACCAACTTAGTACCCTGGAAAACCAACCAACTATCATTCCAAGCAACCAACCACTCTTATCAGCTCATCTACCAATCAACCAACCAACTTAATACCCTACAACCAACCAACCATCATTTCAAGCAACCAACCAACCACCTCATCTACCATCAACCAACCAACTTAATACCCTACAACCCAACCAACCATCATTTCAAGCAACCAACCAACATCTACCAATCAACCAACCATCATTTCAAGCAACCATTTCATCTACCAATCAACCAACCATCTTACTACCTTTCAATCAACCAACCATCTTTCTACATACACCACCCACACCCCCAACCAAGCTACCAAACTTCCTAACCCTTTATTCTCCCTGCCTGCCTACCTGTGAGTTTCTGCCTACAACCATCCTGCTTTACTTATTTGGTGCACCAGCCTGCCTGCCCCTTCACATACCGGCTGCCTAAACTTATCGCCCCCCCCCCCCCCCCCCCTCTTGACCACCACGACAACTTATATATAACCCCTTCAGTAACCCTTCTACGGTGCTAGCCTTTTAACTTCATCTGGCTACTTAGGACGCTTGTATTAACCCTCTGAAGCTCTGACGCGTTTTAGAAGTTTATTTTGGCTATCTTTAGACGATTGTATGCAGCTTAGGAAGTATTTGTGGGTATTAAAAGGGTAAATACTATCTCAATCAGCCCTTTGTCTTCCATATACCGCTGCTAATCTGAATAACATCGTCTAATAGTAGCCAGAAACAGTACAGAAACGCGTATTGGAGCTTGAAAGGGTTAAGTTTAGAAAGAGCCTCCAGCATTTACCAGGCTTAAAACTATCTCACTTAACCCCTCCACTTGCTCAATTCTCGGTGTATAAGATTCCCCCCACTGTAGTAACTATATCTGCCTTCTCAATTCTCGGTGTATAAGATTCCCCCCACTGTAGTAACTATATCTGCCTTCTCAATTCTCGGTGTATAAGATTCCCCCCACTGTAGTAACTATATCTGCCTTCTGAATTCTCGGTGTATAAGATTCCCCCCACTGTAGTAACTATATCTGCCTTCTCAATTCTCGGTGTATAAGATTCCCCCCACTGTAGTAACTATATCTGCCTTCTCAATTCTAGGTGTATAAGATTCCCCCCACTGTAGTAACTATATCTGCCTTCTCAATTCTCGGTGTATAAGATTCCCCCCACTGTAGTAACTATATCTGCCTTCTCAATTCTCGGTGTATAAGATTCCCCCCACTGTAGTAACTATATCTGCCTTCTGAATTCTCGGTGTATAAGATTCCCCCCACTGTAGTAACTATATCTGCCTTCTCAATTCTCGGTGTATAAGATTCCCCCCACTGTAGTAACTATATCTGCCTTCTGAATTCTCGGTGTATAAGATTCCCCCCACTGTAGTAACTATATCTGCCTTCTCAATTCTCGGTGTATAAGATTCCCCCCACTGTAGTAACTATATCTGCCTTCTGAATTCTCGGTGTATAAGATTCCCCCCACTGTAGTAACTATATCTGCTGCCTTCTGAATTCTCGGTGTATAAGATTCCCCCCACTGTAGTAACTATATCTGCCTTCTGAATTCTCGGTGTATAAGATTCCCCCCACTGTAGTAACTATATCTGCCTTCTGAATTCTAGGTGTATAAGATTCCCCCCACTGTATAACTATATCTGCCTTCTCGGTGTATAAGATTCAGCCCATTGAAGAAACTATATCCGCCTTCTCAAGTCTCCGTGTATAAGTTCCCCCCCACTGTAGTAACTATAATCTGCCTTCTCAATTCTCGGTGTATAAGATTCCCCCCACTGTAGTAACTATAATCTGCCTTCTGAATTCCTCGGTGTATAAGATTCCCCCCACTGTAGTAACTATATCTGCCTCTGAATTCTCGTTGTATAAGATACACCCCACTGTAGTCACTATATCTGCCTTCTGAATTCTGTGTGTATAAGATACCCTCCACTGTAGTACCTATATCTGCCTTCTCAATTCTCGGTGTATAAGATTCCCCCCACTTTAGTAACTATATCTGCCTTCTCAATTCTCGGTTTATAAGATTCCCCCACTGTAGTAACTATATCTGCCTTCTGAATTCTAGGTGTATAAGATTCCCTCCCTGTAGTACTATATCTGCCTTCTGAATTCTAGGTGTTATCGATTCCCCCCACTGTAGTAACTATATCTGCCTGATCCTGCCTTCTGATTCTAGGTGTCATAGATTTCCTTTTTCCCTCCACTTGTAGGTAACTATAAATTCTGCCGTTTTTCCTCGCTGCCTTTCTCAATCAATTCAAGTTTTTAAAAGATTTCAGTCCAGTTAACGTACGGGTACAATAATTAAACCTGGTGTCTGTCTTCCGGAACCACCAGCGAGTAAAATCCAAAGCCCAGCTACTCTGTCCAACGCTTGGC
>CM064548.1:48725128-48873303 GCA_032716605.1 Paralithodes platypus
ATGAGAAGCCTAGTGATTCCATGTGGAAACTCTCTTGAAGCAAACGTCACAAAAGGAAGAGCCTTTATCCCAATCTTTCTGTTGTTCCAAGCAGTATTTCCCTCCAGCATAGATTTGAGTGTTCTGATGATATCATCTCCAGAGCTTCCGTGTGTTTGAGGCGATGATATGCAGAAAGTCGTGATCTGTGTGATGCCCAAAACTCTTTCAAAGACTGACTTAAAAACAATTGGACATAAAGTTGCTCCCTTGATCTGACTGTATTTCCTTTAGGCAATTAAAATCTGGTGAAAAACCCCAAGCCATTTCTTTCACTCCATTCTTCGCCGCGAAATATTTCTGAGAGGGATTGATTCAGGATAACGAGTAGCCATGTCAATACAGTGTCAGCAAATAGGAAAACCCTGGAGAAGTCTTGGGAAGAGGTCCTACAATATCAACTAACGCCCAGACGTGAATGGCTCTCCACGGGAGGAAGGGAACGAGGTGGTGCCAACTTTCTCTTCTTGATTACACTTCCTCACTACTTGGACAGTGTGACAAGATTTTGCAGATACCAGGAAACATCCTGAAAATACCTGGCCAGTAAAAACTGCTTCAGAATATGGGCAGCATTCTTCCTCACTCCCATGGTGGTCCTGTCCAAAACTGGAGTCATGACGCCACCCCTAAATGGATATCCTGCCTACAAACCTGAGGGATGACATCTGATGCACAACCTCCCATTCACAGTCTGTCTGATGACGTTGGGGGTCTGCAATATTCTCATTAGTACTCCTGGACTTAAAATAGTAAACAAGTAGAAGCACTAGGCTGAAAAGTCTTCCCTCACTACAAGCATGAACTAGCTCACCTTCCAACTCTGGGTCAGCCTGCTGCCACTCTAACCAACTCACGAGGTTGACAAATATCCACACTGCGGGGAAACTGCCTCATCCTCCTGAATGGATGCAAATTAGCAAGGGAAAGTATCAGTCAAGAGAACATCAGTCATCCATCATCACCTTCTAAATCACTAGTAACTTTAGATTTAGCCCTAGTACGAGCACATGCAGCGAAACACATCAGAGGAGCCGTCCTCGACTCCAGATATCTGGCTCACTAGACAACCGAGGAGCTGGACAAACCCGACCCCCAGCAATGTCCATTGCCAAGGAGAAAAAGTCACACCAGACATAGGGAGTTGTCTCAAACAATCCTACCATAACTGGACTTTGAAAACAGAATCAGACTCAAAATTAAAATCTGCAGATAGAGGGGACAGAAAAATAGTTTACTCCCTAAACCCTGCAACATTACAGTTTCACCAGAGGAATTATTAGAGCCTAAAACACTGGTCACTAGTAGGGATTAGCAAGCACCTGTGTCTCGTAAAAATATTAACAAATTTCCTGTCAACTGCCATTAAGTGAACTGACAAACCCATCAGACAGCAAATTGCATAGGAACTCTTGAGAGTGTCACCCACATCACTGCTCAAAAGAGGAACTTTATCAGTAGAGCTTACGTTACCCTTCAAAGCACTCCAGCAGGTACAACAGAATTACTGCTCAAAAGAGGAGCTTTATCAATAGAGCTTACGTTACTCTCCAAAGCACTCAAAGCAGGTGAAAACAGGTCATTTATATGACCTTGGGAACTCTCAAAAGTAGGACACCATAGACCCGACTGACTGAACATTTGCAGGTTTATTATTAGCATCCACGCTGGTGCTTGAAAACATTTCTCAGCACACATGACCTAGTCTACCACAAATAATAGCATTTTCCTCTTTGCAAATTTAGTAGTGGAACTAGTGTTACCCCTGCCGAGAGAATGATTATTTTTTACTCTCCTTTAACACCTGTACTCTGAGGAAGAGGATACATATTTTACTCTCATAAATTCTCTTTATGTTGATTACTCTGTATATGTTTGTGAGTGAGAACATTACATCATCCAGCTAAAGTTGCAGCATCAGAAACTAGCGTCGAACCTTTCCTCTCATCAATATATAAACTGACATCCTTCCTGACATCCTATATTTTGAATTACTCCCATAAGGTACTATGCTTAAATTTATCGAAGTCAGCATTTATATTCTTAGAGTTTTAACCTTTTGATCCAAACAAATCTTCTTTAATTTTGGCATGCTCAACATGAGATTTGTTTATCCTGCTTGTAATGTGGTCCTAAATGTAGCTCTGTAGGCTTCAGGACCAAGCTCATAGGTTTTAAAAATCAGGCTCATAACTACATCATAATCATCAACTGATCCTGAGACACAAGATGCATAAGTAACTTGAGCCTTTACCAGTGAGTACACTCTGAAGGAGTATTGGCCAATATAGCCTGGGCCATTTGAAATACCATTAGGTCCCTTCTCAAACAATTGGAAAAGTGATTTAGTTACATCAGATTCATTAACACCTAACGAGCAGCCTAGGCCGGGGGGTAAATAATATGTAGCCACCAGCGGGGTGCACTTTTACCCAAAATAGGGCTGTTTACGTGATCCATTTTCATGCCTAAATAAGACCGCAGAGCGTAAAACCAGTATCTATCCCTTGAAAGGGCATAAAACAGGCCGCTTTCCAATGACACCCACGATCCTTGCATGACCGCTAGTTTTCTGGCCAACAATCGTGCAACACGAAGTGCAAAACCATGTAAGTTCGGTACCTTTCCCCACATAATTCCCACTATGTAGGCGATGTGTGAGGAGAGTGGAGGAGGGTGGCATTCCATGTCAGTTTGGGTCCACCGCGGTGGTCTGGAGCAGTCATTCACGCTCGCTACTCTCCTGTCAACGCACTTGTCTCTCTCTCTCTCAGCATCATTACGTGCTGAAAATGCCACACACGACTTATGTTTTAGTGAGCCGCCAAATAGTCGCAAAATTTCTTTCAACTCGACCATAATGATGCGCACCGCCAGTTAAGGGTTAAATGACAGGACAAGTCTAAACATTTTTTGGCCACATCAAAACTTATCAGGATTTAGATGGACATTTTTACCCCCTGTTTCATACAGTACTCCTGGTCTAAAGTAGCAATTTCAAGTTTAGTGTGAGCCTCAGCCTGTGCCAGTGCTTGTGCCTGTTGAGCTAGTGCTTCCTGATCACGATCCTGTGCTTCAGCTTCCTGTATTTGAATCTTTGCAAATTCAATTTGTTTATCCATGTCAACTGGAGGAGTTAGATTAAATAGATTTATATTAATCATGTCAACAATTTGATCATTATGAGCACTTGATGGAGGAGCAATCTGCAGGTATTGTGCAAAGAACTTTGAGTTCATTTTTATTCCTACTTTCTACCTCAACAACTATCTTAACCCTTTGGCGCACGATGACCTTTTCGAGTCATAAGGTGTTTTTTCCTAGGCGCACGATGACTCTTTAAGAGTCATCAAACTGTAAAAATATTCACCAAAAAATAAGTTTTCGTCCGACGCGCGTCATATTTGGTATGGATATTCGGTATCAAATCAAGTTCAATGGCAACTCATGGCAACCCCCTCAGCTTCTCTGGGTAGACGCGCGGAGGCTGGGACTGTGACAAAGGAAGCCTCAGTCTCGCCTCAGTCAGTGTCCACGGGAGAGCGTGTGTGCGTGCCTCAAGACCTTTGCCCCGCTCGCTTGCTCGCTCGATCGCTCGCTCTTGGGTCCAGCAAAGCTTGTGTTTATAGTGTTATAGTGCAATATGTACACAAATATAGTGTTTTAGTGAAAAATAATGATTGTGTCTTCCTTTTGTATCTATTATGTGTAATAAGTATCTCCAGGTGCGAAAAATCATTTTTTTATCAGTGTTTTCAATACTTTCACGTTTATTCGTTTATCTCGCTTACTATTTGGTTTATCGTAATTCTGAAGTATACTCATGAAATTCCGCTTCCATATATGTATGCAAATACAAAATGTTCTCTAACAAAATTTTGAGGTAGAGCGAGTTGGAAATTAGGTATTTTGATTTTTTGTTTACAACGCGTATTACCGAGTGCCCTAATGAGTTTGTTTTTGTATTTATTAATTTTGTTTTTGCTTATCTTCAAGTTCAATCTATAACGAAGCCGATGATACCTCATTTATCCAAATACAAGGATTTTTTGGTGGATAAAAACAGAACAGAAACAAATTATCGCCAGGCTCCAAAATCCAAGTGTTTATCAGTTTTTGCAATACTTTCACGTTTATTCGTTTATCTCACTTACTATTTGGTTTATCGTAATTCTGAAGTTACCGGTGGAATCCTCATGATATTCCGCTTTCATATATGTGTACAAATAAAAAAAAATCTCTAACAAACTTTTGAGGTAGAGCGAGTTGGAAATTAGGTATTTCGATTTTTTGTTTACAACGCTTATTACCGAGTGCCCTAATGTGTTTGTTTTTGTATTTATTTAATGTTTTTATTTGCTTATCTTCAAGTTCAATCTATAACGAAGCCGATGATACCTCATTTATCCAAATACAAGGATTTTTTGGTGGATAAAAACAGCACAGAAACAAATTATCGCCAGGCGCCAAAATCCAAGTGTTTATCAGTTTTTGCAATACCTTTCACGTTTATTCGTTTATTTCACTTACTATTTGGTTGATCGTAATTCTGAAGTTACCGGTGGAATCCTCATGAAATTCCGCTTCCATATATTTATGCAAATAGAAAATGTTCTCTAACAAAATTTTGAGGTAGAGCGAGTTGGAAATTAGGTATTTCGATTTTTTGTTTACAATGCTTATTACCGAGTGCCCTAATGTGTTTGTTTTTGCATTTATTTAATGTTTTTATTTGCTTATCTTCAAGTTCAATCTATAACGAAGCCGATGATACCTCATTTATCCAAATACAAGGATTTTTTGGTGGATAAAAACAGCACAGAAACAAATTATTGCCAGGCGCCAAAATCCAAGTGTTTATCAGTTTTTGCGATACCTTTCACTTTTATTCGTTTATTTCACTTACTATTTGGTCGATCGTAATTCTGAAGTTACCGGTGGAATCCTCATGAAATTCCGCTTCCATATATTTATGCAAATAGAAAATGTTCTCTAACAAAATTTTGAGGTAGAGCGAGTTGGAAATTAGGTATTTCGATTTTTTGTTTACAATGCTTATTACCGAGTGCCCTAATGTGTTTGTTTTTGCACTTATTTAATGTTTTTATTTGCTTATCTTCAAGTTCAATCTATAACGAAGCCGATGATACCTCATTTATCCAAATACAAGGATTTCTTGGTGGATAAAAACAGCACAGAAACAAATTATCGCCAGGCCCCAAAATCCAGTTCTGAGCCAGCCCACTAGCCGTGATATTTTTTGGAGTGGGAAAAAATTAAATAGAAAACTATAGGTGCGCCAAAGGGTTAACACTCTCTACAAAATCTTTAGCTTCCTCAAAGGTAGAAATAGTTGAAGAAGACATCATGAACATTTAAATATCACAAGCAAATAAATTAATATATTCTTAAACAAGTGCCGAAGATCCTGGCGAGGTCGCCAATGTTAGGTTTCTGGGCGGGGTGAAATGACACAAACAATAGATTGATTATAAAATTCAAGACTGATGTCAGAACACACTCAAAATATCCAGGTTCAAGGAAAATTAGATTAATCATTCTTAGTTTAATTAACTTAAGTATTATATAATGTAACAATAAAATCAGTCTCTTCAGGACAAACAATAAGAATATATAATGCACTATGATTATCAGAAAATATGCAAGTGAAAAAATAAATAAACTATATACTTTACTGAAGCAATGCAAGGTAAAAATAGCTATATCACATAAGAATTAATGTTTTCTCAAGATCACTGGAAATGGTTTACATCTGTTTAATAACGTAAGGGAATCCACACAATATTAATAAAAGCAATGCAAGTAATTAATACAACTATTTAAATGTGAAATAAACACTAAAGTCAACACTTGAGAAAATATTCCTTCTGAAACAAAAAAATACAATAAGGGGTAACTAAATTAATCTGATCAAATTCACAAACTTGGAAACTAATAACAAATTAACGTAATGCTTTACACTTATAACATTAATTATAAAGCAATCAAAAGGAAATAACACAATTATATTAAGTCACAATAAACTTAATGACAATTAATTATAAACTGATCACCAGAATTATGAATGATTTAGCAATTAGCCTACATATGAAATAGCACTGAAATATATATAATAGGCTAACAATAATAATGTTAATACATTATTATATTCAATGTACTCAACACTCGGGAACACAGGTAATGATTGCAGGTTGGTATATCTGTTGATGGTACCCAGAACACAATATCACAACACTAGGTATAAGTCACTATGTACAGGCAAGAGAGAGGTGTGTGTGCGATGCTAAGGTCGGTCAATCTAGAGTCAAGAGACTGGGAGCAGCGCGTTTATATAGTCCTCACTAACGAAAACATACTTAAACCTCGCACCGAGAGACCACACAGCCTAGCGCCCGCCCGAGATATGATCACGTGGAATGAATGACGCAATCACTATTCACACTACTATCAAGTGACTTTCTCTAAAATGTGTATATTAGCACTATCAAAATTGTACTTATTTGTTATCATATAATATTTTGATTCACATTCCATAACAATATATATACCGGGTATATATATATATATATATATATATATATATATATATATATATATATATCCAGGTAACTCTAACTCGACACCCAAAGTTTGTGTAATCCTTTGTTTTGAAAATATTAAATGGCGGGTTTGGGGTGATGTATTGTCCGCGATATATAACAGTGACGTGAACTCTGCAGAGCGGCAGTTGTGATGTATGGTGTGTGTGTGTGTGTATGTGTTCCCACTCACAGTACCAACAAATTCCAAACTGATAGTGTTTGTATAACACATACTAATAGGATTATGGAGAACATGTACAGATAATTTACGAAGGAGAATATATAACACTAGAATGAAGAATTGGATTAAATTATGTAAACAAGAGAGGATTTCCATAGTAAGAAAATATAGCTATAACTTGGGAACATTTCGCATAGTCTGCCTTCCCCTAAATCCCGTGTTATATTACTTTAAATTGTCTTTAGCTTTCTAGGATAATCTCGTATGATCGCTCTTATTCGCCACTTTCTCTTTAATGCTGAGTTTAAATAATTCTTCATTTATTACAAGTTATGTCTCATGATCGTCTTGCATTTAATCAAGACTGTCCAATATTATATATGTGGATGCTGGGAAAATAACTATAACTTTACATCATATTAATTTTACATTCTTAAATTTTCTACAAACCTTATCAATTGTACATATTTTGAACCTGTGAAAAAACACACACACACTGACACACACACAACCTCCCCCCTCACACCCTTCATCACAACTGTCTCCCTGCACGGTTTACGTCACTATTATACATTGCGGAAAACATAATTATCACTCTCGACTCGCCACATTTACAAAACAAAGGAATGTACAAAGCAATATTGTTGTGCAGGTATTGTGGTGTGGCCATATGCACGATTTATGGAATGGTTATAATGTGGTATCATAGGCTTGGCATTATTATTGGTGTAGTTGTTAAAGCTTATAATATCATTCATACCATAAAGGCGATGTCAAACAAGTGCTTTTTTCGGGTAATTCATTTGGGCAATTGTCATATGGAAAGTTTAACATTTAAGTATTATTAGAAGCCATATCTATCTATCCATCTACTAATCTCTCTCTCTCTCTCTCTCTCTCTCTCTCTCTCTCTCTCTCTCTCTCTCTCTCTCTCTTATAATCGCAGGTCTTATAATCGCCAAATTAATGAGGTGAGACGTTTATAAATCTCCAAACCAATGAAGTAAAAGAGGACGTTCCAAAAAGACTCCCCGCACCAGATAGGGTTAAATTAAGAGCATATTAAGCAGAATCCGAACATAAAGAAAAAACAGTAATTGACTACTTGTGAGTTTCGGGCTATTAGGTAGTTAGATTTATAGGCAAACATATTTAGCATAATCACCAACTAAAATACGGTCGTACTACCTTTACAAATAGATAGAGCCCAATTTATCATACGTTCTATCCTTCAGAAATTGAAATTAGTATTGAATTTCTTTATATCGATATTTATTGCTCCAACTTCCTTACAGACCGAAACTCACGAGTAATTGAATTAAATGTGCGCTCTAATCAACCATTCACAATACTGCTTAATTGTATCATAATTGTTCCCCCTCAAAATGTTACATATATTCCTGATTATGAGCGAAGAAAATGGGTAAAAAAAAAGATAAAAGGAATGGATTCCCTTCAACTCAAGACATTGAGCAATCAGCGGTGCTCGGGGTTCAATCAACATCAAAACAGCTGCACACACACACACATATACACACACTCATACACCCTCACACACACACACGCAGTCACACACAGATATATAGATAGATAGATAGATAGATACTTTATTGACCACATAATATATCGTAAAATTTATACATAGTGCAATTATAGTTTCCCAACAAGCAATGCCTATCTCTATCTCTCTCTCCAATCTTACAACATAAGTGAAAACTGTAGTCCAAAAACAAAACCCTTACCAAATAATTATATATGACACAATATGTAATATATGAAAACACTGAATATCCTTATAGCCTTTGATCGTCCGAATAACTATCAATAAGCAGCCAAAATACCATGAATGATTTAACACAAGATATCTGGTGTGAACTGATCTGAAATCATTAACTGTTGTAAATTTTCAAAATGATAGGTCTGCCTGAGGTGATCAGTGAGCGGACAGTTTTGTACGTTCATTCTGCACAGCTCCATACACACACAGGTGCTCCTCAGGCGGCAGCCGGCCCCGGCCCCGCCTATTCCACCGACCTGTCTCGCAAGCTAATGAGAGCCCACTCACACGAAAATGAGTAAATGACAATCTATGGACTTCATTGATAGTATGTCTCTGTTTATACGCATTATGTACGTTGTAAGGAGGGTTCATTTCCTTATAGGTCTTACGTCTAGATGACTCACTATTCTTGATTCCAGACAACATCTTGCATCGCAACACTCAGAACAACTGTATCTCGTGAAACGAATCCACGCACCAATCTACCCCTAACAGTATTCGAATCAATCACGGCACCAATGGCAAATGAAAGCGGGTCATCTCGGTGTTCGGATCTTTCCTGCCACATTTTATAAACAAATTTATGCTGTTTGAATTTAACGAGGTTTTGTAATGGAAGATACCCCGAATCTACATAAAAAACATCATTGCAAGTAGTTCGCCTCACTCCAAGTAACTGCTTCAAACACCAAATGTATAACTTGATAACTAGCTTCAGATCCGAACACAACCACGACTCGCATCCATAAATCAATGTTGACATAACATAAGGCACTCATCAAACACTCGTTGTTTTCACTATAAAAGGAACATCATTATTTTTCGTTACAAATGATACATACTTAAGTACATGGCACATCTTTGCATTAGCATGGGCTCTAACAGCCGATGTAGCACAACCATCACTCGTAAATGGTGAACCCAAATAAACATAGGTATCACATGGGTTCACAACTAGCTCGTTTACAACCAGTGGCTCAGAGTTTGCTTTACTACCGCTAATCACGAAAAACTTTGTCTTTGATTGGTTGATCTTCATCCCATACTCAGTACAATGCTTCTGTAATATAGATAGTTTCTGTATCATATTTAGCCTAGTTGTTGCCAGCAGTACAGTATCGTCCTTAACCCTTCTTTAGCGGCGCGCATCATATGTCGAGTGAAAGAAATTTGGACTCTGTGGCGGCTCACAACATAAGTCGTGTGGCATTTTCAGCACGTAATGTTGCTGAGAGAGAGAGACAAGTGGTGGCAGGAGAGTAGCGAGCGTATGACTGCTCCAGACCACCGCGGTGGACCAACTGACATGAATCCCACCCTCCTCCACCCTCTCACACTCGCTACACAGTGAATTGTTTAGGGAAAGTACCGAATTACATGGTTTTTGCACTCGTGTTGCGCGATTGTTGCAAGAGAACTAGCAGTCATACAAGGATCGTTGGGGTGTCATTGGAAAGCTCTGTTTATGCCCTTTCAGGGATAGATACTTGTTTTACGCTTTGGGTCTTATTTAGGCATGACAATGATCACGTAAACAGCCCTATTTTGGGCAAAAACACCCCGCTGGTGGCTACATATTATTTACCGCCTAGGCTGCTCGTTAGGTGTTAAGTACTAGTACATGTAACCACATAAAAAACCCACATACATTAGACACACACACATTCTCCCTCTCACACATTTACCATACACAAAAACACAAACTCTTGCTCACACACACTCACTACACACAATGAAAAACACACACACACAGACAGTAACAACCCCCCCCCCCCCCCTCACACACACACATACACATACCCACACAGACATACACCCACCCTCTCACACACAGGATCCATGAGAGACCAAGGAAATAGTAGGAGTCTCAAGCGCTAGAATTGACAAACAGCAACATGTCATACAATATTGTTACGACATGACAGGAGAGACCATGGTTCATAAACCGCCAACTAAACATGTAACAGCACCTAGATGTCTCCACACCAGTCAACTGCCTATGCACAACAGAAACAGAGCCACAACGCAACTCCAGGGTCTCTGAGGATTCCAGGTGCAACCAATCCTCCCACAGATTCCGTCCCACAACTTACTGGAACCACGAGTACACAGTGGTAATAGAACATAAACTGCTACTCCAGAATAAACCAGTGCCGAATGACATCACTGGGGTGCATTCTTCCCAATCTGAATCAAATGTGCAAGGCTCTGAAATAAATTATTTTAAATAATTACGTTACTGAATAGGCTGGTCACTAAATCCAAAAACCTACCAATACTATGGGAATTCCTAAGCTGACATACACCCAACGGGATTTCCATACCAGGGAACTGAACCCTTGATATGCAAATGCCAAACCGTCCTGACAACCGGAGTGTCTACCCCGAAATAAACCACCCAAAACAGGAAGATCCCTAGGAGTCCACCACCCACTACTCTGAAATGGACACTCAAGTTGACTGGACCTCAATTAGTTAAATATGCAAGCAATAGAAGTAAGTATGTTAAGGAAGAGTAATGCAAAACAATATGAGCATGTTAAAGCAAAGAAATGCAGAGTACCACATAGTCCAGGTAGCTACTGTGGTTGTACTAGCATGGCTGGCATGCAGCACTGCAAGTGAAATGTAAGCATGCGAGGACTTAAGCCTGGAAGGGTAACTCCGACACAGTTGCTCCATACATCATTCGCTACGCAACACCACACCCAAGACTAAAGGAACAATCAACATGTGTTAACGGGGTAATAATGTCAAAGAAGGTGCGTGAAAGCAAGCCCAGACAAGCTGGACCCTAATGTCAAATTATCTCGTTAGCACAACTGGTACACAAGTACCTCTCTGACGTTCACGAGCATACACTGGGCCGACACAGTGCTCCCAACACCACAGCAGTGAAGCCAATAACAAGTAAGTATCTATTATGGGTTTCAGAGGCCGTGTTACATGGTTTTTCGGGAATAACTTATTAACACAAATTTGGATTAGTATGATATTTTGACACAGCCTTATTCACACCCTGCACTAATTTTTGCCAATACCGTGAATTACCAAAAGTGAAGAATTAAGGTACTTGTCCCTGTGTCATGAGGTTAAAGTCGCACCTGGTCACACCTGGATGATGAGGAAACGAACAAGGTTAGTCACCCCCCCATCTCTCTTTCTTTCCCTCTCGCTCTCTCTCTCTCGCTCGCTCTCTCTCTCTCTCACTTTCTCACACATGGAATCTACGGCCACTGGCGCATGCATTATACATATAAAAATGAGGCATGCAAAATGTGTTAATTTTATACTTATATTGTATAGTGACATAACGTGAATGTAAGGACAAGAGTATGGTAGGGTGCTGGGTATATAACGACCGTGTTTCATCGATGAGCAATGGTTCGGTTGTTTCCGGGTGTTGTGTGTTTTATATTTATATTGTATAGTGACATAACGTGAATGTAAGGACAAGAGTATGGTAGGGTGCTGGGTATATAACGACCGTGTTTCATCGATGAGCAATGGTTCGGTTGTTTCCGGGTGTTGTGTGTTTTATATTTATATTGTATAGTGACATAACGTGAATGTAAGGACAAGAGTATGGTAGGGTGCTGGGTATATAACGACCGTGTTTCATCGATGAGCAATGGTTCGGTTGTTTCCGGGTGTTGTGTGTTGTCGCCGGGTGCCACGGGCTTACGGCAGCAGTCGTATACATTCAGCCATACGTGACAGTGGCTCCAGCAAGGCAAATTATGGCAACCATGTTGCGTCATTGTCCGCGTGGGTGTAAAACGCATTTGTCATGCGTCTTTACTACATATACAGCAGGGAGAAAGCCGCCAATCGGCTAAAAATCAGTTTGAATAGGTAAGTGGTTAATTATGGCTATTATAGGTAGTAATACTTAACCAGACAGAGACACAGGTTACGTGTACCAGTTTGCAGAACATCATTGGTAACAAAAACATTTCAACATAAGGGAGTTAAAATATGGAATAACCTCATTGAAAATGTTGATGATAATTTTATTTGTTCATTATATAAGAAACGATTAAAATTATATTTAATGGATAGCTAAATTGTGCTCTGAATTCTAGGAATTTTAAACTTGTTAAATTATTTGTCGTCTATGTGAAGAGGCAATGTGTATTTGAATGTAAATGAGTATGTGTATATAATTTTCTTTATTTTGTGTATAAATATTATGTCTTTGTTTTGTATTGCACTTGTGTACATTTCTGTCCTTTGTTGTCTTATTTCACCTGATATGCATATGATTATAAGAGGACATAATTATATGCCTGATGGCATCAAATCATCTTTGTCATGGATATATCTTATCTTTGTATAATGGCACATTTTTGTAAACATGTATACCTATATCTATGGCAATAAACTGTTATTAACTGTTTTAATCTTTAGATCTTTAACACCTTACGAGCGGCCTATGCGGTTTATTTATATGTACCGCCCAGCGGGGTGTTTTTAGCCAAAATAGGGCTGTTTACGTGATCATTTTCATGCCTAAATAAGACCCAGAACGTAAAACAAGTACCTATCCCTGAAAGGGCATAAACAGAGCTTTCGAATGACACCATAACGATCCTTTTATGATGGCTAGTTTCCTTGCAATAACCGTGCAACGCGAGTGCAAAAAGCATGTAATTCGGTACTTTCCCCATATAATTCAGTATGTAGCGAGTGAGAGAGGGAGGAGGGAGCTGAGATTCGTGTCAGTAGGTTCGCCGCGATGGTCTGGAGCAGTCATACGCTCGCTAGTCTCCTGCCACCACTTGTCTCTCTCTCTCAGCAACATTACGTGCTGAAATTGCCACTCGACCTATGTCGAGCGCCGCCACATAGTCCAGCTTTATTTAACTCGACTTATGTGGTGAGCCGCTAATTAAGGGTTAAAGGGCGTTTTACTGCAACAAATTAATTGGCAGCACTGAAATGGTGAGCCCGATAGCTTCAAATATAATATTTATAAGTATCCATACAAAGAGCAAAGTATTTATAGCATGATCCCATGCTTACAATAACATACACAGTATTTATTAAGTTTTTCATGCGCCACATTAGACATAAATAAATCTAATTAATTAATATCACTCCCAACACCAAACACCTCCGAATGAAATTAATTGGACTTTCACCACACAGGCCTTATGACCGCGTAGCGGAAGCCGTGGGAATGACGATGAGAGCAGTGCAGATGATGGTGCACCGCAGCACCCAGTCTCGGCCTGGGACAGTGACAGCACCGCCAACACCGACAGCACCCCCAACACCGGGCGCCTTTGACAGCTTCGCCATCGGTGCCATTCGCCGCAATATCCACGTAAAGTTTGCTGCCAAGCAAAACTTCACGATTGGCTCCGTGACGGAAGACCTAAAGATGGCGAGCATCATCCCGGAGGCAACCTCGGAGACGTCGGTTTGGCGACTCATCCACAACATGGGATTCCGCTACAAAACCTCATAGCGGAAGATGTATGTGAGGAAGGAGTCGCTGGACAATGTGTGCCGCCGGATTAACGCTCACCTGGACGAGACCTGGTTTACCACCAGGATGAACCACAGCATGAAGTGGGTCGACAGCACTCAGCCTGCCACCAGCACCACGTTCAGTCGTCAAGTGCCGCCCGGAGAAGGGGAGCGTTTCGTGGTGGTAGCAGCTGGCACAGCCGACGGTTTCGTCGAAAACACATTCCTGTGCTTCGCGGCCAAGAACACCAGCGGCGACTATCACGGCGAGATGAACAGCAAGCTCTTCCTCCGCTGGCTGACGTCACAACTTCTGCCGTCGCTGGCTCAGCCATCGGTACTGGTGATGGATAATGCGCCATATCACAGCCAGCTAACGGAGGAGAGTCGCTGCCCCACCACCGCCACCAAGAAAGCGGATCTTATAAAATGGCTGGACCACCTCAGGCTACCCTTCCCACCACATGCCACACGTCCTGAACTGCTGCTCATCTGCAAGCAAAACCGGCCACAGCCACAATACACGGTTGATGACACCATCCGCGCGTGGGGCCATGAGGTCGTCCGTCTGGCACCCGCTCATCCAGAGCTCAATGCCATCGAGCAGGTATGGGGGTGCATGAAACGGCACGTTTCCCTACACCGTTTCACCCGGGCGGATCTACAGGAAAGGCTGGAGGAAGCCAGGCTTTGCGCCACTGAAGAGGTGTGGGCGGGTGCGGTCCGACGATCTCGAGCCTTCGAAGACGAGTACTGGTCCACGGACAACATCCACGAAGGTGTGGATCTCGTCATCATCAACCTCGCTAGTGATGAAGAGGACGACTTGTTTTTAGATAGTGACGATGACTAAAATAAACTGTTTGCTGTGTATTTTGTGTGTATCATTTGCCCACCCTTCATGTCTCCGCTTCCCTTCGTTATATAAAATGACCTATTAATAAAACCTGGCACACTCACCCCTCCACATTCCTATAAACTTTGTAAAAATGTCCTATTGTCCCACCCTTCTCCTCCGTGTGTTTTTGTATTGTTTGTTTTATTGTCAGCAGCATCTTCCTCAACGTACCATCACTCATAACAATTCATGGACCTCACCTTTTTTCTAATTATGGAAGTATATCTCTACAAACGGATTTACAAATATGATTTTCTATACATCAATTACGAACCTACATATACCATTGATTGTAAAGCAAGTCCCAGCCAATAATCAACCCAGATAGTAATTGCATAACGAAAATCGTACCGGTCCACGATTTTGTATATGTGACTGTACTTACTTACCCTACACTACCCTTCCTCCCCCAACATTTTCCCATCCTCACCCCTTCCCTACCCATATCCAACCCGTAATTAATGACCAAGCGTCAACTGCCCCATCCCACCTGACATCCAACAGAACCTGACGATACGATGACCATATTACACCTTACAGTAGATGCAATATCATGCCAACACAAAACCACACAACACCTGGAAACCACCAAACCACTGCTCTTCCATCACACACGCTCGTTTTATACCCACCACCCTACCCTACTGTTGCCCTTGCAGTCAGTTTATGTCACTATCATATATTAATATAAAATTAACACATTTTGCATGCCTCACTTTTATATGTATAATGAATGCGCCAGTGGCCGTAGTTTCCATGTGTGAGAAAGTGAGAGAGAGAGAGAGAGAGATTTTATTTGATTTGATTGTTTTATTGAGAAAAGTACAAATGTTACACAAGTATCATAGTTACATTATCTCAAAAGGGCGAAGGTGCATACGCAATCTTCACCCTATTTCTAGCTTAAACTATGTCATTACATATATAGTTAGATGAGTAATACATTGATATTGAAGATCATTTTTAACACTACCTAAGTTTAGTATATACAGTACAGTATTATAATAAAGACATATCTAAAATACATGAGTCCCCGTTATAGACCTTGATCAGATTGTTTTTTGTTTTTTGTTTTTAAACACGCATGCTGTCCCACAAGACCGCCAACAGAGCCCCGACCGTGTTAATCCCTCCTTAACCCTGCTCAGGTAAGGTTTGCCCATATGGGGTCCCCGCGCATGCGTAAAACACGTTTTTTCGCGAATATTTCACAGCCGGAGGCCGATGGCAAGAAGTTACGACGACGAGCAGTCAGTCCGCATGGTCCTACGACTGGGAGAGGGTGTGAGCCGCCGCTCTCTCTCCTCCCCTTTCCTGTAGCAACCTGTCCGGTCACCATATGGGGTCCATAGTACCAAATATGTACTACAAATTTCCCCTTCATATCGAACTTTGTTTTAGCCCCAGAGTTCTGCCTTGTTGTCACCCAAGACCCTCAGCCATCCCCTCCACGGCCCTGCAACCAAATTAATCCAGCGTATGTAATGTATGAGATATGCCTCACTTTTTATGACCCCTTTTTTTCACTATTTTTTATTTATTTTTTATAGACTTAATATTTACAGTAGTTTAATTTGCTCTTAACATAATATTAAGTATTAATTGTAGTTTCTATTGGTAACAAGAAATTTAAAATCCATCAATTAGTTTTCGGGTGAGAGCCGTTTAAATTGCCGGTAACCATATGGGGCCACATTGCTAATTACGTCACACTTCTGGAACCTTACCTGAGCAGGGTTAAACATCCTAGAGGGACCTTAACCGTCGTGACCCAGTCACCAGACCCCAGCACCCAAAACATACAGCCATACAGATTCAAATTCAGATTCAGATTATTTTATTTCAATAAAATAATATTCGGAGGGAAGGTGCAAGTAGTCCTCCGGGAGGGATGTGCCGCATATCCGGAGGTACTTGTACATCAAGCCATTAGCCGAGAATATTGAGGACAATACAGCAGTATGGTTAGGGAGCGTAGGTTCGCTGACCCAGGGTGGCCTATAAGGCACCACTAGAATGTACATGTGTTTAGTTGAAGAGCATTGATACACATCAAATTATATGTTTTATAATTTTACATTCTTTTAAAAGGGTGTACATAGTTCCACTGTTGAACATCCATATTATCTGTTTAGTTACATTTTCAATTGTATTATTTCTATATTTTATTAAAGTTATACATTGCAGTATATTATAATGTTGAAGGGTGTGAGATCTTGGCCGATTGCACAGCCTACAACTCCTATCCTTCTCTGCAGTATTAATGCCTAATTCCCAGTAATTTTTGTAGCCTAGTCTTAACCTAGTACATACAGAATCTTTCCACTTACTTGTAACATTCCCATAATTGAATTTAGTTTTATCTACCATCTCTGTAATGATGCATGGTGGCACTAGGCCTCTCGATATCTCTAGCTTCTTTTACTTTTTGACATTTCTTTATTTTGTTTTTTACCTGTTTCAAAGATAGGGTACATTGTACATCAATTTCCATTTGTTCAGTAGCATTTTTAGCTATTATATCAACTCTTTCATTATAGTTAATCCCTGTATGTGATGGTATCCATGAGAACAAAAATGTTCTCCCTTTTAATTGGAGTTGATGTACAATATTCCGGCATTGGACTATAATTATATTCTGTTTCTAGCCACATGTTGGAATCTTGCATGTAATCTCTAATTAAAATCCCACAACCTGCCCTACCATTTTCCATTACCGACCCATCACAATAAACATGTGCTACTTTACCAGTGTACTTTTTGTTTATTCTCTCTTCATAAATGTGTCTTAATTCTATTGTATTATACATGTTCCTTTTCTTTTGTAATGGCATAATATCTAAAATTACGTCTTTCCCCTCCCATGATGGGACAGGTTGTGAGTTTTCGTAATTAATACAGTTGTTTATTAAATCATAATGTTGTATTGTGTTCACCAAATGTTTCATATATCCTTTTTTGCCTTGTCTCCAGAAGGTGCGAGTATTATTCATGCAGTCCTTTATGTCTTTCAGTAGTTCGTTGCCACCTTTTAATCTTACATGTCTAATTGCTGCTACAATATCAGTTTGTTCTACTCTATGTTTAATGCTAGGTAGCATTGTTTCAAGCTTCATTGCATCAATCATTGCATTTTTTGGGCAGTTTAAAATAATTCTCATAGACTCGTTTTGTATTTGTTCAAGTTTATCGAACCTTCCTTCATCAAGGCAAAAAAGGACAGGACTGGCATATTCAATGACTGACCTAATAGTACTAATGTACATCATTTTTAGTACAGGAACACCGACACCGTTACCACTCCAAGCTAAGGCTCTCAAGGGTTGCATTCGTGCCTTACATTGTGTAGTTATATAATTCACCTCAGCTTCTTTAGCTTCTGCTGTATAACCCACATACATACCCAAGTACTTATAACTATTTACTCTTTCTATATTCATGTTATTTATTGTTAGTTGCTTGTCAGTTCTTGCTCGACATTGAAATGTTGTTTTATCTTCATTTACTATTAATCCTAGTTCCTGTGTTAACTTCCCAAATTTAGTCAGCGCCTGTTGCATTTTATAAACCTTTTGCTTTGTAGCATAATATCGTCTGCATAAATTCTAATTTTAACCCCATCGGCTAATTTTAGACTTGCAAGTCTATTCAATAGTACATTGAACAACATTGGACGTAGTACCCCACCCTGTGGTGTCCCTAAGTCCAAACTACCTTCTTCAGACAATGCTCCTTGATAAGAGGAGCATGCCCTTCGGCCATGTAAATAGTCTCCTATCCAATGAAGCATCCTTCCTGACACCCCCATACCTGCTAGTTCATGCAGTATAATTTCTCCGTTGGCTTTATCGAATGCACCCTTGAGATCGACAAATGCCCTGCAGTAGTCAGCATCGTGTGATAGGCGAATTTTTCAGGAGTCGGGTGTGCCACATTATCGATTTTCTTTCCTTTAACTTTTTTAACCTCTTTCCAAATATCACCAATATTTTTACTATTTCCGATATTATTTGTAAATTTCGTCCAATACTCCCTTCTAACTTCTTTTCTAGCTTCCCCGCAAAATTTTGCTGTCTCCAGCAACGTGTTTTTTGCTTCGTCCTTCCTTCCATCGTTTACTCATTTTCTATGCGCGACCTTGAGCATTTTGTTCCATCCTTGGAGGACTTTATCGTGGGCATATTTATTATTGTTCGGCCGTGTTCTTTTCTTTGTCGTCTGAACATTACGGCTTAATGAGTTTCTATAACTTTAATCATGTCATCAAAGAAAGATTCAATTGATGTAGGATGATAATTACTGTACCATTTTTTAATATATTCAATAAAGTTTTGTATATCGTCTTTTGGAAGCCTTAGTTTTTTCTATTGGCCCCGAGAGCTAGTTTCCCTAGTGGAATTTTAATAGCAAGAGCAAAATGATCACTGAGTAGTTGAGCCTCTACTACGCAGCTTCCATCCAGCCCTTGTCCATTTAGTATAAAAGCGTAGTCGAGTCTCCCTCCCTTAAGTTGACTGATTGATTGATAGAAAACATGGCGCCGCAACAACAAGGTCATATGGACTTGTATAAAAAAAAAATGCAAACTGTAGTATGAATACCAAATATCAATACCAAGCAGAACAAAATGATTAATCCTAACGTGACAGAGGCCAGCCTAGTTCAATACACATTATCTCCAGGGGTACCAGGGTCTCGCTCTCTCTCTTTGTTATCTTAAGGTACCGGTTGTGTTCAAGTATTGTCATCAACGATTGTACGTATGGGCGAACCGACCGACAACCCTCCAGGGACCCTCTCTTGCCATTTTGTATTTATTGTCTTCTCTCCCTGCACCTTCCTCCCCAGGTCTTCAATGTTCACTCTTTCTTAGGTTTCCGCTCTCTACAATTTATCAAACACTGTATGCATATATACAGAGAGAGAGAAAGAGAGAGAGGGGGAGAGAGAGAGAGAGAGAGAGAGAGAGAGAGAGCGAGAGCGAGTGAAGGAATCTCTTTCATTCATCAGGTTCCACCCCTCTTTCAGACAGTCTATCCATCACTATTGTTATTAACCCATTGAGGATCACGACGCTTTTTAACAGTTTATTATGGCTATCATTGGACGATTTTATACAGTTCAGGAAGGGTCTGTGCTAATTAAAAGTGCAAAGACTGTCCCATTTAACCTTCTGATTTCCATAAACCATTCCTAATGTCAAGATAATCGTTCAGTAATGGTCATCAGAAACTGACAAAACGTGTCGTAATCATCAAGGGGTTAAGGGCAGGTTTTTAGTTTGCTCCCTAGACCTCCATAAAAAAAATAAAAATAAATAAAAAACAAAAAAATACCCCCTTCGAGATCAATGTGTGTATTTATGTGTATCAGTAAGGCCTCAAGTCCGTAACGAACCATTCCCTAATTTTTGTCCATTATCAAAGATTGGAGCTTTAACCAATTAAAACAGCAAAAGATTCACAAGAGTAACCAAACACTCCCTTAATGTATAATGAAACATCTGAAGCTTATACTGCTAACAACTCCTTAACTATATCTTTATATAAATTAAACACCATTAACCCAAATAACCACCACCAAAAGCGAATATATTTTGATAATAATCTGAGTAAATGCAAACTACTGAAAAACATAAAGAGCATGATTATGACCTAATTCTTTATACAGAGATCCTAAACCTAATCCAAGTCACTCCTGTCACTAATAATCTATGTTCCAGAACAGGACGCACTAAGGAATTGTAAAGTGTGAGGATTACATCTTTGGATTTATGCTCGAATAACCTGCCTATAAAGCCAATGATTTGATTTGCCTTCTTAACTTCTGAACATTGTTGACTGGGTTTCAAGGTACTCGATATTGTTACTCCCAAATCAATTTCTCTGTCTACACTCTTAGCCGAGTACTATTCGTTGAATAGTTTACTTTTGCATTTCGGGTCCCAATATGGAGTACTTTACATTTATCCGCAATAACACCCACGCTGTCGTCATAATTGCCCGAAATGACTTTCATTCCAGAGCGAAATACAATTATTATATTTATCGTGAAAGTACAATGATAGAGCTTTCCAATGACACCTGAATCATCCTTGTATGACATCTGGTCACCTTGCTACAATCTTGCAAACGAAGGCCAAAATAGTGAAAATTAGCAGGTTTTGCTGTTTTTGCTATGTGTGACGCTGCACATGAGTGTGCGAGGGGTCTCTCAGACTTAAGTGTGTCCCTGTGGCTTGTGGCGAGCAGTTGGAGCCCTCCTGTGCTCCCTCCAACAGCTGGCCTCTCTATCATGACTCATATTAGCCTCAAAATGATGCTCGCCATGACGGGCACCATACAGGCTCTCTATCACTCGTCAGGAACAAAATCGACACCTACATGGGGTGAATACCTTAAAGCCCTGTCCTGCCCATACCTAAACCGAGAATGATGGAGTGCTTGAAAGGGTGCTTCAGAGGAGGGGTGGATCCTGATGAATGAGAGATTCGTTGACACACACAAACACACTGTCTCCAAATTTCTGTTTTGCCTTGCCGTCACTGTGAAGTCCACAGCAAGATGCCCAATCTACGTGACTGCGGGTCGTGAAACGGACGCTTCGGTACGACAATCTTCAAGAATGAGAGCTCGACGAATTGCAGGTTCTGTGTCCAGCGGGCAGAAAAAGAGGAGAAGCTAGGAAAGGCTCTCCAATTAATTGATGTGTTAACTCGCAGAGTTAATACCGTTGAAGAGTTCCTGAGCGCAAACGTCGGAAATGCAGCCTCCCTGCAAGCAACAAGACACAGGGATTCAGAATTGCCAAGGTCAGATGTAGCGCCACTTCAGACCTAAACAACACCTATACCACTAACAATACCCCAACCCTCGTTCCAGATGAAGATAATTTTCAGCTCGTAAGAAATAATGTACGCCCAGTTACTGCTACCAAGAAGGTCATCCCCATAACAATGTGTCAAAACCGTTTCCAAATTCTCGGTACCGATGAAGAAGAAGAAACGTAGCAATTACGGCTTGTGGGGGACTTCATGGTACGCAGCCAGCTCAAGGAGTTCTGCGCCTGGTCACCCAGGACCAGAAAATGATTCTGTATTCCGGGTGGCGGCGTGGACGACGTCATTGCTGCTATGGACGAGGTAGCCATGCTGGCCCCGACCAACACAACGTATGTCATACATGTTGGATCAAATGACGTCCAGCGCACACAATCAGAAAAAAAACCTCTTTAACAAATACAAGCAGCTTATCAAGACTTACCAGGACAAATCTAGTAGGATCATCATCTCAAGCATCATTCCCCGGATTAACGCAAAGAATCTCTCTGGTCCACAGCCATGAATATAAATCGTCAACTCACCAACATATGCAGGAAAGAGACATCAGCTTCATCAACACTTGGGATAATTTCTACAACAATTAACATTTGTTCTCAAGAGATGGTGTCCACATAAACCCGGTAGGAGCTGCCCAGTTTGGCCGTCTGCTGAATGATACCGTAAAAAACTTTCATTACAAAAACGGGACCAACAGTCATCAGAATGGGAGGACAACTTAAATCTCAGAAGAAATACAAACCCAAGACAAACAAAATCATCATTACATGTGGCGAGCATTAAATGATATCAATAACCCCATCTCTAATGGTCTTCTACGTGAACGCTCGAAGTATACGCAATACATTTTCAGAACTAGAGGAACTTGTGTTTACAGAAAATGTTGATGGAATCGGCATAACAGAATCTTGGCTAAATACGGAAGACAGAGACATTTTAGCAGAGTTTTCACTTCCCAGCTATGTAATGTTTGAAAAAAAGCAGAGTAAATAAATATGGAGGCGGTGTTACATTTTTCATCAAAGAAAGTCTTAGCCCAATTCTCTTGTCGACTATAATTTACCAGTGACCAAGTGGGGCGACACTCTTACTTCACACTCCGGACACGATCTGTATGCCAACCTACATGAAAGCTCCCTTTTAATTGTGCTCTAGCTACATTTAGATGATTTTCTGAAGCTTAGGAAGGATATATGGTAGCTCGAAGGATTAAATGAGATAGTCTGAAGCCTTTTAATTGGTTAAAGTCCTTCCTAAGATGAATAAAATAATTTAGTAGGTGCCAGAATATAATAACAAACATTTCACCGGTAATGAATAGGTTAATGTTCCCCTCTCGAGTCTTTATTATGACACATTGACTCATTGTAATTCAGGGAGGGCTGGAACAAACGGGAGGTAAAATCCACACCTATCGACTCTTTGCTAATGGTAGAAATATCAACTCAATTGTTCAAGTCCTTTTTGCATTATGAGATGATAGAGGTTGGAGTTTCTAGACTCGTAATACATAGACCACTAAAAAGGAACTATTGTAATCGAATTAAAATGTCTACCAATTGGGAGGAGTCAGCCAGGGAATAGGTGTGAAAAATTAGAGCTCATTGGTTCTAGCCCTTTATGAGTTATAGGACAGGGGTCACGATTTCTGGCCTACCTATAATGTATGGGCTATAAGTGAGGCTACTTTTTGTATATTAAAGATTGGAAACAAATATATATTTGCTTGTAGCGAGGGTACTTTGTTATATACAAAGATGGTTAAAAAAAAAAAGACAAATTTGCCTGTAACGAGGGTGAGCAAATCGATTGTGAATGTGGGCGAAAAGACGTGTGTATGACAAGACTAGAACCCTCTGAAGGCACGGGCCGGAGACAGATGATTAAGTGTCCGAGCAGAAGGGTAATGAAATGAAGGGTCTGATTTAAGCCCTTGCAGATGATTTATATGTTATATTATTTATTTGTACATACTATTTTGCAGTATATAATGGGCATTTTGAAAGCAACGGGGTAAAGATAATATAGTATATAGTTTAACTCCCACAGCATATTACTAAACGGTCATAACATCGTATAATAATATCCAGAATTAAGTTTAACTAAAGGCACCCTTGAATACTGAAGGGCCTGTGAAAGACAGCACCTTATAAACCCTGTTGAGGTAAGCGGAGGAGTGAGATGATGAAGTGTCCGGGCACAAGCAGGGTTATGAAGTGAAGGGTCAGGATTATAAGGATCAATCATGATATTCAAAGAGTCACAGAGAGAGAGAGCGTTATATAGAGTTACATAGATACACAGACCACACAGACCCCGAGGTCCATACTAGGAAGTCCTGCCTTACAAACTACTTTTTATTTTATATTTTATGTTATCTATTTTACTTTATATTTCGTATTTATTTATTTTATTAATATTAATATTATTATTATTATTATTATTATTTTATTGTTTATTTTTTCTTATCACCACAGCCTCCTCTAGATACTGTAGATGTCAAGCCTTCCCTTGAAAGCGTTTATTGTGTCGCTCTTCACCACTCTAGCTGGTAGTCTGTTAATCTCTGTCACAACACTGTAGGTGAAGAAACTCTTTGTGACATCTAGGTTTGCAGAGAGAGAGTGAGTGAGTTTGTTGAAGGAAGGGCCAGGATCATAATAAGGTAAATCCTGACATTCTCTCCTAGATGTGTGTGACATTCACAACTAGATGTGTGTGAATTTGTGTTTTGTTTTTGGGTGTTCATTGTTTTATGTTGTGTTTTGTGTTGTCCCTATTCTTGCTCTGTCTTGAGTCGGCCACCCCCCCTCACCCCCCACCCCCCCAAAAAAAAAGGGAAAAGTGGGGATTGGGCCTGAGCATATAGATAGATAGATATAAATCCTGACATTCAAAGACCTTCAGACCATATTGCACCGAGAGTGGGAGGGTTTTTTGGTGTTGGGTGATTAGGGAATACATTTTCATTTTGTCCACATGTGTCAGAGTATGAAGCTGAACTGTCTTTCAATATACGTTTAGATCCGATTATGGAATCCAACCCTCGCACTGTTAATTTCATAGATTAATAAGGGAAATTAATTGATCTATGCACATGTATGTATGTGCTGTTTTTCCTTATTTGTCCATGTATGAAACATTAAATGCATTGGTGTTTTCCAGATGTGAGGTAATTAATCTCTTAACATAATCCCTCAATGTTAATATGGGATGCAATGATATAATGCATTCTATAATTATCTATATATATCACTATATCTATCAATCGAGATATGCAAAGAGGAAGAGAACATAGCTATCTATACGTATATATGTATCTATCTATCCATCTATTTATCAATATCTACCTACCTAGCTATTAGTCCATGGGCCAGACCTAATATCAGCACCAGAAATTCCACTAAACCTTATTGTGTTTTTTCAAAAGGTTTATGTCTCAGGATCATGATTCGGCATGATAACACTTGGAGATGAGTAGTTTAGTGGTCGCTATCATGGCTTTAAGTTAACACTACATGTGTGCCTTTCCGGTCAAGATTATGGGGTAGGGGAAACATTAATGGTCACAGAATCCTTACTTTTCAACTTAGAACAACAAATCTATCTATCTATCTATCTATTGCCTGACGCCGTGATCCCCGAAGAGGTAGTCACAAACGAAACGTCCCCATGCACCTCTGTCCCCAGTCAGTCGACGCCGCTCCTCCCAACCAGGACCACCTTCATCCATATACTTCTTCACTCCATCCTTCCACCTCTCATTCGGTTGACCTCTCCCTCTCTGTCCTTCCACCTCGCTCTCGTACACCCTCTTAGTCATGCTCTCGCTTCCCATACGTTCCATATGGCCGAACCATCTCAAGGTGTTCCTTTTCACACTTTCCAGCACATCTACCTCCACACCACACCTCCCTTACTTCTTCATTTGTTTGTCTATCTCTCCATGTAACTCCGCACGCACTTCTCAAGTAACTCATTTCCACCCCTCTCACTCGTGGTCTGATCTCTCTTTACCACCGTCCATGCTTCGCTTCTGTAAGTCAGTGTCGGTATTACCACACTGTCAAGCAAGGACTTCTTCACTTCCATGCTGTGCACCCTATTTCTTGTTACTGCTTTCAGCGTTCCTACAACCCTCTTCCCCTGTTGCACCCTCTCCCACACTTCTTCATCCATACTCCCACCTTTACTCAGCACACTGCCCAGATACGTAAATGAGTTGACAATCTCCATAGCCTGACCGTTCAACTTCACCTCACATTCTGTGGCTTCACCCCTTTCGAAGAACATAACCTTGCTCTTTCCCGCATTTACCTTCAGATTCCGTTTTCTCACACTGTTCCAAACATATTTACCAGGCCCTGCAACTCCCGTTCATTATTGCTCATCAAAACTGTATCATCAGCAAACAGCAGTACAGGTAGCTTCCACTCGTTTCCCTTCTCCCATGCTAGTCACTTCAGAGATATAGCTCGCGTAATACTCTTGTTTCCCGACTTCAACATTCCTTCCACACATTATACGATCGTGAATTCCAAATTCAAGTTTGCTGGGTACCTGCACACGTCGGCGTCCAAGGTAACGACCTTGCTTATAGGACAGCTAAAGAAGCCTCTTATCTCCTGTCGGTCTCACAGAGTCACTTACCCACCACCAACTGGGTTACAGCGTTGCGCCCGATACTAACTCAACGATGGCAGATCTTTTGGTCATCTCAATCTCCGGATGCTGATCAACTTCGCTGTATTAAACCTATGGTCGGCATTAGTTGGCATTCTTCATGTCAACCGTCCCGTCATTCTGAAGTTGTCTTGACCCGGCTCCGGATTGGTTATACGCGAATGTCTCATGGTTACCTGGAGCGCGTTCAGTCTACCCTATCAGGCAATCATGTTTCTGTTTGAGCAATCCTGTTTACGATCGCGCAGACTGAACGACATTGATAGCCAAACATTGATTCTCGTCGCTGATTGGTCAGTGGCTATGAGCACGAAATTTATATCTTGTTGGCGATGTCTGCGAAGGTGTTAGGACTGTTACAGTGCTTCTTCGGTCTATTAATTTCAATCAAAGTCAAATGGTTTTGTCAAATCAATACATTTTAATATTGGATATTATTATCCATCAATATAGACTATTGGCTAAGGTAGTCACACTGTCAGCTACAGTCAGCAGCCTTGTTCAAGCTCAAGACAGACGGTAGGCTAGGCTACCATCAGGCTATTATATCTTATAATCTTATTAAGAAATGTTGACAAAGTTATTACGGTCCTTATCTGGGAAAGGTAGCTCTTTCTTCCCCGTGTAATTTTCAAACAATTCTCCGTTAGTCTATTGGGGAAATAAAAAGTAGATGTTCTTTTCCTGGCGATGTAGGACTATGAATATGCTAAACTATAGGCCTATAGTTTATATATATTGGCTATGTAGCCAGGCTGAATTAAATAGTAGCCTATATAGGCTATATTATCTCTTCCTGGCAATGTATGTATAGGCATATATACTTTCTTTTTCTGACGATCTATGTGTATATAGGCCTATAGGCTATTTGCAAGCCTATATTTATGGAAGGTTCATAAATATTATGTTTTAACCATTAGATTACCTTTCATATTTAACTATAGCGTGGATAGGCTACCTTACTAAACATAGCTTAACTGACCTATCATACTTCGATGCAATTATGCCTCAGAAATTGTTTTTAAGAAATGTAAATAGAGTAATCGATCAATAATAGACAAGCGCCGAAAAACCTGTACATCAAGCTAGGCTATAACCCGTTAAAATATAGGCTATCATTCAATTGGTACAGTAACAACTGTAACATTACCGATATATAACTATAACAATGAAATACAAACCGCATACAAAACATAATAATCAATCAATAATATAGACAAACGCTCAAAAACCTGTACAGCAAGTTATAACCCATTACAATACATCATTGGCATAGTAACATTACCAATATATAACGATACAAATTAAATAATAACTGCAAAAACAAAAACAAACATTAGCTCATCGAGCCTCGAACCCTTGCGAGTAGGCTTACGGATTTAAAAGCGAAGTCGTTACCAACTAGGCTACGCTTACCTCACTGAAGGCCTGACGAAGTACCTGTGAGACTTGCGCTCCAAGCTGCTTGTTTTATGTTATATATAGCAAAATGGTCACGATAACAATGATTTTTATAGGTGTGCCACCTTATAATTGAGATTGCGACACATAAATAACAGGGAGGTAGGCTAATTAAGCTTAATTATGATAATATAATGTAGAGGAGAGATTTAGGCCTACTGTTATGATAGCTTCGCTAGTCACCTCCAGGGAGTGTTAGCGTGATCGCCGTCTGATTGCAAACAATCACAAACGTGATTCGTCGAATCAGAGGCGATCACGTTCAGTAGAGCTATCCCGTTTGCGTGTTTGGGTAGACTGAACGCGCTCCTGATGTCATCCCCTCATGACCCTCAACCCCAGTGCACCGTGTGCGGTACGCGTTTAAGGATTCGCCACATTTTCACTGACTGTCGTAGGTATTCCCATCTCCGATTACTTTATTTTGGCAATTCTGATTTATCTCACATTTTAGGAGATTCTCCTTCCTTTTCCCTCTACCGTATTTTCCGATTCCTCAAAGATACTTCTCTTCTTGATTTGATTTAAAGCTCTCCTACTTTCTTCTTCTTCTTTTGATCTAATCCTTCGGGCCAGCCCTATGGGAGCTCTTTTGGGGAGCTCAGTGGTCTGGTTAAACTTCTCACGAAGAAATATAAAAATATAAATATCTTTTCATGGCTTCACACACTTCTGACCTCCTGATCCCCACCTCCTCCTCCACTACTTCTCTTCTTCTCCCTCCCATACTCCATCCAACTATGTTTGCTGGCGCTTCATTCCTTACATTCAGCAATTTGTTGAAGTACTCCATCCATATTTCGACTCTCTCTTGCTTCTCGGCTAGCATTTGCCCATTCTTATCTTTCACACCCTTACTGTTTCCCTTGTTATCTTTCCTAACTTTCTTGACTTCTTTCCAGAACAGTTTTCTTACTCTCCCTCTATTTTACACTCAGATTCCTACCAAATTCCTCATCTACTCTTCTCTTACTTTCCTTCACTACTCTCTTCACCACTCTCAAATTTGTTGTTCAAAGTCTCCCAGTGGAGGACTGGTTAACATCTTTACATGGTGTCATTCAACAGCGGTGGCATCGGTTATGGGGGTCACAATCCCCGACTAACAAACTGCGCTCGATTAAACAATCACCTCACCTATGGCAATCCTCCCTTCAACCGTCCCGTGCACTGGAAGTTCTACTCACGCGCTTGCGTATTGGCCATAACAGTCTAACACACAGCTACTTGATGTCTACACCCCATGATCCACGACCTGAATGTCAATCCTGTCATGCTACCCTTACTGTTTGTCATATCCTTATTGAATGCCCGCTCTATTCCCGCTCCCGTACACTTTACTTCGGTTGCAAATCTTACTCTTATTTGTTAACGGATTCTCCTACTTTCTCTATTTATCTCAACGTTCGCTTCCTTTCCTCCTACTCTCTCATCAATGAAATCTGATTAGTGCACCAACTCACACTGATATATATCTATTCCCGCTGAATCCTTAGCTCAGGCTGGGCCCAGCCTTATGGGAGTCTCGTAATGTGACTCAGTGGTCTGGTTAAACTACTGTAATAAAAAAAAAAAAAAAAAAAAAAAAAATCACCAGTAAGTTGAAAAGTAAAGATTCTGTGACAATTAATGTTTCTCCTATCCCATAATCTTGGCCGGAAATGCACACATGTTGTGTTAACTTTAAGCGATGATAGCGACCACTAAGCTACTCATCTCCAAGTGTTATCATACCAAATCATGATCCTGAAGCATAGACCTTTTGAAAAAACTCAATAAGATTTAGTAAAATTTCTAGTACCGAAATGTGAAAAATCTGCCTCTGGCCCATGGACTATATATATCTATCTACCTAATATATATATATTTTTTTTTTTTTTTTTTTTTTTTTTTAAGAGACAATGAACGGAGGAAGGAAAAACACAGATAAAACAAAAAGGTCCATGTGCCTAAAGGCATCCTCCATTCATAAAATGTTTGTAACAACTGGATTTAAACATTTGTTGATTGTAAGTTTGTGGAAAGCAATTCGAGGGAAGTGAATTCCAAAGAGTAGTAGCTCTGGGGATAAATGAATTCTGATAAGCAGAAGTTCTCCATTGTGGAGGAGAAAGTGTAAATTCATGGGCGCTCTCAGCTGCCCTAGTTCTACGGGGAAAGATGTGGAGAGGCGGCACAATTGAAGCAAGTTCCTCGGAACAATTGCTGTGAAAATATCTGTAGAATAATGCAAGGGATGCAACGTTTCTTCGTATGGCTAATGTAGGAAGGTCCTGTGTGATTGCAGGGTTATTGATTAATCTAATAGCTTTATTTTGAATTTTGTCCAACTGCCTCAATGCAACCACTCCACTTCCACCCCACAGAGGTGAACAGTAATCCATCTGAGAGCGCACATGACTTTTATATATTACGGCCAACTGCTCGTCAGTGAAGAATTCTCGAACAGGAGTCCCAGTTTTTTAGAGGCATTCTTAGCAATGCTTCTAACATAATGTGTCCAGCTCAAGTTAGTGGTTAATGTTACACCGAGAATGTCAATACTAGGGGAAGTGGGAATATTTACATCATTAAAAAATATATGGGAGTCAGTGAGATTCTGTCGGTTAGAAAATTGAATGTACTTGGTTTTCTGTGCATTAAAGGAAACTAGATTCTCTTGTCCCCATTCATTAATTCTAGAAAGGTCCTGGTTCAGAGAAATTGCAGTGTTTATTTTTGAATTTATAAGATCGGGTTGGGTGAAAGAATTGGTAAATGTGAAGGAAACTGTGGAGTGTTGTGTCATCTGCGTAGGAATGTATTGGATTATGAGTGGTAGATATGAGATCATTGATATGAATGAGGAACAGAGTTGGGGCCAAAACTGATCCCTGGGGAACACCAGCATTTATTGAGTGAAATTGAGAATAAAGGCCATCTACCATTACACATATTTTTCTGTTATGAAGATAAGAAGAAATTAGTGGAAACTAATGATGCAAGGCCGTAGTGTGACATCTTCGACAATAAGGATTGATGCCAGACTCTATCAAATGCCTTTGATATATCCAGTTCTATTGTATGGGTTTCACCATGTTGGTCTGTAGCTTGGTTGATTTGATGCGTAAGAAGGCAAAGAATGTCTGCAGTTGATCGACATCGTCTAAAACCATATTGCCTATCACTGATTAATTTATTATTCTCCAGATGCTTAATTATGTGATTATTTAATATAATTTCAAAAACTTTGCCAAGAGTGGAAGTTATAGCTATTGGTCTGTAGTTTGATGGATCTGAAGAGGCACCTTTTTTAGGAACTGGATGGATGTTTGCTTCTTTCCAGGGTACTGGGAAGCATGAGGTATGAGTACACAGACGGAAAATTTTGCCAATACAGGAGCGAGCACCAAGGAGCAATTCTTAAGTACTATTGGAGGAATTTCATCTGGACCAGGAGCCTTATCTACTGAGAGATTCTGCAAAAATAGTTTTGACATGTCTGGTGTGGATCTTAAGTGAGGGAATTTCAGGTGAATTAAAATTAAGTACAGGGACATCTTGATTTATTTCATCTAAGGTTGAGTTGGTGGAGAAAATATCTGCAAGAAGGTTAGCTTTACCTCGTGGGTCACTTACAAGATTGCCAGTCGGAGATTTTAATGGTGGAATGGATGAAGCAGTAGTGAAGTTGGATTTGAATGAGTTAAGAGTAGACCAAAATATTTTGTTATCATTTGGATTATTTAGAAGTTTATTTGGCTGCTTATGGAGAAAGTTTGATTTAGTTAGGTTTAATACAGTTTTGGCATGATTTCTGATGTTTCTAAAGTAATTAAAGGCTTCATGTGTTTTGATCTTGTGTATGCATTGTAGGCTATTGCTTTTTGTTCAGTTACTCTAGCACAATTATGGTCAAACCATTTAGGTGAATTAGATCTTTTACTGTACTTTTGATGAGGAATAAAAGTTTCCATTCCAATTTTTACAAAATCTTGTATGTGGCTCAAGGTGGAGTGTGCATCATTAGAAAAGAAAGAGGTCCAGGGAATATCAATAAAGAAACCTTGAAGACCCTCCCAGTCTGCCCTATCGTAATGCCATTTAGTCACCAAAACAGGTTCAGAGTGGGAAGGTGTGGTAGGTGATAGACAGGTGGCCTGTATCAGACAGTGATCAGAAGATCCAAGTGGGGGACCTCACTGTAACATCATAATTTTCTGAATTGGTTGTTAAAAATAAGTCCAGTAGGTGGGAATTATGATTAGGATTATCTGGTACACGGGGGGGGGGTTGGTTGACTAGTTGAATGAGATTAAATGAGTCTGCAAAATAGCTCACATTCAAGACCAGCATCATCAGTCCTGGCTGAATGAGTGAGCCATTCAACATTATGGACATTAAAATCACCCAACACAGTGATTTCAGAAGAAGCATTTAAGTTGAGGACACTGAGTTGTGAGGACAGAGAATCAAAAAGACTTTGCTCTGGAGGAGTATTTGGGGAACGGTTAGATGCAACATATGTATTTAAATTTACCAGCAGAAATTAATTTGTATATAGAATAATCAAAATAGGGACAATTGAAAACTAGTAACCTCCTCCAGGGCAATTTCAGATTTTGCGAAGCAACATACACCACCTTTAGGTCTGAAATTTTGGAGCAGTTGATAACCTGGACAATTAAATCTAGATGTGTCAGATGTGGGATGTTACTTGAGTCTCTGTCAAAAAAAGGAGAGTAGGGGATTCTGCTTGAAGAAATTGGTGTACAGAATTGATGTTAGAGTGAAGTCCCCTTATATTACTAAAGAAATAGCTGTACTGACAAGCAGCTTTGGGACGTTGCAATGCTCTTGACACAGTCGCATGATGACGACCGGGAGGGCCCTGTGTAAATAACCCAACCCTGCCGGGGGTGGATATCCGAGGGACCACCAGGTTTGCTCTTAACAATTGTATTGCCATATTTATAAGGTAAGTGTATGGTGTTACATGTATGATATGTAGTGGGAAGAGTAGTATTTTATGGATAGAGGATAGCGATGTAGGGCAATGTCGTGAAGTTGGATGTGTATGTTATATAAAGTATATATATATATATATATATATATATATATATATATATTGTATATTGTATATATATATATTTATCTATATCTATATCTATCTATCAATCGAGGTATGCAGAGAGGGAGAGGTCATAGCTATCAATATCTCTCTATCTCTCAGTCGGTGTTTACAAAGAGGAAGAGGCCGTAGGTAATCCACTCAGTTAAATATGGTGATTTATAAGTGATAATGGAGCATCAGCTTTGTCCGCCAGAAGTAAATGAGGGTAATATATGTGATGATGGGTTAAGGTTTAGATAAACATACATAGGAGATATTAGAGGTTATACTCCTACAAGATCAATGTCGTCGTGATTTCGAAGTAATATCATGCAACATACACTTTTTGAGAAATAAATGGAAAAAATGCAATGTGCAGCTTAAGAGGGTTAATATAGATGTAATTGGCGATAAGAGGCACAGGCACTTTTATCCGCATAACGTAATGTAGAATATATATATATTTATATATACTGTATATATATATATACGGTATATATTGTTACGTATCTTGATCCTCAAGTGGTTAACTTGATGAATCTAGATAGCACAGAGATATATATTAAGGTATCAGTCAGCTGAAGGCAAAACAAAAGTAAAATCTAATAACATTATTTCCTGTTGTTGCTTCCTTTCCTTTTGGATCTTAGGATTTAGTGTCCTTTATTGACTGATACTCTTTAATTATGAAAAATACTGAAACTAATTAAAGTCATGTAGTATTATAAAGAATTATTATTTAACCGAAGCTTAGTAGGCTATGGTTATGAACCGAATAAGTTATAGCTAAAGAAGGACTATTAATTCTATAAAAAGTCTTGAAAGATAAATATTAAAGTAAGAATATTTCTGTCTCTTACCCTTTTGAAATGAATAGATAGTTTTCTTCCATGTCCATTTATTTATATTTAATGTAATTATTCTTGGTTCTTGTCTTACGTTAACAGTATTATATTATTATTATAATCAGGATTTATATCAAAGTCACATAAAAAGTTAGATATATATTTAATAATTAGTTACATTTATTTCTTAACCACGTAACAATGAGGTTTAATTAGGAGTAAATTAAGTTACAGGATCGCTTCATAGATTCGATTCAGGTCTCACTCAAATAATATGAAAAGCAAAATAATATTTTGAAGCTAAAAGAATTTTCTTCAGCTTAGGAAATCACTATAAGTAATATTAACGCAGCCATGTTAGTCTAAGCGATATTACTAGACAATAGCATCACCTCACTAAGCACCGTACTAAGCACAAGCAATGTAAGCTTAATTCAAAGAAAAGAAAGAAGAACTCGTAAGTATTAATATAAAACAATAGTATTACTTTCATCATAACCCAATTACTTAAAGAGTTGCTTTAGTCCACAAGTTAGTCAACTAAAATAGTTAAGTAAATAATAATAGCGTTAACGTTAACACCTTACGAGCGGCCTATGCGGTTTATTTATGTGTACCGCACAGCGGGGTGTTTTTAGCCAAAATAGGGCTGTTTACGTGATCATTTTCATGCCTAAATAAGATCCAGAACGTAAAACAAGTACCTATCCCTGAAAGGGCATAAACAGAGCTTTCGAATGACACCATAACGATCCTTGTATGATGGATAGTTTTCTTGCAATAACCGTGCAACGCGAGTGCAAAAAGCAGGTAATTCGGTACTTTCAGTACATAATTGAGTATGTAGCGAGTGAGAGAGGGAGGAGGGAGCTGAGATTTGTGTCAGTAGGTTCGCCGCGGTGGTCTGGAGCAGTCATACGCTCGCTAGTCTCCTGCCACCACTTGTCTCTCTCTCTCAGCCACATTACGTGCTGAAATTGCCACTCGAGTTATGTCGAGCGCCGCCACATAGTCCAGCTTTATTTAACTCGACTTATGTTGCTCGCCGCTAATTAAGGGTTAAATCCCAATCAAATAGTTAAACACATAATAGTAGCGTTAACGTTAATTCGCAATCAAATAGTTAAGCACATAATAGTAGCGTTAACGTTAATTCCCAATCAAATAGTTAAGCACATAATGGTAGCGTTAACGTTAATTCCCAATCAAATAGTTAAACACGTAATAGTAGCGTTAACGTTAATTCCCAATCAAATAGTTAAACACATAATAGTAGCGTTAACGTTAATTCCCAATAAAATAGTTAAGCACATAATAGTAGCGTTAACGTTAATTCCCAATCACATATCTCACTAACCCAACATAACGTAAGTGTTTACACCGAACACACTTAACACACACTTATATAATCTGACTGACAGTCACAAACCCATTATAATACTTCACCCTGTCTTCCTCCAGCTGCAAGTTCACCTTCCCCAACTCCAAATGAGACTGATTTGAAATGCCCACAACTCGGGTCTTATATACTAAACAATGATGGTGTAGGAACGAATCAGGAGGCGGGGGGTGGTGCCCGCTCCAATCACAGCTCCTCGAGTTGATAACAGGTGCCTGGTCCATTCACAGTACTGGCGTCGATCATACGTCATAGCGTCGGGTAGTTTGCAGGGTCCCCTATGACGCACGCAGGTGTGAAGGCTTGTTTGCTGGTATGCGGCGAGCTGGTATGCGGTGAGCTGGTTTCCCCACTCGCTAGTTCGCTCGCTAGTTTGCTTCGCCGCTTGGGTAGTTTGGCTCCTTCAACTCTAATTCTAACTCTTAAATTAACATACAGGGCTCCGTATGTCAGAATATATATATATATATATATATATATATATATATATATATATATATATATATATTATAGCCAGAGGGGATGCCGAGTTGCTAATTACATATATATATATATATATATATATATAATATAAATATATGAATAGATAAACATATATTATTTATTTATATAGATATGAAGTATGTTTTCAGCAACTCGGAACCCCCCCCCCCCCTCCCCATCCCTGTACCCTTCAATGCAAACTGTTCACATATCGATATGTTTGCACATTTTTAGTATGATAAATTATCCATTTTTAATTTACAAAGTAATGTTAATGTTATGCCGGGCTGTAATCCAACAGGCTTCAGTATTATCTATAATCAATCCGGATTTAGGATATTTAGATTTGGAATATTCTTCGACAGGAACACATCTAGCACAGTGCATATGATAATGGTTAACTCAATCAGGCAACAATAAACACACAAGGTAATTTACACTCTTATTTATTGACAAACATAAATAGTTTATATGTACGTACACTAAACTCGACTGTATATGGAAACTGGGGAGCAAGTAATAAATAGTGGAGAGAGTTAATAATCTTAATCTCAAATGGAGTACTAGAAATAATTATATGACAATGAAGGAAGGAAAAATACGCATAGTATACAGATTCATATTTAAATAAAATAAACACCTTGATAATAATATCTATGGGAGTCAAGTGAATAACGTGAAGTATTCTGAAATAATACTTAAGACAGTGGAACCTATCGTTCACTGCGCGGGGTGAGTGCGTGGCGTGGGGGGGGGGGGGAGAGAGGGGTAAGCTAGGCCGCGCACAGGTAAAAGATCAAACGAACCACTTGTGGGGGTATAACTAGAAGGTACTGCGGTCATGGGAAATAGTAATATGAATGAATGCGATGTTAGCTTAAAGGTTCAAGCTAGATGGATAATTTTAGTCTGAAAGGGAGGACAAACTAAATTATAAGTTGACCCGCTAAGAACAAATATGAATAATCTCTCTAATACGACACAAAAAATACTTTGATCAGAGATGAAATCAAATCACACGAATGGAGGAATTCTGATACACTAAGAATTAATGTAACTGAAGGAAAATGAACAATCTGAAATAATAAGATTGGAATAAATTAACTGAGTAATTTAGGGGCTAGATGTAAGTAGCGCGAATAAAATAGCTTAAAATAGAATAGCTATGTGAAATGGCATACACAACAAAGTTGTACTAATTAAATACCAAAACTTGGCATGAAAGGAGTTCTGAATAAATTTACTAATTCCTATTTTAAAACGCAGAACCATAGTAGCGTTTTATTATAACCTTGAAATGATTATAATAAATAATTACTAAATCAAGTAATCGAAGATAAGTTAATAGCCAAACGTAGGCTAAATAGACATAGGCATATTCAAACGGGATTCCTAGATACATGTGGAAATAATTATAAGACCCGTATAACGTATATTATCAGGTTATTCACAAGAATAAACTTGGTAATGAATAAATACTAATTCAACGAAAGGGGCCTTACTTTCAAAATATAGGGGGTGATATGATAAAGCTCTCTGGGTAGTAATTAAGTAGCTAAACAAATCTTAAGATTGGGCGTAGGTTTTAGGCAAAATAGAAGGTTTAAGGGAATTAGTTCACGTAATACACTTTGACTTCAACTTCGTTACACACATAACAAATGGACACAAGAGAGGAAAATCTGCGAATATCCCGGCTAAGTAACACTTGTAAAATATGAAGATGAGGGGTGGTTAATTTAAGTTTATGACGAGTTAACAAAGACTAACAAGGCAATATCTCGTACTTACAAATCACTTGTACGGATCAACATTTAATGTTTCACACGGGTAGCAATGATTCACGATAGATCCTGGGCGCAGATCTAGATTTAATTATAAAGGGAATATTCACATATTTTACCTTACCTTCACAACTACCTGCCTAAGGCAAATCTTTAATTTCTAATCTACCCTCCTTTGGTTTCTATCCCTCCATCTGTGCCTTTGTCTCTAATTTCCTTTCCGGCCGTTCCATAGCTGCGGTTGTGGACGGCCATCGCTGACTTCCTCATCCTATCAACTCCGGTGTTCCTCAGGGCTCTGTCTTATCTTCTATTCTCTTTCTAATTTTCGTAAATGATCTCAACTGTACCTCCAGTTCCATCCATTCATACGCAGATGACTCTACCTTACACTTCTCAATTCTCCCTACCAATAAATGCCTACAGTGGCCGATAGAGGCGCTGAACTCAATGTTTACCGCAGTGCATTGTGGGAAATTGGCGACATTGTGGACCTATCCACCCTCCCTCTCCTTCAACAATTCTTTATTATAAGCAGTTAGTCAAAATATCTGTAGCTGATACATACTTTGGTCTACCACTACCACTTTATCTAAAACTACCACTTTATCCACAGCTAACACTTTATCCACCACTAACACTTTATCCAAAACAACCACTTTATCCACTACTACCACTTTATCCACTACTACCACTTTATCCACCACTACCACTTTATCTAACACTACCACTGTATCTACTACTACCACTTTATCTACCACTACCACTTTATCCACCACTATCACTATCTAACTATCTATCTATCTATTGCCTGATGCCATGATCCCCGAAGGGGTGGCCACGAACGAACCGCCCCCAAGCACCTCTGTCCCCAGTCAGTCGACTCACCTCCTCCCAACCATCACCGCCTTCATTCATATACTTCCTCACTCCATCCTTCCACCTCTCCTTCGGTCTACCTCTCCCTCTCTGTCCTTCCACCTCGCTCTCGTACACCCTCTTAGTCATTCCCTCGCTTCCCATACGTGCCATATGGCCGAACCATCTCAAGTTGTTCCTTTTCACACTTTCCAGCACATCTACCTCCACACCACACCTCCTTCTTACTTCCTCATTCGTCTGTCTATCCCTCCATGTAACTCTGCACGCACTTCTCAAGTAACTCATTTCCACCGCTTTCACTCTTGGTCTGAGTCTCTCCACGAACGTCCATGCTTCGCTTCCGTAAGTTAGTGTCGGGATTACCACACTGTCATACAAGAACTTCTTCACTTCCATACTGACCACTCTATTTCTTGTTACTGCTTTCAATGTTCCTACAACCCTCTTCCCCTGTTGTACCCTCTCCCGCACTTCTTCATCCACAGTCCCATCTTTACTCAACACACTGCCCAGATACTTAAAAGAGCTGACGATCTCCATAGCCTGACCGTTCAACTTCACCTTACACTCTGTGACTTCACCCCTTTCGAAGACCATAACCTTGCTTTTCCCCACATTTACCTTCAAATTCCATTTTTCGCACACTGTTCCAAACTCATTTACCAGACCCTGCAACTCCCATTCATTATCGCTCATCAGAACTGTGTCATCCGCAAACAGCAGTATAGGCAGCTTCCACTCATTTCCCTCCCTTTTCAGCGATACACCAACATCCACTGCTCTTCCTAGTATTTCTTTCATGACTCCATCCATATATACAGTAAACAACCATGGGGACATCACACACCCCTGTTTCAACCCAACACTCAGGTCAAAGAACTCGCTCTGCTCATTCTCCACACGTACTGCCGCCTTTGCACCCTCATACATGCTCTTCACTGCTTTCAGCAACTTGCCATCTACTCCATATATTCTAAGTACCTTCCACATTGTGCCTTGTGCCTCCCTCATTCATATTGGGAGCTACACTATTGGAAACTTTTAAGATCACTGAAGCTATACTCGTTGGAGTGTAGAAGAGAATGTTACTTAACCCGTCCAGCCCCGGCTAGTTTTGTAATGTTTGTTCACCAGAACCCGGCCGGTTTTCAAAAAATGGTTTTATTCCAGAAACAATAGCGAATGGGTTAGGAATGAAGGAAAAACCACAAAAAACCGCTCATAAAGCTTAAAGAATGGTCCTACAGAGCCCTCGAAAACGTATTTTACAAGAGTAAAAAATTGAAGGCAATTACCCCAAAAAACCAGGTTATTGCGCGCTCACGCGCACGCACGTGGACTTTGAGAGTTTTCAACCATCGGCACGGTTGCGTGGGATACGTACACAGTTCCCATACAAATCTGAGCCCTCTTGAGTGGCTACACCTGAGGTTACGGTCGGCGCAATTAGGGTGACGCGCCAGGCGCGTCTCTGGGGCTGTGCGTTACATACATCGCCGATGCGTCAGGCGCGTCGCTGGGGCTGTACGGGTTAATAATATACACCTGTAAAATTGCAGAGGGTTGAGTACCAAAGCTACTCACCCTAATAGTTATGATGTTTAGTAATAGGACAGGCTGGGAATGCGATATCCCCAGGGTGAAAAATCAGGGTGCCATGGCGCTGCGAGAGGGTTGGTTATCACATAGAGGACCTCGTCTCTTCAACAAACTCCCATAGCCAGTAAGAGATAGTTGTCTTGCTAGACAACTTAAAGAGAGCTCTCAATGAGAGGAACAGTCTGCTGCACCATTTGACAACCCACATCAAAGAGCGGCGCATTCCTCGTTGCCACAAGCAGAGTGGCGAACTCAAGATTAGTTAGGTGACTTGTGGAGTTCTACAGGGATCTATTTTTGGCCCACACCTGTTTATCATATACTGTATGTCAATGACATCGATATTGGTTTGTTGAGTGTGATCTCCAAGTGTGCATTTAACATTTAGCTTGGAGTGAATATGGACCCTAAAGGGGTTAAACAACTTAGAATGGATCTGAACAGACTGGGTGAATGGTCTGAGACATGGAAGATGTCAATAAACTTGGAAAAGTGCAAGGAGATTCATTTGAACCAAGCAAACCCCAAGTTAGACTACTCGCTATTGAGAAAGACTGGAAGTGACTGACTTGAAAACAAATGTGGGTGTTCTGTTTAGCAGTGACCTAAAGCTTTACAAGCAGTGTATTGAAGTAGAGAAGAATGCTCAGAAATTACTTGGGTATATTAATCCTTCACCACCACTATGTAATTTTCATCGCAGTCTGGTTACCATTAGACGATTTTCTTTAGCTTATAATAATCGACTTCTATGTCTCAGAGGGGTAAATACGATCTCAATAAAGCCTCTTAATAACATAGATCCTTCTTAAACAGCATATTTTCTAGTTATAGCCGCGATCAAAGATAAGAAGGCGTCATGGTGCTGAAGGGGTTAAGAAGCTATTTAAGTATAGAAATCAAAATTAGTCCTCACACTTTACAACGCTCTGATACGGCCTCTTTTGGAACATGTGGTTCAATTCTGGTCCCCAGCACTCGGGAAAGATATAGAATGACTAGAAAGAGTACAAGCTAGGGTTACAAAGCTTATACCATTGATTAGAAGACAGGTATGAGGATCAGTTGAGAGCTCTTGCTCTTGGGTTCGACAATGTGTATTATAGCAAAACGTTTAGCCCCAAGATGAATACAACACACAACCAAGGCTGGAAGTTAGAAATAAAATGGTTCAGCACTAGTACCGGGTATTTGTGGAAATTGTTCAAATTATAAGAGCTGTTCTCCCTGAAATTTGTGGAAATATTTCACACTATAAGAGCTGTTCTCTCTGCAACAAACTTCCCTCAGAAGTTGTAAATAGTTCTTCAGTAGAGAAGTTCAAGAAGAGAGTAGATAGTATTTTGCACACTCTGCAATGCGTATAGTGAACTATACAATTTATCTTTTTTCACTTTGAGTATCTCCCCGAAATGGACCGCAAGGCCTTCGATATACTAACTATTCCTTGTAACTCCTTGTAACACTCGCTCTCTCTCTCAACCTAGATCAGAGCCCTCCTCACCCCATTGACTAATGATCCAAAGGTAGACCTGTCAGCATTATAATATTATAATGGTGCTATGATGTGTGTGTGTGTGTGTGTACATACGGGACGATTTAAGCATGGTTCACACATACAAGAGTCGGTGCCCGAGTCCAACATGAGTGAGGAAATTTTCATATTCGGCAATGACTCGAATGACTCGTGTATACTCTTCGTGACTTGTTACACTCATGTGAGTCGTGTTGGTATCGGGGTGTGTCCTGGGGACTCGTGACGTGGCCTATTAATTTAAAACCTTCATGAAATTTCTTGTCCCCGTCACGAGTCCGAAGGACACACGTGTAGACACGTGTTGACTCTTTGTGACTCTTGTTGAACTCTGCATAACTCTTCGTAACTCGTGTTGACTCTTGTTACACTCTTGGGTGAATCGGGCACCTGCACAATGGGGGCCACTCTTGGGAGCACTCTTCGTAACTCTTGTTACACTCTTGTTGACTCTTATTACACTCTTGTTGACTCGTGTTGCCTCGTACCGACTCTTTGTTTTCGTACCCTGGAATTTGACCGTTATTTTCAAATTTCCTCAACTCGTGTTGGGTTCGTGTTACACTCTTCGTGGCTCTTGTTGACTCTCCGTGACTGGTACTGACTCTTGTATGAACACGTACCGACTCTTGGTGAATCGGGAACAGTGACCTACTCGGGCTGGTTCTTGCCAGAGTCACGAAGAGTGTCACCCATCGTTCACTCGTGCTGGACTCGGGCACCGACTCTTGTATGTGTGAACCATGCTTTAGATTAGCGCTTGTTCCCGTAACTTTTTTTTTTTTTTTGAACTCTGATGTGGTAACTTTTCTAATATATATATATATATATATATATATATATATATATATATATATATATATATGTTTAAGAACTGTGTCACCTATAATAATCTACCTGCAGACTAGTTGCCTATACCAGTGCAAAATAGTCTCAATATTATGGTAACGGAAGAAAGTTGTAGATCATCAACAGTTGTCGGAAAAAGTTCTCGGGTAATTTTTCCGTAAATGATTAATGATTGGTGTGGTTGTTATGTTAGTAATGAATTATTGTGTGATGTGATGATGGCATTAGTGTGTCGTCATTATTCTGCATTTATTAATTTTGTTGTGGTGTGATGTGATGACTTGTGTTGTGATGATAGTATTGTGTTGTGATGATAGTGTTGTGTTGTGATGATAGTATTGTGTTGTGATGATAGTGTTGTGTTGTGATGATAGTATTGTGTCGTGATGATAGTGTTGTGTTGTGATGGTAGTGTTGTGTTGTGATGATAGTGTTGTGTTGTGATGATAGTATTGTGTTGTGATGAGTGTAGTGTTGTGATGATAATGTTGTGTTGTGATGATAGTATTGTGTTGTGATGATAGTGTTGTGTTGTGATGATAGTATTGTGTTGTGATGATAGTATTGTGTTGTGATAATAGTATTGTGTTGTGATAATAGTGTTGTGTTGTGATGATAGTATGTGTTGTGATGATAGTGTTATGATGTGATGATAGTATTGTGTTGTGATGATAGTGTAGTGTTGTGATGATAGTATTGTGCTATGATGATAGTGTTGTGTTGTGATGATAGTATTGTGTTGTGATGATAGTGTTGTGTTGTGATGATAGTGTTGTGTTGTGATGATAGTATTGTGGTGTGATGATAGTGTTGTGTTGTGATGATAGTGTTGTGTTGTGATGATAGTGTGTTGTGATGATAGTGTTGTGTTGTGATGATAGTATTGTGTTGTGATGATAGTATTGTGTTGTGATGATAGTGTTGTGTTGTGATGATAGTGTTGTGTTGTGATGGTAGTGTTGTGTTGTGATGATAATGTTGTGTTGTGATGATAGTAGCCTATTGTGTTGTGATGATAGTGTTGTGTTGTGATGATAGTATTGTGTTGTGATGGTAGTGTTGTGTTGTGATGGTAGTGTTGTGTTGTGATGATAGTGTTGTGTTGTGATGATAGTATTGTGTTGTGATGGTAGTGTTGTGTTGTGATGATAGTGTTGTGTTGTGATGATAGTATTGTGTTGTGATAATAGTGTTGTGTTGTGATGATAGCATTGTGTTGTGATGATAATGTGTTGTGATGATAGTGTTGTGTTGTGATGATAGTATTGTGTTGTGATGATAGTGTTGTGTTGTGATGATAGTGTTGTGTTGTGATGGTAGTATTGTGTTGTGATGATAGTGTAGTGTTGTGGTGATAGTATTGTGCTATGATGATAGTGTTGTGTTGTGATGATAGTATTGTGTTGTGATGATAGTGTTGTGTTGTGATGATAGTGTTGTGTTGTGATGATAGTATTGTGTTGTGATGATAGTGTAGTGTTGTGGTGATAGTATTGTGCTATGATGATAGTGTTGTGTTGTGATGATATTATTGTGTTGTGATGATAGTGTTGTGTTGTGATGATAGTGTTGTGTTGTGATGATAGTATTGTGTTGTGATGATAGTGTAGTATTGTGGTGATAGTATTGTGCTATGATGATAGTGTTGTGTTGTGATGATAGTATTGTGTTGTGATGATAGTGTTGTGTTGTGATAATAGTGTTGTGTTGTGATGATAGTATTGTGTTGTGATGATAGTATTGTGTTGTGATGATAGTGTTGTGTTGTGATGATAGTATTAATGTATAGCATGGGATATAATTGTAATGTGATAAAGATGCGGTGTTACAGCGTATTGGAGATATTGGTTTAGAGCGGACATAAATGTGTACGGATGTGGTGTTATTGTTGTGGTGCGGTGTGGTGTTGACTAATTGATTTCTAGCAGGAGTGTGTGTTTCCCTTTAGTGGCCAGCTGAGAACCCCCCCCCCCCTCTTTTCTCTCTCTCTCTCTCTCTCTCTCTCTCTCTCTCTCTCTCTCTCTCTCTCTCTCTCTCTCTCTCTCTCTCTCTCTCTCTCTCTCTCTCTCTCTCTCTCTCTCTCTCTCTCTCTCTCTCTCTCTCTCTCTCTCTCTCTCTCTCTCTCTCTCTCTCTCTCTCTCTCTCTCTCCAATATTGACTGCGAAAATCTAAAATGGGGATCATCTATTAGGCAAAGACTCCAATAAATATTGTATGTAATGTAAAACAAGAATAACCACTATTGATGGAAATTAACTTTATTATTATTATTATTATTATTATTACTATTATTACTCCAGCACACCACAACCACCATCTCCATTGTTAGCACCATATCTCCCTCCCTACATGTTTTCGTTCAACCTCCACTTCCGTGCCTCTATCTTCCCTCGTCATCCTCCACTCGCACTTTAATCCCTCCCTCCCTCTCTCATCCTTTGCCCATACTGTCATCTCTCCAGTTTTGCCTCGGACTTCTTTCATTACACTTTATTCCTCTTTTCATCTATGCCTAAGATTTCTCTCATACTTTCAGCCATCTTTGTCTCATGCTTGTCATAATTTTATCCCACCTTCCATCCTTTCCTCCTCCGTTTCTTATACATTTACCCCTCCTTTCCTGTCTACCTTTCTCATACTTCGGTCATATTTATATCCCTCCCTTCTTCCTTATATAACCTTTCTCTCATACTGTTATTAACTTGCACCTGTTGTTTAATTTTTCACTCATTATCCGCTATCCTTCTACTGTATACAGACAGTACTGTCATGCCTCCTAATACTCATCCTCCTTCTACTGTATACAGACAGTACTGTCATGCCTCCTAATACTTATCCTCCTTCTACTGTATACAGACAGTACTGTCATGCCTCCTAATACTCATCCTCCTTCTACTGTATACAGACAGTACTGTCATGCCTCCTAATACTCATCCTTCTTCTACTGTATACAGACAGTACTGTCATGCCTCCTAATACTCATCCTCCATCTACTGTATACAGACAGTACTGTCATGCCTCCTAATACTCATCCTCCATCTACTGTATACAGACAGTACTGTCATGCCTCCTAATACTTATCCTCCTTCTACTGTATACAGGAAGTACTGTCATGCCTCCTAATACTCATCCTCCTTCTACTGTATACAGACAGTACTGTCATGCCTCCTAATACTCATCCTCCTTCTACTGTATACAGACAGTACTGTCATGCCTCCTAATACTTATCCTCCTTCTACTGTATACAGACAGTACTGTCATGCCTCCTAATACTCTGCCTCCTTCTACTGTATACAGACAGTACTGTCATGCCTCCTAATACTCATCCTTCTTCTACTGTATACAGACAGTACTGTCATGCCTTCTAATACTCATCCTCCATCTACTGTATACAGACAGTACTGTCATGCCTCCTAATACTCATCCTCCATCTACTGTATACAGACAGTACTGTCATGCCTCCTAATACTTATCCTACTTCTACTGTATACAGACAGTACTGTCATGCCTCCTAATACTTATCCTCCTTCTACTGTATACAGACAGTACTGTCATGCCTCCTAATACTCATCCTCCTTCTACTGTATACAGACAGTACTGTCATGCCTCCTAATACTTATCCTCCTTCTACTGTATACAGACAGTACTGTCATGCCTCCTAATACTCATCCTCCATCTACTGTATACAGACAGTACTGTCATGCCTCCTAATACTCATCCTCCTTCTACTGTATACAGACAGTACTGTCATGCCTCTTAATACTTATCCTCCTTCTACTTTATACAGACAGTACTGTCATGCCTCCTAATACTCATCCTCCTTCTACTGTATACAGACAGTACTGTCATGCCTCCTAATACTTATCCTCCTTCTACTGTATACAGACAGTACTGTCATGCCTCCTAATACTCATCCTCCTTCTACTGTATACAGACAGTACTGTCATGCCTCCTAATACTCATCCTCCTTCTACTGTATACAGACAGTACTGTCATGCCTCTTAATACTTATCCTCCTTCTACTTTATACAGACAGTACTGTCATGCCTCCTAATACTCATCCTCCTTCTACTGTATACAGACAGTACTGTCATGCCTCCTAATACTTATCCTCCTTCTACTGTATACAGACAGTACTGTCATGCCTCCTAATACTCATCCTCCTTCTACTGTATACAGACAGTACTGTCATGCCTCCTAATACTCATCCTTCTTCTACTGTATACAGACAGTACTGTCATGCCTCCTAATACTCATCCTCCATCTACTGTATACAGGAAGTACTGTCATGCCTCCTAATACTCATCCTCCATCTACTGTATACAGACAGTACTGTCATGCCTCCTAATACTTATCCTCCTTCTACTGTATACAGGAAGTACTGTCATGCCTCCTAATACTCATCCTCCTTCTACTGTATACAGACAGTACTGTCATGCCTCCTAATACTCATCCTCCTTCTACTGTATACAGACAGTACTGTCATGCCTCCTAATACTTATCCTCCTTTTACTGTATACAGACAGTACTGTCATGCCTCCTAATACTCATCCTCCTTCTACTGTATACAGACAGTACTGTCATGCCTCCTAATACTCATCCTTCTTCTACTGTATACAGACAGTACTGTCATGCCTCCTAATACTCATCCTCCATCTACTGTATACAGACAGTACTGTCATGCCTCCTAATACTCATCCTCCATCTACTGTATACAGACAGTACTGTCATGCCTCCTAATACTTATCCTACTTCTACTGTATACAGACAGTACTGTCATGCCTCTTAATACTTATCCTCCTTCTACTGTATACAGACAGTACTGTCATGCCTCCTAATACTCATCCTCCTTCTACTGTATACAGACAGTACTGTCATGCCTCCTAATACTTATCCTCCTTCTACTGTATACAGACAGTACTGTCATGCCTCCTAATACTCATCCTCCATCTACTGTATACAGACAGTACTGTCATGCCTCCTAATACTCATCCTCCTTCTACTGTATACAGACAGTACTGTCATGCCTCTTAATACTTATCCTCCTTCTACTTTATACAGACAGTACTGTCATGCCTCCTAATACTCATCCTTCTACTGTATACAGACAGTACTGTCATGCCTCCTAATACTTATCCTCCTTCTACTGTATACAGACAGTACTGTCATGCCTCCTAATACTCATCCTCCTTCTACTGTATACAGACAGTACTGTCATGCCTCCTAATACTCATCCTCCTTCTACTGTATACAGACAGTACTGTCATGCCTCTTAATACTTATCCTCCTTCTACTTTATACAGACAGTACTGTCATGCCTCCTAATACTCATCCTCCTTCTACTGTATACAGACAGTACTGTCATGCATCCTAATACTTATCCTCCTTCTACTGTATACAGACAGTACTGTCATGCCTCCTAATACTCATCCTCCTTCTACTGTATACAGACAGTACTGTCATGCCTCCTAATACTCATCCTCCTTCTACTGTATACAGACAGTACTGTCATGCCTCCTAATACTCATCCTCCTTCTACTGTATACAGACAGTACTGTCATGCCTCCTAATACTCATCCTCCATCTACTGTATACACAGTACTGTCATGCCTCCTAATACTCATCCTCCATCTACTGTATACAGACAGTACTGTCATGCCTCCTAATACTCATCCTCCATCTACTGTATACAGACAGTACTGTCATGCCTCCTAATACTCATCCTCCTTCTACTGTATACAGACAGTACTGTCATGCCTCCTAATACTCATCCTCCATCTTCCCTTCTATTATTATTCATTCCTCCCTATATCCTTCCTTCTTTCTCATTATCCATCATCCTCCATCCAGTATCCCGCATGATTAATTTCTTGCATTCATTTACTTCCCCTTCCTTTGCACATCCATCCCCCCATTTTATCCTTAGCTCCTACTAGTATCCTTCCCCCAGGTTTCTGTAAGATTTTTTTTTTTTTTTTTTTTTTCATTATTATTATATATATATATATTTTTTAGTTTGCCCTCTAGACCTCTATCAAGCTTTAAAAACAAAAACACCCTCATGACGGGGTCCCCTTTGAGAGACATTTGTACATTTTTCGGTAGAAAAATGTTCCCACATCACAGGTTCGCTATCGCTTGCCAGGAACAAATTGACAGCTAAATGGCACAAAAGGTCTTGATATTGACAAAGAAAAGGGGCAAAAGGTCTTAAGACCACCAAACTTATGGGACGAACGTCTTAATGTGTCATTACTAATGTGGCTAAACATGAAGGAGAAGGGGGTACATCAAAAACGAATACCTTCCTTTCAATAGTAAAGCTCATCTTATCAGATATCCCCAGAATCATCATTGTCAATGTGCAACATACCCCTACGTACAATACTAGGAGTCTGAGTCACGTCATTCTCTTTGTTGTGTTATTTGTTAAGGTGCTCATTTCCATAATAACTTTTCCCAATGGAAAACAAGTGAGTATCTTGCCTATCACATAATGTTATATATATTAGTAAATTAATATAGATACCATTGGAAATAACATAAATATTCTATTTGACCGGACATAGTAAACTATTATTACTCGTCTCGTCAACTCAAAGCGGAGTTGCCAACAACTGTCAGATTTTGTTGCTTTGCTTTAATTTATCTAAGTTAATTCTCAGCTTTTTCATGACATATTCCATTAAAATTTCATCCATAGATGTATTATAGTATTATCTAAGTGCCAATTACTATTTAGTGTGATTTAATAATGACAAAATAGGGGAAAAAAAAAACTTAGTAGTAAAAACTTAGTAATGAGGTATATGAACAACAATCTAGTGACATGAATTCTAGCGATATTTTAGGAATTTTATCCATATGAAACGACATTAGAGATCATGGTATTATTTTAGCGATTTTTGCCATGTATTTATTATCTAGTCACATTCTAGCAACATTTGGACAATGGATTTAGCGGTATTTTGTTATTCCTTTGGTATCCCTCGGACTAAGCTGGTTATTTACTAACTGTTGGCGATAAATTATCAGCTGTCTGAGGGTGTGAGTGGGTTTAACAGTCTCAGGTCGTGGTAAATCTTGTGCCATACATAGAATTAAAGTTAATTTAGCAAGGATTGTTGCAGGAATGAGTGTAGCATTGATATATGTACATTCAGACGCCTGTGAACTGGCCTTTGTATTGACGCTGTATCCCGAGAGCATCCTGCTGTGATGTCAGCACCCCTTTAATACTGAAATATCTTGTATGAAGTTGTTCACTATTTTAGAGTAAATATGATAACAAATCAACACACATATGCATTATTTGTCAAATTAACATGCTCTGAAGAGTGACAAAAACAGGAAATCTTTTTGGGTGTGTTTGCTCCTTGAGCCGGCATCAAATGAGCAGTTTTAGAGGCGAAATGTATCAGAGTTTGGAATATGCTACAGTTGTTGTCAGTTGATCTCAAATATTATAAGAAATTGGTATTTGTCTTGCTTAACCCGGGAACTGCCGGGAGACTCTTAAGAGTTCCCCCGGCGGACTGCGGGGAGACTCTTATGAGTGAGTGAAAAAAAAAATCAACTTTTGACATCGATTTTTTTTTTTTTTTTTGGCCCCTGGGCCATGCAAAATCTCAGTCCTCTACCTCCCCTCCTTCCCCACTTTCCTCCTCTCCTTCAGTTATCACCTATTTTCCCTGTTATTCCCTTATTCTGAGGTATATTTTCGTGCTAACATTAGCGAGTTGCAAGCAGGGTGTTGTCATCACTGATGGCAAGCGAGTGCAAGAGAGAGAGAGAGAGTATCGATCGACTGTGTCTCAGTGGCCTTGGGGGAAATTGGCAGGAAAGCAGTTTGCCTCACCCATACATTATACAACTCGCGGGCTATATCTCCGATTTTGACCATCCAAACGCTGTTTTTACTCGTTTTATTGTTTTTTCAGGTTAATACCTTTATAATCAACCCATAATAGGCGCATATGGATAAGTATTAATGCTATTAATGGCACAATGAATATTTTAGTGACGGAAACACCTCAAATACGTCAGCACAGGGGGACGTTTCCAATTACCCCCATGCGCACTTCAGAGGTTAAAGCCGAACTTGTAAGATTTTGAGGTGTAAGTCTTTAAATTAAGTCATAATGGATGGAAAATCGTCTGATATAATAATTGATTTAATGATAGAATGGATGAACTAAGTTAGGTGAAAAGATGCAAGTCTATGAACGTGGAGGGAGCTGCACCAAGGGGCAGACCAAGAAAGACGTGGGATCAGACCTTGTGGTCTGATCTTGAATCAAAGAACCTGACAAGTGAGGGTGCTCTGAACAGGGCTGCCTGGAACGCCGCCATGTGGACATGAGACTGGAACCGCACTTCGTGTGAAGCACTCGGTCTTTAAATTTGTGTATATATATGTACATATGTAATGTTGGCATACTATATACACAAATACAGTGACTCGATACATTCACTGTAAAAACTTTGTTTGCCTGTCGGTTTAGTTCAGCAGTACGGTAGCTATAATTGCCAATAGATATTATGTCATTTCTGGTCCATCTAAGAACACAATGAACAAGCACAAAACAAGAAACCTCAAATTGTCTCTGCGACATTCAAATTTTTATTGTCATTGTCATTGTGGTTCTTCTTTATCTGGTCCCACTCCGCCAAAGCGCTCTGCAGGACCCACGAATCTCCTCTTCAATTGCGACATTATGTAAATATCTGACGACAATCCATCAGTGAAGAATTACAGTGCGTAGGCTTCAGTAATGGTCATGTCCTCTAAATCGAAGCACTTGGAGAACAGATAAGTCTTCAACTTTGTTTTGAAATTTTTGATAATCTCAGTCCTCCTGATGTCTGGCGGAAGTCTGTTGTACAATCTCGGGGCGGCGGATTTAAAGTCACGAAAACCAACATTCGAAGAATATCTCGGTTCAAACAGCGTTATTCCATCCGTGGCCCTCCGTATATTAACGCCCTCTAACGGCTGCATCACTTGTAATAGATCTCTCAAATACGGTGGGCAGCCAGTATTCAGTGTTTGATGAGTCAATAGTCTCAATACGCACAACTTAAATATGATTGGCTTTTACAGGTAACCAGTGGAGCTCAATCAAAACAGGAGTGATTCGTTCTCGACGTGAAACTCCTCTAATAAGTCTTGCAGCCCTATTCAAAATCATCTGTAACTTCTTCAGCTGAAACTTTGGCAGCTCATAGTAGATTGAGTTGCAATAATCCACTCTTGAGACCACACTATTTATAACTAGTTTCTTAACAGAGTCTTCATCCAGATACTTCTTAACAAAGGCAATATTTCTAAGATTGTGGGGTATTTATTTTGTTTACAATATACTGGCTACTTTGAATATCATAACTTTCTCACTATAATTTCTTACCTTTTACTTTTGTCCATCTTTACCTTTCTGAAGCCTTTTTGTCGTTATTCCACATACTTTTGTCCATCTTTACCTTTCTGAAGCCTTTTTGTCGTTATTCCACATACTTTTGTCCATCTTTACCTTTCTGAAGCCTTTTTGTCGTTATTCCACATACTTTTGTCCATCTTTACCTTTCTGAAGCCTTTTTGTCGTTATTCCACATACTTTTGTCCATCTTTACCTTTCTGAAGCCTTTTTGTTGTTATTCCACATACTTTTGTCCATCTTTACCTTTCTGAAGCCTTTTTGTCGTTATTCCACATACTTTTGTCCATCTTTACCTTTCTGAAGCCTTTTTGTCGTTATTCCACATACTTATGTCCATCTTTACCTTTCTGAAGCCTTTTTGTCGTTATTCCACATACTTTTGTCCATCTTTACCTTTCTGAAGCCTTTTTGTCGTTATTCCACATACTTTTGTCCATCTTTACCTTTCTGAAGCCTTTTTGTCGTTATTCCACATACTTTTGTCCATCTTTACCTTTCTGAAGCCTTTTTGTCGTTATTCCACATACTTTTGTCCATCTTTACCTTTCTGAAGCCTTTTTGTCGTTATTCCACATACTTTTGTCCATCTTTACCTTTCTGAAGCCTTTTTGTCGTTATTCCACATACTTTTGTCCATCTTTACCTTTCTGAAGCCTTTTTGTCGTTATTCTACACAGGTTATTTATAATGGTCAGACAGAGCCTCGCAATATCAATTGTGTTGGTATTTGCTGTGACTCGCCCGTTCCTACATGTATGTCTCCTTGTTTCCTGTTGGACTGCATTTGTTCCTCCCTCCCTCCCTTCCCCCCCTGCCTGCAATCCTCCCTCCGCCCCTCCCTTCCAGTCTGCCTTACCTCTTTCCTTTCTTCTTTCCTTCCTTGCCTGTTGAGTATTGACCACCCTACCCCACCCTCCGCCCCTTCATTCAACTTTCTCTCCACATGCACCCGTTCCCTACACATTACTGTATACGGTACCTTCTTCCATTCATTGAGTAGGCCTACTGGTACTACTTGCTTCTATGTCGTTTGCCCTCCTGCTTTCCCATCTGTTCCTTGTATGTTTATTATTTTATATTAATTTTCTGCGAGCGCTAGTAATGATTTTTAAAAGAAAGACTTGTTCTTTTGTTAAACAAAGAACCTTATATATTTTATTATTATTATTATTATTATTATTATTATTATTAGTAGTAGTAGTAGTCTGTAAGCTCCTTATTTCCTTACCCCTTCCAGTTTTCCAGGTCGTGCCAATTTTTCCTCCTTTCATCTTCCAAATTTAATTTACTCTTATTTTGTTTATCTACTTTATTTGGGTAGACTAGCCATATTTGTGGCTATATTGGTGGACCAATCAGAAGGTTAAGGCACATTCACATAGTCACATAAGCTTTTTGTTGTAGCCTACAACTTTTCCTCTACTGTCCTTTAGTGCTTTATACCTCTGTTGTATAAACAAGAGGAAGGTATATGCCGGAATTCAGTAGTTGCCACATCAGAATTCGCAACAAAAATATAATAAAATTATAAATACATAAATAAATGCAAGAATAAACTAAATGCCATGCCGAGAAGAGTGTTCGTGTGACTCCGACTTACATGATGTATTATCCCAATTAGCTGGAACCCCTTCTAATATTATCCCTCTTGACCGTTTACCTTCTCTATGTTTCCCTTCTCGTTCCTCACCTTTAGGGGTCCCTTCACCTTATCATACCTTGCATGATAGATGGACTATGTAATGTCTTCCCTTCCCTCCATAGACTCATATCTGTCTCAGTTATCCTCCCTACATTATCCCCTTAAATTATCCCTTTTTTCCCCTTCCTACCTGCATATCTCTTTCTCTCTCCTCTCTCTCTCTCTCTCTCTCTCTCTCTCTCTCTCTCTCTCTCTCTCTCTCTCTCTCTCTCTCTCTCTCTCTCTCTCTCCCTCTCCCTCTCCCTTTAAGTGGTTGGTAGGTAGCTTAGTATAGAGAGGGACGAATGAATTGACAAAATAGAAAGCAGGAGAAGAACAAAAATATCGTTTTAGTTTTTTGGTTGCATCTTATTCGTTATGTTGTTTATTGTAATCTCCAATCCCCACCATTTCCTCTCTCATCCTTCAGACGTTTCTTGCCCCATTGCTCTTACCCCTTCCTAATAGTCTTTCTTTTCACCCTGCCTTATTATGTTATCCAGGCTGATTACCTTTCCACCATAGAATATCGGTGACCAAGAACAAGGAGTTGGGAATTTTTACTAGCCATTGTCGGATTATGACTAGTGATTCTTGGATATAACCGAAGTCACCTATTAACCCGGCAAGCGCGATAGGCCTCACGGAAGGCTTCCTATAGGGAACGCGATAGGCCTCACGGAAGCAAGACCATAAAAAAAGCCTTCCAAAAAAAAAAAGGGCCTATGAAAACAAAGGAATTTGTCTCTAGGTGAGATAATTCCCCTCCAGTACTCATCCATGTAAATCTCACCCACCCCCCTCCCCTCCTTCCCCACCTTATTCCCCCCTCCCTCCCCTCCTCAATTATCACCTATTTTTCCTCTTATTATCATCATTTATCAGTTATTTTTCTCTCCCGCGATAATGTAGCACAAGTGGGTTGCAGAAAAGATCGTTATGTAACACCCAGACACCGGCCCACACCGCCCCGCTCGTCTCAGTTACCTCACAGACAGCGAGAGAGGAGGGTTGCCTGTGGCTCTCTCTCGCCTGAGATTATGACCGGGTGGCCAATATCTTCGTTTTTCACCACCCAAATGCTTTTCCCACTTATTTTAGCACTCTTGAAGGTTCATATATATATCATATATGTAAAATAAAAGCATACCGAAAACAAATAATGCTCTATATTGTAAATATAACGAATTCTGTCAGAATCCAAGGCTAGAAATGCACAAATAACTACCCTAGCCCCTAGGTCTATATCGCGCTTGTCAGGTTAAAGTTATACAACAACTCACTTTATAGTTTAGTAGTAATAGACTTAATGACGATCATACATATATTTAGTATATAATTAAAGGCCAACTCAACGAACATGAGTTGAAAGAGTAATACATAGGTTACAAACCCGAAAAACCCCGAAAAACAAACTATTCTCGTAACGCCGTATAAAGATCACAGGTGTACTGTACACATGCCTTCAATATTCCCTCAACTCCCAGTATTTTCAAACGTGTAAACAAATTAGTGCGCTTCTATAAGCCATAATACAATGTTAATGTGACTTCGTTGTTCAACACAGCCCACGGGTTCCAACATGCGTTGTTACGTCCTGGGATATATAAACACTGGGCTCTTTCTATTGGACTAGGTATGCGGCAACAAGCAACAACGGAAAACGCTAGATCCAACCCTTATCTATAAACCCAGGCAACAAACCACCCTAAACCATCAAGAGTCCTGCCTGGACAACAAGGTATCCTATGACTCGGTTACAGGGTGCACGCACTATAGACTGCTGATAGTCAAGCAGGCTATATAAAAGATCACACAATTAAGTTGACTTAAAGCTTCAAGGAAAAGATAGATAACGGAATTAAATTGCAGAAACAATTTAATAACAAACTAGAAGAAAGTACATTCAACGTTACGTTAATTAATACAACTAATCACCCCTGCGTGAAAGAAGGTGAAAGCAAACAGTCCTCAAAACATCGTACCGGTAGACAAGATGCGGGTTTCTAAACTGCATGCGGCTACTGTAGGATCTGATGCTTAGCAAAGAAAGTACGTTACGGATTTAGAGAACTCTTAACTCATAAGCAGGAATAAATACTAGTGATAGGCCATACAGTGTATAATGGCATAGGTATAATTAAATAAAGGTAGCAACTCGCAACATAACCACATACAGGTGTGCTTCTCACTCTTAGTCAGGCAAGCCTGCTCGGACAGAGTCTCTAAGCCACACCCTGACTCACAATGCTCACAAAAACGGTAAACTGTGGCACAATAACAAGCATACAGAGATGATAAACCCCTAGCTGTTAATCTGCCAGGTGGCAGAGGTCTAGCCGGAAGGATATAGGCTTCGGATACCCGGGCTGAGCCACCTGCTCTAGCCTAGGGACGTTCCCAAGTCTGTGCGCCAAATTACTCTAATTGAAAGGGTGCTCTCTTGAGAGACTCAGATCGCAAGTATCTGACTCTCCTGGCGACCCTAAAACAAAAGCAAGACGTGCTAGCGCAGTGCTGAGTGGGCTAGGCAAGGGCCCTCACACAACACAACACTAGACACACAGGGACACAGACAAGAAAATGCCCCCAGACTCCCACGGGTATCCTAGTAAAGTCGTGCGGGTCCACAGGACTCGCACCAGCAGACTTTACTAAAAGGATCTCAAAAAGCCTCCCCTCCGGTCTAGCCCCTGCTAACCTGACACAAGAACACACTAGCAAGCATGAAACCACCAAAGATGAGACAACAAAAAAGCTTCCTAGGTCTCATTAACAATTACGTCTCTGCATAAGGCCCAAAATCCTATCTAGTTATCTGAGAGCTCGTCGTTAATACAATAATAGATATAAGGTCTATCAAGGGGATGGGATAATTAAATAGATTGGTGAAGTAGTGGAAGGAAGGTATACAAAGTAAGAGAGAAAGTTTCTAAGTGGGGTTGAGAGGGATAGATATCAAGGGGGTCCGAAGGGTACAACAGTGAGGTGAGCTCTGAGTCTTGAATCTGTCTGGACCCCACCCTAGGCATGCAAAATACATCCCATGCTTGGCAACACTCAACACAGTTGCCGGGTCAAAATCCTCTACCCCTGGCGTGAGTCGAAACTAAGCCTAACGTTGCTATCAAATGCACTTGGCAACATCAGGCTCGTCCCAAGCTGGACTCTCCGTGCGAAGCAACGTCCCCCAGCCGGTCTCTCTCTCCCGCTCGTCTCCTCCCACTCTCACTAGACTTACATCTTATATATTATAATGAAACAATCAACTATCGAGAATAAAATATACTAAGATGCGTTGGTTAAGAATAAGGGCAGCTTCAAGCTGTGAAACAACATAAGAATATCCCAGACATTAGTTACATTGTCGTAGGATATATACTAAGGAAAAGCCGGCCGGCCGGCTGCCGCCAGCCGGTTTCTAAACAGCTGGGCAGCCGACGCGCGCGCATGCCCGCACGTGGCTACTATGCAGGAGCGTCACAGCGTCCACAGAAGTCATACCCGGTACTGTACTCATAAGCTTCGTCTCCTATCCACATCATGATTCCTTTCCTTTGTTGGTAAAAGACAATAATACACGTCAGTATAACTTACCAAAGTGTGAATATTAACTTTTTGATTACATGCATTACTAATATAATTTTCTTCTGAAAATATCCAGAGTTGAAATAATGGAGGTAGGACACAACTTTTGAGTGTGACTATACTCTCAAACTAACCCTACGTCAGGATTGAATTGGAAAAAAATTTGTCGTGTTTGATTCGGGTGGAATATTGCAGATTTACGAATTCGTAAGCCTATGTTGTTATTGTTGTTGTTTTCCAGGCTGTCTGGCCGAACAGCCCCAAAGTCTTGAGCAAGGCCAAGGTCATAAACGAGCGCCCCCACAAAACCCTCCCTGCTTACCACTAACAAAGCCCGGGTGACCGAAGCCACTCCAAGGCAGGGAGCTGAGGAGGGTGCGGAAACGCCCGGGAAACCAAAGCCCCACCCAAGGCCCTGTGCCCCTCAAAAATTTTGAAGGGAAAGTTGAGGGGCAAGGGAAAAATGTGACGCTTTGGCTCCCAATCTGCCAACTTCTAGGTTGGCAGTAGGGAGGTCAATCCACGGAAAAGACCCAGTCACTTGAGATCTAAAAGACACAAGTAAAAGGAACAGTCAGAGTAAGCTATGGGTATGGCAGAGATCGCTCAGCTCTCACTCTGATAGACCAGCCCATCACCACATGACTAGAACCCAATCCTCTCAGCATCAGCTAGGAAAGGCCCTAGAAAGCCGCCTTTGGCGGGGGGATAGCTCCCCTATTTCAACTCCTTTCGAGGTTGGGCACCCGCCCTGTTGTTATTGTTATATATATTTGTTGTATGTGTATGAAGACAAAAGGCAAAGCACCCTGTAACGAGTGTCCAACCCCCCCCCCCCCCAACAATTGAAAGCGTGGCGAAATTCAAGATAAGTCAAATTACAAATGTTTGGACACGGAACTTGAAAGTGTTCATAAGTCGTAGGATGAGAGAGATAATTCAGAGTTTACTTGTGAGTGGAAGAAAGACTGGGAACATCAGTTCAGTATTCTTGGGTTACAGAGTTGGACAGAATAGGAGTGGAAATGTGTTGAAAGGCGGGTGCCACCTACTGTCCGCAAGGGAGGAGGTAGGCCCTATACACTGAACAGCTCAGAAGAAGTTTAAAGTTAACTTCCTGGTGTATGTTGTTATTGTTTTATGTGTTTTAAAGCTAACATTCCTGGGTATACCCGCCTGATCTGCCTCTCATACAAGCTTCACTACTTCTTCCAACCATTGTGCATTGTGGTGTAATGCATAAGGTGTAAGGTATAAGGTGTCATTACTAAGGAACTCTTTACCCAAGGCCTTAACCTTGGGAGGCCTGCCTCTTTAACCCTCTCCGACATATGACGCGATTTTGAGCCTATTAGGGATACTTTAAAGCCTTTGTTACCATCAGGGGTATTTAAAACCTTTAGTTTAGTTACTTCAACCTCTGCAGTTGTCTTTGAGTTAGCTGTGGGCAGAAAACTAATTTTGGAGAGGTAATTATAAGAGTGAGAGAACTCTATTTCTTATTGCTAATCTGGCAACCTCTGCATCATATGAGTCTGAAAGGGTTAATAGCATTACCGGTACTATCTTACACCTCCTTCCCACTGTTCCCCCTATCATCAGTACAGTACTCATTCCCATCTCTGTAACTGTACCCTTGCTCTCCACCCCCTCTAGCATCATCCCCATCTTCCCCACTTCTAAGCTTTACCCTTCCTTCCACTTCTACCTGTATCTCTCCTCCCTACCTTCCCTTTCTCATAGTTTCACCCCACTTCTAGCTTTATCCCTCCCTCCCCCCGCCACTTTTCGTATCTGTAGATCTCCTTTCTCTCCCTGAGCCCTTAGCCCTTAGCTTCTCTTGTTATCCTTCTCCCTTCAGAAGTTGTTAAGAAGGCAAACAAAATAATTGGCTTTATAGGCAGGTCATTTGAGCATAAATCCAAAGAAGTTATCCTAACTCTTTACAATTCCTTAGTCCGCCCTCTTCTGGAATATTGCGTTCAATCCTAGTGACTTTATTACCAAAAATACATATACAAGCTAGAACGAGTTCAACGTAGAGTTACCAAAATGATACCTAACCTAAAGAACAAACCATACGAGGAGCGTCTTAGAAAATTAAATCTATTTCCTTTAACCCGACACAGATTAAGAGGCGACTTAATTCAAGTGTTCAAAATCATCAAAGGCATCGACAGTAATTATGAACTGTAGTAAGTACTTCACTATCGACCAATCTAATTACAGGAGGGGAAACGTTTGCAAAATTATTGGTAAATCTTTTAACTCTCACGAATCTAAGAATTTCTTCTTCAATCGAGTTGTCAGCTAGTGGAATGGGCTTCCCCGAGACGTTATAGACTGCAGCACCGTTGATTCTTTTAAACTTCGCCTAGACAAATATCTTGCATCAAACCCGCGACTGACTGCGTTTGTAAATGAATAACTTTAATATATTCCTCCCACAGATTCATCAAGGATTATTGCGTATATATATTACTAAGACGTTACTCTCTTTTTCCAGATATACGAAAGATCACTTATAACTGTGTTATGTTACTAACCCATCTATCCCCTACTAACTTCCTAATCCTGCCATGGACATTAGTTCCAGGGCAGTAGTTCCCTTTCCAATTTTCCCTTACCCACTCTAAACCACTGTTTGAACATTTGATCCTCAGTGTTTTGGAGGACAAGCAGCCTAGAAGGGTCACTAGACCTATTGTTGCTTGCTTTCCTTTGTACTCCCTATCTCCTAGCTTCATCCATTCCCACCTCTTTGTTGCAACCCTTCTCCCCACCTCTTTTAGATTCACCCCACCTCTTTTAGCTTCACCCATGCTCCCCATCTCTACTAGCTTCATCCCTTTTCCCCATATCTTAACTTCACCCCTTCTCCCACCTGTCTTAACTTCACCCCTTCTCCCACCTGTCTTAACTTCATCCCTTCTCCCACCTGTCTTAACTTCATCCCTTCTCCCACCTGTCTTTACTTCATCCCTTCTCCCACCTGTGTTAACATCACCCCTTCTCCCACCTGTCTTAACTCCATCCCTTCTCCCACCTGTCTTAACTTCATCCCTTCTCCCACCTGTCTTAACTTCATCCCTTCTCCCACCTGTCTTAACTTCACCCCTTCTCCCACCTGTCTTAACTTCATCCCTTCTCCCACCTGTCTTAACTTCATCCCTTCTCCCACATGTCTTAGCTTCATCCCTTCTCCCACCTGTCTTAACTTCATCCCTTCTCCCACCTGTCTTAACTTCACCCCTTCTCCCACATGTCTTAACTTCATCCCTTCTCCCACCTGTCTTAACTTCATCCCTTCTCCCACCTGTCTTAACTTCATCCCTTCTCCCACCTGTCTTAACTTCATCCCTTCTCCCACCTGTCTTAACGTCATCCCTTCTCCCACCTGTCTTAACTTCATCCCTTCTCCCACCTGTCTTAACTTCATCCCTTCTCCCACCTGTCTTAACTTCATCCCTTCTCCCACCTGTCTTAACTTCATCCCTTGTCCCACCTGTCTTAACTTCATCCCTTCTCCCACCTGTCTTAATTTCACCCCTTCTCCCACCTGTCTTAACTTCATCCCTTCTCCCACCTGTCTTAACGTCACCCCTTCTCCCACCTATCTTAACTTCATCCCTTCTCCCACCTGTCTTAACTTCATCCCTTCTCCCACCTGTCTTAACTTCATCCCTTCTCCCACCTGTCTTAACTTCACCCCTTCTCCCACCTGTCTTAACTTCATCCCTTCTCCCACCTGTCTTAACTTCATCCCTTCTCCCACCTGTCTTAACTTCATCCCTTCTCCCACCTGTCTTAACTTCATCCCTTCTCCCACCTGTGTTAACTTCACCCCTTCTCCCACCTGTCTTAACTTCATCCCTTCTCCCACCTGTCTTAACTTCATCCCTTCTCCCACCTGTCTTAACTTCATCCCTTCTCCCACCTGTCTTAACTTCATCCTTCTCCCACCTGTCTTAACTTCATCCCTTCTCCCACCTGTCTTAACTTCATCCCTTCTCCCACCTGTCTTAACTTCATCCCTTCTCCCACCTGTCTTAACTTCATCCCTTCTCCCACCTGTCTTAATTTCACCCCTTCTCCCACCTGTCTTAACTTCATCCCTTCTCCCACCTGTCTTAACGTCACCCCTTCTCCCACCTATCTTAACTTCATCCCTTCTCCCACCTGTCTTAACTTCATCCCTTCTCCCACCTGTCTTAACTTCATCCCTTCTCCCACCTGTCTTAACTTCACCCCTTCTCCCACCTGTCTTAACTTCATCCCTTCTCCCACCTGTCTTAACTCCATCCCTTCTCCCACCTGTCTTAACTTCATCCCTTCTCCCACATGTCTTAGCTTCATCCCTTCTTCCCATCTCGTCTACCTACCTCTCTTAGCTTTATCCCTTCTCCCACTGCTCTTAGCTTCATCTATTCTACCTACCTCTCTTAGCTTCATCTGTTCTCCCACCGCTTTTAGCTTCATCTCTTTTAGCTATCTCTCTTAGCTTCATCTCTTCTCCCACCGCTTGTAGCTTCATCTCTTCTACCTACCTCTTTTAGCTCATCCCTTCTCCCACCTCTCTTAGCTACATTCCTTCTATCAACCTCTCTTAGCTTCATCCCTTCTCCCACCTCCCCTTTACTCCCACCTCAGCTCTTAGCTTAATCCCTTTTCTCCCACCCCTCTTAGCTTAATCCCTTTTCTTTCACCTCTCTAACTTCATCCCTTCTATCAACCTCTCTTAGCTTCATCCATTCTCCCCTGCTCTCTTAGCTTCATCCATTCTCCTCGCCTCTCTTAGCTTAGTCCTTCCATACCACCTTTCCTAGCTTAACCTCTCCTTCCCCTCTCTCTTTGTTTCACCCATCCTCTCCACTTCCTTCTCCTAACTTTATCCCTCCCTTCCACCTCCCTTATGTCCGCTGGCCAATTCAGTAAAAAGCCCCCGTTCAGTTTGACCTGCCGTGGCTGCCGGGTCGTGTATAAAGGTGGTCATTTGTTATGTCGTAAGAGGAATTAAGTGTAAATGAAGGGGGAAAAGGGGTGAGGCGAATTGGGTTGGTGTTATAGTATCCAGTAAAAAAACATATATATACAGCATATATTAAAAGGCCACGAATCTGGGATCCCTAGAATAACCCTTTAGGGGTGCAGTGTATTTTAAATTAACTGGAAGACTAAGGCTAGGACAGAGTGCACAGTAATGGTGTACGAGGTTTTATTTATAATTGTAACAGAGAGTATATCAAACAAATATGGTAGAATAAGCTCTTAAGACTTATCAAGTGGTTAGCATATATATATTTATCAAATATGGTGAATCATGAAAGACTACAGGGCACATAAATGGAAGGGAGAGGGAGCAGGGCATAACTAAGTATTTATTAGTGGCCCCTCCATCATTGACGATTATGCCTATTACATAAGGCACCCTCTTCAAACACTCATTTACCGTAGTTTGAATCTACCGCGCAGAGCATAAAAAATTGAGGAGCCTTCATCATGAGCGCACGCAACCTCACTCATGGTTCGTCATTATGAAATTGGGTACTCACTACGAAAAAACTTCGTAAAAAATAACAAATAAAAAGAAAATAAGAATAACTATTCATAAGCTTTCCATAACTTCGTGGATGTACTTGTGTGGATCTTTAACCAGACGCTGACTTCAGGCGTCATTCTTCCTTCTCTGCTCTGCGCTCAACCTGCTCTGACGTGTCTCCCCACGCTCCGCTCGTTCTGCATTTGCTGCGTCCCTAGTGATTTTTTTCTCATTTGTTTACTCTGGGATGTATCGAGTAAGGTTAGGATATGCGTAGCAAGGGTGTCGTGGGCGGGCTGCCCGCAGTTCAGTGTATTTTGGGTCGTGTGTTTGGGACGCCTATTTCGGGCGTACCCTCGTGGTCCCGGGGTGGACGCGTGAAACGTTTTCGCGGTTTAGCTAGCCTAGTTATTTAGTTGGCTTTAACTATGCGTGATTAGGCTTCTTTTTATCTTTCTGATGAAGTTGCCTTATTTGTTTGTTTTCTGACGTTCCTAGCGTATTTTTCTTCACTTAGTGAAGTTTTTTCTAGGTCCCGTGTCAGTGCTTCCCTCTCCCGGGTATATTTCTTCGAGGTGTGTTGACTGCTGTTCCTGTTGTGATAATATTCAGTGCTTTTTGTTTTATTACCACATGTTTAAGCGATACTCCGTCTGCTTAGGCCTAGCCAGCCTCTCGTAGCTTTTTTACATGTACAAGTGTTATTGATTTATTGTATAAATATGTACTACTGTGTCATGTGTGTTCTGGATAAGTTGTGTATTGGCTTATTCCAGGTACTATTTGTGTACCTCCGATTGCTTCTGGTTGGTGTGGGTTACCGTTTCCGGCGGGTTTTCTCGATTGCTCCGTGAAAACCCGGCCGAGTTTTAATCACGCGTGGTTAAAAAAGGCTAGTTTCCCCCGGCGAGTGGTGGCTTGAGGGCTCTCCAGAACTGCGTCTCTGTAGTGGGGCCTGTGTTCAGGCTTACTATGTGTTTCCCGGCGGAAGGGCTTTACCCGGTTCAACTAGGGGTTCATGCGGACACCTGTTGACGATAGTTTTTCCCGGATTTGCAAAGCCCGAAAAGAGTCTCATGTACGAAAGTCCTCTCGACGTTCGCCGGAGCCTCGAACCTCGCTTTCTGCCTCTACTCCCGACATGTCTCAAGTTCAATCTGACAGGTCGGAAGTGGAGTCAGAGACTGTGGTCGGGGATATTCCGGCGGATATAGTGTCCCCAAATAATATTCTCACTTTAGATTTAGAGGGTTCTCCCGGCAGTGATAACCCGCGAGAGGGCTCGAGTGAGGGCTCAGTCATTGGGGTGGGGCCTGGCTCGCAAGTAAGTTCCGACCAAGGCCGGGGAGTTTGGAGGTACTCCCAGCCATGGCGGGACAGCTCTCTGCCGTCTCAGGCAACTCAGGTAGAGGCTGAAGTCCACCGGGACGCGGAGACACCGTCTTCCATCCCTGACTTAACTTAGCCTCGGCGGAATTCTCTCAGGAGGGACCGGAGGCAGGGGATGATGGGTCTATTATTTCTGAGGTGGGTAACATAGATAACTCTCAGAATAGGGATATTTCACCTAATAGTTCTTCATCTGCTCATTTTGTCTCGGCGGATGAGATTGATGGGTTATTAGCGAGTGCTTTAACTAAGTTTTTTGGCCAGCAACCGGAGCCTCCTATGGTTGGTCTGGGAGCTCCCACGCCAACATTGACTGTCCGACCTCTGGCTACTTCCGTTACTTTGACACAAACTCCGCTCACTCCCCTTCTATCACCTACTATTGTTACTAGGCCAACTTCGGCGGCACTAACTACTTCCAATGTGCGAGTAGTAGCAGACGTAAATCCTCCCCCATTAGACAAAGCCCCGATCAGAAAAGGGGCTATGCCTCTCTTATACGGGTCAGACGATTCGTGGGTATCACTGGTACCAACAAAGCCAGAGGCAGGTCCATAGGTCCTGGCATAGGTATAGGTCCTGGCATCGGCATAGGTCCACTATGTCAGGGGAGCTTCCGGTACCACGAGAGTGGGTAATCCAAGGAGATAAATCTAGGAAGTTAAGGGCTCTAGATATGCTGGGAAATATACTTGATGTTAGTATTAAGGCCATCCCCAACTATTATCATCATGACTATTTTGTATATTCTTCTACACCTGCCCTACCCCCTGCGTCAACTTCAGAACTGTTTTCGGACTGGACAAAACATGATGGGTTCAATGATATCAAAGTGCTGTCAGCTCTAACCCCTGAGTTGGGATTAAAGACATTTACTGACTCAGCCGCGAATCCAGTTTTGAAGGTGGAGCAATTGGGTTCGGGACCTTGGGTGGACTGGGAAGTCGAGGCGCAAAACTTTGCAACCACATTCACTTCTAAAGCTTCACACCAAATTCCACAAGAGAGCCATTCTTGGTTCTCTCTCCCAGTATACTCTGCCGGCGGAGTTCCCTCTGCTCTCTCTGCCCTTTTAGATGCCCCTAAAATTAATCTATGCGAGCTTAAAGATCCGTTCTCTACACCTTCCACTGCTCACCTAGACCGGGAGTTTAGGCTACGGGGTAAGGCGTACTGACTCTTTTCTCAGTATATTGTTACGCAACAAGTAGCCAAATCTATGCTAAGATCTGCTCAGGCTATAGCGGACACAGAAGTTCGAAAGGCAATCGAACTATCTAGACGCTTACTTCTCCAAACTTCTATTCAGTCACTAGGAGATATACGCACAGCCTTGTTAGAGGCGGTGCGGGCAAGACAAGATCTAAGGATGTCTCTAGTCCGAAAGCTCCTGGATAGGATTGCTAATCAAGTAATAATGTCCCCAGTTCTAACTGCCTCTTTAATGTCCCCGGAGGTGTGGAGGACGGTGTTTAACATGGCTCAGGCCTTGAAGCACAGTCCCGCCCCATCTCAGAAACCTGCTTTCACTTTTACCAAGCCCAAACCAGTCGCTAAAGCTCAGTCTGGTGGGGCGAAATCCTTTCATTTGCCTAAATCCTCTTCCACCCAAGGACAGTACAGATACAAGCAAGGAAAGTCTTCAGGTACCCATAAAGGACAGAGGTATCGAAGGCCGGGTCAGGGCCCGTCTCCAGCCAAACCCGGCCAGTCGTCTAAACTTCCACCACCACCACCACCAAAAAACTAAGGTCTCCCTCACACCCAGGGCCGATCTCCCGGCGAGTGGATCATGGGGTAGTCCAGCCGGCGAACCCTTGTCTGCTAACTGGGTCGTTCCGGGCGAATCATCGCGCATGGCCTTTAAACACATGGGCGATGATGGTGGCACGCAAAGGCATCACCTGGCAGTGGCTCCGGCGACCTCGCTTACGTCAGCCGACAAAGGCAAATTTTGTTTCATTAGAGGTGGAGTCACTGATGCAAGAGATGGTGGCCAAGAATGGTATCATCCTGGTCCCCCAAAATTACCCAGTTTTTACATCCAAACTTTTTCTGGTACCCAAAGGGGACAGTGTTCAGATGAGGCCGGTCGTAGACCTGTCTTATCTGAACCTCCATATTCACAACGTATCCTTCCGGATGCTGACAGTGAATCAGATCAGGCTAACACTTCCGCCGGAAGGGTGGATGTGTTCTTTAGACCTGACGGACGCGTATTGGCACGTCCCGGTAAACAAACGGTTTCAACGTTTTCTAGCATTAAGAATCATGCATCAGACTTATGTCTTTCAGAGGACGCCGTTCGGTTTAAACCTAGCACCTCGCATATTCACGAAATTAGTCCCGCAAGCCCTGATGCCCTTGTTGCAACAAGGGATCAGGATTTTGTGGTATCTAGACGACTGGCTGGTGGTGGCGGAGACGGAACAATTATGCATAAGTCATGTCAACATAACATTAACTCATGTAAAAACTCTAGGATTCAAGGTAAACCTGGTAAAGTCAAACCTTGTTCCCTCACGAGTGGTTCAGTGGATAGGGCTGGTCTGGGACACAGCTGCTCTCACTCTGAGTCAGAGTGTGGACAATCGGAACAGGTTTCACAAGAAACTGTTTCTGTGTCTTCACAGTCTGACTACGACACGGAGAGTCTGGGAATCTCTGGTCGGCTCTCTCAACTGGATCCAACTAACTGTAAAGTTAGGCCGGTTGAAAGTCAAACGTTTAATTTTGGAGGGCAACAAATTTGTTCCACTATTGCCGGCGGAACCATTATGGCCCATCCCAAAATTAATACACACCTTATTAGCAGTCTGGGCGAAGAGGGAAACATTGCACTCAGTCATGTCTTGGACCTCTCCTCCGCCGACGGTACGGGTGGACACGGATGCGTCAGGCACGATAGGTTGGGGCTTTCAGTCAAACCAAGGGCACCAGGGTCAAGGGCTCTGGTCCCATTCAGAATCCTCCCACATCAATGCCAAAGAGTTACTAGTCCCCTTGTATTTCCTTCAGGCTCACGGCTTTTCTTTGCGGGGCAAATCGGTGGCCTTCAGGATGGACAATCTGAATGCGGTTCACTGCGTTCAGAAACAGGGGTCAACGCGATCTCGGAGGTTGCTAAACGTGTCAGAAAAGATTTTTGTACTAGCCGACAAGCTGGACATTCAGCTTCACGCTTCTTATCTCCCCGGCGTAGCGAACGTCTGGGCAGACGCTCTGTCTCGGAGACAGAGCACAACAGTAGAATGGGCGCTCAAGCAACACATTTTCGACCTAATGATTGCGAAGCCTTACCGTCCACAAGTGGATCTATTTGCGTCCGAGGAGACTCGCACACTCCCGCCGGACAACCACGCCGGCGGGAGGACCCGACGCACTGGTGACGGACTGGAACATGTGGAGTTCCATTTATCTGTTTCCGCCGCCAGACGCTTCTCTAATGTGCCAAGTAGTAAACAAACTACAGGATTATCGGGGCGTCGTCTCATTAATCGCGCCCCTGTGGCCGGCGCAGGCGTGGTACCAGCAATTAAAGACGTGGTGCCCGAACCCGGTGTCGCTCCCAGTCGGGTATTTCCACTTAGACACGATTGGCAACCTAGAGACCTCGCTGACTTTTGCATTATGGACATTCAGGAGGCCAAATGGCTAGCTCCGTATGGTAGAACCGTGACCGATAAATTCATGAATCAATACACACAATCTACTAAGAGACAGTATCATTCGCATTGGCAGTCTTTTACTTCTTGAATACTCAGAACAGGACAATCCGTGCCGTCGGTGGCTTTGGTTTTTAATTATTTAAACTATCTGTTTGAGCAGAAACAGCTATCAGTAGTAACGTTAAAGAATCACTTAACAGCAATTAGGGTGCCATTCCTGGACCTTACGGGTCTAATCATACCACTAGCGGAGGAAACAGGCTTCATGAGGGCATGTTTTAAGCTCCGCCCACCTCCCCATCAGCTCATGCCTACCTGGTCTCTGGACAAAGCGTTGTCATTACTTCATTCCCGGCGGTACCAAAATACTGCAGATTTTGACTTACTTTTAAAAAGGGCAGTATTCCTTATGGCTTTAGCTACCGGGAACAGGGTGTCTGAGCTGGTGGCGATGAGCAACACACCTAATTGCATCAGGTTTGGTAGGCTCAATGATTGTATTCATATTGCTCCTTCCCCAGGGTTCATGCCCAAGAATGAACACAGTGATCACGTGTTTTCAGAGTTCACAGTGCCGGCATTGAAAAGGGGAAAGGTGCACCATAATTTATGTCCAGTGCAAGCGCTTACCAAATATTTAAAGGTCGCACCTAGGAATCAACAAGGTGCTTTATGGGTATCTAGTACGGGTAAACGCGTTATGAAGCGTAAACTAGCTTCTCTCTTAGTTAACGTCATTCAGGAAAGTAACCCCGGCGTTGTGGGTAGAGCTCACGATTTACTCAAACGGGCGACCTCTTTACGTTTCCTTAAGAATTTTTCTGTTGGGGACATAGCAGCCACGCACCTCTGGTCCTCTAATCATACTTTTTTGACTCGATACCTTTCAGTAGCTTTGGTCAGGCCTTCCATGCCATGTATAGCTTTACGGCAGAGGGTCTAGGTGGCCTCTGGGTCACTTATTATTTAGATGAGGAAAAAAGAGGGGGGGGGGGGTGCAGTCAGTGTAACATAGGACACCCTAGACCCCGCCGGAGGACGTGTGCGAAGCTTACAAGCTGTGATACAGGGTGTAGGTGCTGTGATTTTAAAGAATTTTCTGTAGTATTCATTACAGGAAATTGTGCTAACTTCCAATCATAGTTCAAAGACAATGCTTGTTGTAAATAGTTTTGGCTGTGAAGCAATATAATTTTAAGTAAATCTTAGTAGTTGCGGCCGCAGCTGGTATGTGTAATGTAAGTACTGTACCTCTTTACGGTATATTTTTCAAATTATATCCAAGAGTTCATGGGGTTTATATGTGCACATGTAAACTTTGATGTTTTTTGTTTTTCACCACTTACTTTAAGTGGGGTGCCTTCTTAACTACCAGCTCTGTGTACAGTGTCTCGGAATTAACTCCTTTTTGTCCAAGCAGGCTTCTTCGAAGCACGCTCCTGCTTGGCACCTTTTTGTATATTTTTATGCTGTATAAAGTATTATGCACACAAATATATCTTTTTTACAAAGTATGAATACTATGTGGTTGTTTGATTATCTGCTTTTGCTAGAGTTATGATATGATTACGAATGTCCCCCTCCAGTCTTAGATATCAGGCATAATCGTCAATGATGGAGGGGCCACTAATAAATTATAGGTTTGACTCCTGTAAGGAGATAAAGAAAACCTAATATTTAGTAGTGGCCCCGTAATCATTGACGACTGGGGCCCTCCCGACCATCCCCTTCCCATTCGTTGATGTATTAAGGATTTTGGTTTACTTGATATGTCAGTGAAGGAAGAATGACGCCTGAAGTGTCTGGTTAAAGATCCACAGAAGTACATCCACGAAGTTATGGAAAGCTTATGAATAGTTATTCTTATTTTCTTTTTATTTGTTATTTTTTACGAAGTTTTTTCGTAGTGAGTACCCAATTTCATAATGACGAACCATGAGTGAGGTTGCGTGCGCTCATGATGAAGGCTCCTCAATTTTTTATGCTCTGCGCGGTAGATTCAAACTACGGTAATTGAGTGTTTGAAGAGGGTGCCTTATGTAATAGGCATACTCGTCAATGATTACGGGGCCACTACTAAATATTAGGTTTTCTTTATCTCCTTACAGGAGTCAAACCTATAATTTGTCGGTGGGTTTTGTTTGTGGGGCGTCTTTAAAAAGTTATTTTTAATCTTTAGTATTATAGACAGAGAGGTGTATAGCACATACAACATAAACATATTTTTGTATCTCAAACAATGGATAGTATGTGTATTGTTGAATTTAATGGTGGAAAGGGAACTCATAAAAATAGAGACCAACAAATGGCTGCAATTGCACTTTGCTCCTCTATCTCGGAAGGATAGTTTTCTGATTCCGGCTACTCTTTCTCTTCTCTTGGCTTTGCTTCTTTGGGGTCTTCTGGGCTGATCGTTGGGGTGCCTTATTCTCGGACTTCCTCTACTGGGCTGGCGGTGGTCTTGGCGAAGGAGCCACTTTGACAGGCGTATGAATACACACTGCCTCCTCAACAATCAAGTTTCCTGGTGCAATGTTCTGGACTAGCAACAATTGGGTTGGAGCAGTATCCTGAGGTAGCGATACTGGCTGAAAAAATCTGAGGTAGCGAATCTTTAGAGTCCTGAGGTAGCGACTCTGCGTGGGCTTCCTGAGGGAGCGAAGACCCACTGCTAGCCTTACATCCTGAGGTAGTGCTGATGCTGGGAAGATGCCAAAGAGCATCTCCATCCTGGCCTCTACCCTTTTCTGATGCCGCCTGCTGGGGTTCGGCTTCCGGGGAAGAGGGGCCACAGGTATCCTTAGGATGGGGTTGGACGTAGACCCATCTGTCAGTGGGTGGTTAGATAAAGGGTTAATTAGAGATGAGGCAGATAGAGGTGACCCTTGTTTTCTCCTGGGTTTGCTGGAAGGGGAGACAATTTCTTTCCCTTCTCTTTGGTGTTGGCGGATATGGGTCACTGCAGCATTCTTGTTGTTCTCCTTTCTCTTCCTCGGTGTATTTGGGATAGGAGTGAGTGACAGGGTGTCCGGTAAGGATATAATATATGATAGTGGTGTTAGTAGTGCTGAAAGTGGTGGTTTGGTGGTGTTGGCTATTGTTGCAGGGGCGGCAGTATACAGTATGAATACATACATACATACATTTTACTGACTGAGTGCTCCATATGGAGTGCGGTTTCGGTCTCACGTCCTAATGGCGGCGCTCTATGCAGCCCTGTTCGTTCAGAGCTGCCTCACTTATATTGGCTATAAAAACTACCGTGAAAAACTCCTTCAGTACGACACATTTTTCTGTGCATTTCTTTATCACAATTACAGATTTGTTTAGCTTAAAATGGCACCTTTTAGTCAACGAATTAATGTGCTGTAATTTCTTTCAATTATGTTTGTGTGTGTGTGTGTATGTACTTGAAATGTGTGTGTATTTACCTATTTGTATTTACCTATTTGTAAGTTTGCAGGAATTTAGCCTAAGCTCGTGGTGTCCCGTCTGCTTGTTTCATTTGATCATATTTCTCTTTAAAGCTAAAGTGTATGAGAGTGCGCTTGAAATGGGTTTGTGTGTGTGCGCGCACACTTGCTCTAAATACTAGCGTCAACCTGCAGTTAAAAATAATAATGTTAGTTTTGGTTAAGTCTGATAAAAGAGTTGCACTCAACCGTCCGAACACCCAATACGGTCGATCACTCACCTGCAACCTGTCATCAAATCGACCGGCTTATCAGTTAGTTCTGCCTCGAATACACCAGTCACACTAATTTAGCTGCATTAGGTATCACCGTCTGTGATGTTTGACACTCAATTAGTTATCATTCAGTTCAGTAATTTCCCTAAATGTATTGCCAAAAATGTGAATGACATATACTATAGCTTGCATGGTAGTCAAGAAGGGAGATACTTTTTTATTTTTTCACATTACGCATTACAATTTGTAGATTATGACAGTCAGTTAGTAGGTCAACAGTTGATTCACAGTTATTGTTAATAACTTATTACAATGATTTAATGGCACATGCATGGCAGTCAAAAAAGAAGAAAAAAGGCAAGTGTAGAGACACTTTGTTTTCTATTATAATGTATAACTTAAAATGTTGTATGTTTTATAATATTTGTAGTTATTATTGTTTGCTGTGATTACATTAAGGTGGATTCGTTTCCTAAGGACATGACAATGGTTGTGGTTGTAAGAGTAGATGTAATCAGTATTGTGCTTGTTAAAGATGATGCTGTGTTTATTAATGTGGGTAAGCTTGTTGTCATCGTGCATGGGGTTCACATCGATCATGAGAGAGAGAAAAAAAATCATAAATGAGTTATACAGTACAGGTAAATTTGAATATGAAAACCCCTGCGGTCCATTCTTTGTAGCTATCCGAATTCTGAACGAACATTCAGAAATAAACTCACTCTCACTGTAGGCTATATATATTTTTTTTTTTTTTTTTTTTAAGAGACAATGAACGGAGGAAGGAAAAACACAGATAAAACAAAAAGGTCCATGTGCCTAAAGGCATCCTCCATTCATAAAATGTTTGTAACAACTGGATTTAAACATTTGTAGATTGTAAGTTTGTGGAAAGCAATTCGAGGGAAGTGAATTCCAAAGAGTAGTAGCTCTGGGGATAAATGAATTCTGATAAGCAGAAGTTCTGCATTGTGGAGGAGAAAGTGTAAATTCATGGGCGCTCTCAGCTGCCCTAGTTCTACGGGGAAAGATGTGGAGAGGCGGCACAATTGAAGCAAGTTCCTCGGAACAATTGCTGTGAAAATATCTGTAGAATAATGCAAGGGATGCAACGTTTCTTCGTATGGATAATGTAGGAAGGTCCTGTGTGATTGCAGGGTTATTGATTAATCTAATAGCTTTATTTTGAATTTTGTCCAACTGCCTCAATGCAACCACTCCACTTCCACCCCACAGAGGTGAACAGTAATCCATCTGAGAACGCACATGACTTTTATATATTACGGCCAACTGCTCGTCAGTGAAGAATTCTCGAACTCTGTACAGGAGTCCCAGTTTTCTAGAGGCATTCTTAGCAATGCTTCTAACATAATGTGAGTTAATGTTACACCGAGAATGTCAATACTAGGGGAAGTGGGAATATTTACATCATTAAAAAATATATGGGAGTCAGTGAGATTCTGTCGGTTAGAAAATTGAATGTACTTGGTTTTCTGTGCATTAAAGGAAACTAGATTCTTTTGTCCCCATCCATTAATTCTAGAAAGGTCCTGGTTCAGAGAAATTGCAGTGTTTATTTTTGAATTTATAAGATCGGGTTGGGTGAAAGAATTGGTAAATGTGAAGGAACTGTGGAGTGTTGAGTCATCTGCGTAGGAATGTATTGGATTATGAGTGGTAGATATGAGATCATTGATATGAATGAGGAACAGAATTGGGGCCAAAACTGATCCCTGGGGAACACCAGCATTTATTGAGTGAAATTGAGAATAAAGGCCATCTACCATTACACCTATTTTTCTGTTATGAAGATAAGACGAAATTAGTGGAACTAATGATGCAAGGCCGTAGTGTGACATCTTCGACAATAAGGATTGATGCCAGACTCTATCAAATGCCTTTGATATATCCAGTGCTATTGTATGTGTTTCACCATGTTGGTCTGTAGCTTGGTTGATTTGATGCGTAAGAAGGCAAAGCATGTCTGCAGTTGATCGACATCGTCTAAAACCATATTGCCTATCACTGATTAATTTATTATTCTCAAGATGCTTAATTATGTGATTATTTAATATAATTTCAAAGACTTTACCAAGAGTGGAAGTTATAGCTATTGGTCTGTAGTTTGATGGATCTGAAGAGGCACCTTTTTTAGGAACTGGATGGATGTTTGCTTCTTTCCAGGGTACTGGGAAGCATGAGGTATGAGTACACAGACGGAAATTTTTTGCCAATACAGGAGCGAGCACCAAGGAGCAATTCTTAAGTACTATTGGAGGAATTTCATCTGGACCAGGAGCCTTATCTACCGAGAGATTCTGCAAAATAGTTTTGACATGTCTGGTGTGGATCTTAAGTGAGGGAATTTCAGGCGAATTAAAATTAAGTACAGGGACATCTTGATTTATTTCATCTAAGGTTGAGTTGGTGGAGAAAATATCTGCAAGAAGGTTAGCTTTACCTCGTGGGTCACTTACAAGATTGCCAGTCGGAGATTTTAATGGTGGAATGGATGAAGCAGTAGTGAAGTTGGATTTAAATTAGTTAAGAGTAGACCAAAATATTTTGTTATCATTTGGATTATTTAGAAGTTTATTTGCCTGCTTGTGGAGAAAGTTTGATTTAGTTAGGTTTAATACAGTTTTGGCATGATTTCTGATGTTTCTAAAGTAATTAAAGGCTTCATGTGTTTTTTATCTTGTGTATGCATTGTAGGCTATTGCTTTTTGTTCAGTTACTCTAGCACAATTATGGTCAAACCATTTAGGTGAATTAGATCTTTTACTGTACTTTTGATGAGGAATAAAAGTTTCCATTCCAATTTTTACAAAATCTTGTATGTGGCTCAAGGTGGAGTGTGCATCATTAGAAAAGAAAGAGGTCCAGGGAATATCAATAAAGAAACCTTGAAGACCCTCCCAGTCTGCCCTATCGTAATGCCATTTAGTCACCAAAACAGGTTCAGAGTGGGAAGGTGTGGTAGGTGATAGACAGGTGGCCTGTATCAGACAGTGATCAGAAGATCCAAGCGGGGACCTCACTGTAACATCATAATTTTCTGAATTGGTTGTTAAAAATAAGTCCAGTAGGTGGGAATTATGATTAGGATTATCTGGTACACGGGTGGGTTGGTTGACTAGTTGAGTGAGATTAAATGAGTCTGCAAATAGCTCACATTCAAGACCAGCATCACCAGTCCTGGCTGAATGAGTGAGCCATTCAACATTATGGACATTAAAATCACCCAACACAGTGATTTCAGAAGAAGCATTTAAGTTGAGGACACTGAGTTGTGAGGACAGAGAATCAAAAAGACTTTGCTCTGGAGGAGTATTTGGGGAACGGTAGATGCAACATATGTATTTAAATTTACCAGCAGAAATTAATTTGTATATAGAATAATCAAAATAGGGACAATTGAAACTAGTTACCTCCTCCAGGGCAATTTCAGATTTTGCGAAGCAACATACACCTCCTTTAGGTCTGAAATTTTGGAGCAGTTGATAACCTGGAAAATTAAATCTAGACGTGTCAGATGTGGATGTTACTTGAGTCTCTATCAAAAAAAGGAGAGTAGGGGATTCTGCTTGAAGAAATTGGTGTACAGAATTGATGTTAGAGTGAAGTCCCCTTATATTGCTAAAGAAAAAGCTGCACCGACGAGCAGCTTTGGGACGTTGCAATGCTCTTGACACAGTTGCATGATGACGACCGGGAGGGCCCTGTGTCAATAACCCAACCCTGCCGGGGGTGGATATCCGAGGGACCACCAGGTTTGCTCTTAACAATTGTACTGCCATGTTTATTGGGTAAGGTGTATGGTGTTACATGTATGATATGTAGTGGGAAGAGTAGTGTTTTATGGATAGAGGATAGCAATGTAGGGCAATGTCGTGAAGTTGGATGTGTATGTTATATAAAGAGGGTTTTCCTGATACCCCTGATGTGTGAGGCAGAAAGATATGTATCCAGCTACCAAGGCCTGGGAGAGAAAATGGAATTCAGGCTATTCCCTGAGTCTCCCGAAACCTTGGCGGTAGTACTTCCCTGGGCGGGGCTGCCTACCCCTACTACCTACATATATCTATATAACTATCTATCTATATATATCTATCTCTATATGTATATATATTTGCCTGTATATCTACCTTGAGTGTAAATGGAAGATTGATTGTATTGAAATTGAAAGTTGATGACAATATTTTGACTGTGATAATGGCATATGCCCCACATGGGAAGATTGTAGGTACCAATCGAGCAGGGCAGCACCCAGGGGAGGCCACATGGAAAGGAGTTGCTGGAACTTCTGTTTTATTTGCCTGGCTTCCCCCGCTGTTTTTATTTGGGCCTCACCTACACAGAAAGTAATCCAGCTAACTCTGGGGGGGGGGGGGGAGACTTGTTTATTACAGAGTATATCTTGGTCTACCGTATCAAAAGCTTTCTGTAAATCAAGAAGTACCATGCTGGTTTAGTTACCTTTTGACGTTTCATTATTAAATGGTCTGTTGAGTACATGCCTCTGGAACCGGATTGTAACTAGTAGAACATATTATATTCTTTAAGTTAGTGTTCAATTTTGGTGTAGTCAGCTATTTTAAGGATTTCTTATACAATACATAATATGCTAACCGGTTTGTAGTTAGTAACATAAATTTGTTTCCCTTCTTGAATAGAGGAGTAATAATAGCTTCCTTGATTTCATCAGGTACTGTGTTGGTGTTTATTGACAAGTTGATAATGTGAATTATGGGACCTGTGATACCTAGGCTATAGCTCCATCCCTTAGAAATTTGGCAGGAATTTGATCTAGTCCTGTACTTTAGTGTATTAGATTACAGAGCTCTAATGTGTATTTTAGTGTAACATTTTGCAATCAAAATGTATTCGGGTGTATGCCTTTGTTCCTGTAAACATTGTGAAAGGTGGCAGTGGTTGTGGCGTATTTATTGAGTGGTCGTGGTAGGCTCTGTGCGAGTGTATTTGCAATGGAGGTGAAGAATGAGTTGAAGTAGGTCGATTTTTTTTATTTTTTTTTTATGGCAAACTTGATCATTAATGTTTAGAGCAATATCAGTGCTGGAAGAATCCTTTTTCTTATATCTGTATTTTTTATTTGTTTTAAATGCCTCCACAGTTAATCCCCTAGTATAATTGATTTATTCAGAGGGTCTAATGATGACAACGTTCGTTCAAATTTGTTTGAGGATGTTGAGTCGTCTTGTGGCCTATAGCACACTCCGATTGTGATAGGGTTTGTTCTAGGCAGGTGTTAAGTCAATCCAAAGAGCTTCGTGGTTTCTATGTGAAGGTCGTTCCTAACTGTGTGTGTGAGATTGTTTCTTACACACAAGCGATCATTTTAAACCACATTGAAATCATGAATGGATATTTCACCATCGTTTATACTCCGAGTCCAGCCAGGTATCCGCAATTGCAATTATTGCAGCTTTGGTCTTATTTGCTAACAAGTTTATTTCAGACAGTTTTGAATACATTGATTTGGCGTTGATGTGGATAAAGTGGAGCCCTATATTAGTGAAAACTAAATACCGGTACAGTATTCATCTTGGATTGTGTTCTGGCTGGAGTCTGTGGTGTCATTCGTGGTATCTTGTGGGTCATTTTCATTAACATTCTGCAATAAAAGCAAGGCACTTTTATTGCATAAAAAAAAAAAAAAAAAAAATGTTTACTGTCAATCTTCTTAGAAACACACTTCATGTGAGCATTTTACACTTATCACAGTTTAGGATCCTCTGGCATCGTGTTATTAGTAAATCACATATATCACAAATATATATAGTATTTCCTACATCTGATGTCGCGTATTTGATGCATTCCACTTAATTTATATTATTACTGTAAGTACATTGATTGTGTACTGTTTCATTACAAGTATTACGTAGTGAAATGTATTCCTATGTAGAATCCAATATCACTAACTATGCATGTTTTCCTCTTACTTTTAATCGTGCATGGGAGTGTGTTTACATCTGAGTGAACTGGTAGACCTACTCTTACCGGCGGTGTGGCGTCGGCCAGATGACGGCATGTTGATGGTCGGTTGCTTAGGAGTGAGATTGGTCACTGAGCTAATAAACTTCGTCATTAAAGAGGAGAGAATCCCAGATAAATGTCGTAAAAGTGTAGTAGTAAACATTTATAAGGGCAAGATGGATTCGTTAGATAGGGGACATTATAGGGGCCTGAAAATGTTTGACCAAGCTATGAAGGCCTGTGAGAGAGTCTGAAGGTACGATCAGGGAAAGCATTTCTATTGATGATATGCAGTTCGGTTTCATGCCAGGACGTGGTACAATCGATGCTATTTTCATAGTCAGGCAGCTGCAGGAAAGATGTTAAATTAAAGATGGGAATCTGTACCTTGTGTTTGTAGATCTGGAGAAGGCCTTTGATTGGGTGCCCTGAGATGTTGTGCAGTGGGCTATGAGAAAATTTGGCGTAGAGGAATGGCTGGTGCATGTGATAATGAAGATGTACGAGGATTCACGAACGGCAGTGAGGGTGAAAGGTGTATAAGTGAGGAGTTTACAGTTAGCATTGGAGTTCACCAGGGTTCTGTGTTAAGCCCTCACCTCTTTGTTATGGTTTTGGAGGCACTATCTAGGGATTTTAGAACTGAGCTCCCCTGGGAACTCCTGTACACAGATGACCTAGTACCAGTACTTATCGCAGATAGTATGCGGGATGCTGAGGCCAAGTTCAGAAGATGGGAGAGAGTGCATGGCAAGTAAAGGATTAAGAGTAAATAAAAATAAAACAAAGGTTTTTCACAGTAGATTGAGTCTTGGATAGGTAGAAAAATGGGTGTATACCAATGTGCTGTATGCAAAAAAACGGTGGGCACGAACTCAATTCAGTGTAGCGTCTGCTGTTCCTGGGTTCATCATGGGAAGAAGCGCTGTACTAGAATAAAGTAGCTTTTTCCGAGGAAGAAGTCCGAAGTTGAGAAATTTGTATGCATAGCATGCAAAGATTAGCTTGTGTTCAATGACCAGCTCGAGACTTTGGCAATGTTTCACTGGAGATGGTGGACAAGTTTTCTACTTAGGATGCACCATCTCTGCTGGTGGTGGGTTCGAGGCTGCCACTATCGCCAGAATTAGATGTGACTGGGGAAAGTTCAGATAACTGTAATTTTGATGGTGTCGTTTTTAAACACCCTATATATATATATATATATATATATATATATATATAAAGAGAGAGAGAGGGGTGGAGGGAAGCCAGGATTAGATTACAGTGGGAGGTGGCTTGGGATGAAAAGAGAGTGTGGGGTACAAGGAGAGCTGGGAAGGGAAAGAAGAATAAAAGAGGGAGCGAGGATATTTGAGAATATGAAATCAAAATAATGAATAGAGGGGAATAAATATAGGTAAACACAATGCAGTAGAGAAAACACACAAAAAATCGACGAGAAGGAAGATGAAACGAACTGAAAAAATATATATAATATTATATACAGGGTGTCCCGCGGGTTTTGTCAAATACTTCCAGTACTGAAAGATTATGTAATGCAAAGTAGAACATTTTCTATAACCATATGGTTTTTTTTCGGCGTCAGTGCTTGGTATTCGGTCATTTAAATTTGACGGTTAGTGAGTGAGGTGTGGAGGGGAGGAGGATGGAGGACGATCAGTGCGCTGGTGCCACTCGGAGGAGTTTTACTTATTATTTTCTTGTTGTGCCATACCTTTGAAAACTCGAACCATTCTAAACTGCTACTGTATAGGTTTGTCAAATAGGATATGAAGCCTTGTAGTATTGTAATTAGGGTGAACCTCGGTAAGCGAAAGCCCTACAGCCCGAGTAAATGCTGGAGCCTTGGAGCTGTAGGATAGTTGCAGCATCTACACCTCTAGCCGGTTTTGGTGCCTCCTGCTAGGAACTACTTTTTAGGGAAGAGGGCAACAGGTAACCTAATGATGGGGTCAGACTTAGGTCTATCTTTCACAGAGAGGTCAGGGAAAGGGTAAATTGCAAGGTGGGGCAGGTAGAGGAGGCTCCCGTTTTCTCCCGGCCTGGCTGGAAGTGAGACTGTTTCTCTCCATTCTCTTTGGTTGTGATGGGCTTGGGACTCTGCAGTATTCTGGTGGTGTTGGTGATCTTCTTCTGCTCTCTTTGGAGTGGTTGGGAGGAGCGAGACGAATGACAGGGTGTCTGGTAAGGGCATGATAAATAGTAGGGGTGCTGGTAGTGTTGATATTGGTGGTCTGTTGTTGGTTGATTTTGTAGTGGCGGCGGCGATCGTGGATATGCGGCATGGTGTAATAGAATCTGGCATAAAATGATATACAGTATATATATATATATATAGAGTGAGAGAGAGAGAGAGAGAGAAGATTCTTAATAAGGAATGGAAATGTAGAGAATACAACAATTACATAAGATATTTGATGAATCAATAATGAAACGTAATCTAAAGAAAGGAGAAAAATAAGAGAAAAGCTAACATTAATGAAGATGGGAAGAAGTATATAACGAGAGAGAAATGTTATTTGTAAGGAAAATATACAAGAAAGACTAAGAATAGCACATGAGTTTGTTTAAGATAACAAACATACCAAGATTGAAGGAAGAAAGCATAAATATTTGGCAGGATGACTGGAGATCAAAGAAAACAAAAATAGGAAAAGAGGTGAGGTCATTGTAGAAGTATAGAGGAGAGCCACTTGTGATGTAAACAAGCCCTTCGTCTAGGTTACAAATGAGGTTTAATTGCTGACTCGTTTAAAGTAATGATCTATCCTTTTAGGCTAGCCATAACATCAGATTGGCCTAAGATAGGATAGCTAACTTACGGTAGCCAATTGAATAACAAATCTATATTCAGTCTAGTTGATCATCGAAAAATGACGATTAATGCTGTCGTATGATGCCTCCTTTAGCTATAAGGTGCAATTAACTATTGATTAGCAATATTCTAGGCTTCGGTTCCTGTAACATCAATTAAATTAAATAAAAGACGAAAGGAAACCCAAGTGGATGCATAAGCTGGGAGAGAGACTTGCAGAAAAATATAAACGTTTGTTGAAGAGAGCGCAGTTTGATTTGCCAAATAGAAATGAGCACGAATGAAGGCTTGGAAGGAAAAATAGAGAAAGCTGAAAACATAATTCCTTTACATTCATAATTAAAATGGAAGTCGTGAGTTAATAATAGCCCTCGGAAGGTTTTGAAATGAAGGTGAGAGAGAGAGAGAGTACAACGAGGGATATTAGGACAGAAGTATAATTGGCCTATATACATATTTGGGCGTTTTAGCATTTTTTGTACCAGTATCCAGGGTCCAGAGAATATAGGGTCAACCCCAGGGGTACAGCCAGTGAGTGAGTGACGTCACACGGCCCACGCTCTGACTGAACCCCTCATATAAGACGCCTTGTTTTTGTGATATATTGAACTATGCGTGTAACTAGAGTCATATTTAATGAAACAGGACAAAAGAAAACATTGAAATAATTCAAGTTAAGTTTATTTTGAAATTAAATGTGCATAAATATGAAGTAATAAATTATATATGGTGACGAGCATACAATATATAACTTGTATACACTAAGAAAATGTATTAATTCTCAACATTTCATATTGGAGAGAGAGAGAGATTGATACCTGATTAGGGACTTTTTAATCCGAAGGAAGGGCATATTAGTCATTAGAGAAGGAATGAACATAAACACGCACACACACTTGTGCTTGTGTGAGATTGTGTGTGTGTGTGTGTGTGAGATTGTATGTGTTTGTGTGTGAGATTGTGCGCGTGTGTGTGTGTGAGATATTGTGTGTGTTTGTGGGAATGATTGTATGAGTGTGTGTGTGTGTGAGATTGTCTGTGTGAGATTGTGTGTGTGTGTGTGAGATTGTGTGTGTGCGTGTGCGAGATATTGTGTGTGTGTGTGTGTGTGTGAGATTGTGTATGTGTGTGTGTGTGAGAGAGATTGTGTTTGTGTGTGTGTGTGTGTGAGATTATGTGAGTGTATGTGCGTGTGATAGAGAGTGAGATTGTGTGTGTGTGTGTGTGTGTGTGTGTGTATCTTGCCCATACTGGATTTTACAAACTGTGTGTGTATGTGTGTGTGTGTGTGTGTATCTTGCCCACCTTCATAATGACAAAGACTTTTTGATCGTACAAAGTTACAAACACACACACACACACACTGCATTTTACAAACTGTGTGTGTATATAAATTCTAGCTTGGCAATGTTAAGCTGATAATTCTTATTAATGACATGACATTTCCGCCTATTTCTTCTTAAGCGAAAGTAGGAGGAACGCACACACACACACACACAATGCAGTTTACAAACTGTGTTTGTATGTATGTGTGTGTTGCCCGCCTATATAATGATAAGAAGGACTTTCTTTTCACACACACACACACACACACACACACACACACACACACACACACACACACACACACACACACACACACACACACACACACAAACACTTAAATTCAAATTGGATATATTTCGTTTCATGAAAGATACAGGCAAATACTGGTTTGGTAACAGAGTTGTAGATTTGTGGAATAGGTTACCTAGCGCCGTAGTGGGATCAAGGACGATAGAGAGTTTCAATATAAAATTAAATAGACATATGGACGAGATGGGTTAGGTGTGAGAGGGATCGCCTTGTGTGGGATAATCGGCTTTCTGTAGACTCACAATTTCTTATGTTCTTATACATTTTACAAGCCGTGTGTATGTGTGTGTGTGTGTGTGTGGGGGGGGGGGGGGGGGAATTTCTAGCGTGCCAATGTTAAGCTGATTATTTTTCCTAATGTCACACATACACACTGCATTTTACAAACTGTGTGTGTGTGTGTGTGTGTGAATTCTACCTTGCCCATGTTAAGAACATAAGAACATAAGATCGCCGGAAACTGCATAAGGCCATGCGGCCCACACGAGGCAGCTCCCATTCACACCCAGCCCACATCATCCATATGGGAATCCAACTTACGCTTACAGCGTTAACTATTCCTGAGCTAATCACTGCTCTGGGCAAGCTGATGATTGTTCCTGTCATATGACCAGCTGCCAAATTCACGCACACACACACACACACACACACACACGCGCGCGCGCCCGCACACACACACACACACACACACACACACACACACACACACACACACCCACCCACCCCCCCACCCACCCACCCACCCAAGTGTGTGTGCGTGTTTATTTATATTCCTTCTCTAATGACTTAATCATTCGGATTAAAAAGTCCCTAATCAGGTATCAACCCCTCCCACTCTCTCTCTCTCTCTCCAATATGAAATGTTGAGAATTAATACATTTTCTTAGTGTATACAAGTTATATATTGTATGCTCGTCACCATATATAATTTATTACTTCATATTTATGCACATTTAATTTCAAAATAAACTTAACTTGAATTATTTCAATGTTTTCTTTAGTCCTGTTTCATTAAATATGACTAGTTACACGCATAGTTCAATATATCACAAAAACAAGGTGTCTTATATGAGGGGTTCAGTCAGAGCGTGGGCCGTGTGACGTCACTCACTCGCAGGTACCTGGCTGATGGGTTGACCCTATATTCTCTGGACCCTGGCAGTATCTATATTTATTCTCCCATGAGCGATAACTAATTTACTGGTCAAGTTATAAGTCGATAATTTTGCGTTTTAGTTTACAAAATATTTTCTGGCGTCACGCATGATCATGAAGTTATAGATACCCACACATGGGCTTTTGTAAATAATCAAACTAATCCCCACTCAATAAATTGCCAAACATACCTAGTTTTTAAATTAGTTTTTGTGAAGACTGAAACGAAAATATAAAAAAATATCCTTACGTCTCCGCCTCAAGCCTCGATGGTCAAAGGTCTTGAAGTACCTCGACAATTGATATTTTACTTTGCTCACATAGCTTAAAATATATGTTATGATTAACACAGCGAAGCAAAGCGAGGGCATACAAGCATAAATAGTTAATCCTTTCAGAGTATGATGGGGCAATTCTTTATTTTATTTGGCCTATTATTGAACGCTTTTGTTTAGCTTAGGAAGGATCTGTGGCTGTCAATGTCATATTTAGATGTTTTTTTACCTCCATGTTTTCTAGATGGCCTTCCTTGTCTGAGTAATTTCGAATTAATGTAAGCCAGAAAAATGAAATTATGCTTACTTTAAGTCATCCAAAATCTCTTCATTAGTCTATCAAAGCCATCCAAAATCTCTACCTTATTGACTCGAAAACAACGAACGAGGAAAGAAGTGTGTCTGAAGAAAATATGAAGATGTTCAGAGAGTCGAAAGTAAGGGAGAAAAAAAATAAAAATAAAATAATAATAATGTAAGAGCAGGAGGAGGAGCAGCGGGTCCGTCCCCTTTAACTTTCGGTGAGCAGTGAACAAAATAGTGGAAGTGTGAAGAATATGTAAAGGTGCGAAGAAAAGGGTATTAAAAGAACAACAAATTAAAGCGAGAGGAAAACTAGGTCTGGTTCTTAGCGTGGTTGTCTGGTTTTGAACTTTCATTTTATGCTGAGGTTGGAATCTAAAGCATACATTTGTAAAACTGGATAAGGAGAAAGGGGTAAAGATAAAAGTGAGCAAGGTAAGAGAAAACAAGTAAATGAAGGTAGAGGTCTGGTTTTATACATTAATTTTAAGGTGCTAGTGTCTTTTTTTTTTTTTTCTATTAATACATTTATTAATTTATGTTCTTTTAGTTTCCTCGCTAGACCTCCATCAAACTTATGTTCTTTTAGTTTCCTCGCTAGACCTCCATCAAACTTATGTTCTTTTAGTTTCCTCGCTAGACCTCCATCAAACTTAGCCAAACACACCCTAGACCCCCCTTAAAGATAAATGTGTAAATTTTTCGGTAGCAAAAATTTCCTGGCCAAAGGCCAGTTCCTCTTATAATTACAGGTTCGCTTTCGCTCCCCAGAAAAAATCGACACCTAAATGGCACGGTAGGTCTTAAATTTGACAACGAAATGGAGTTAAAGGTGTTAAAATCGCCAAACTAATGAGCAGAACGTCTTTAAATGTCAAAACTAATGGGCCTAAACATGAGGGAGAACGGGGTCCATAAAAAGCGACTACCTCTCCCTTAAGGATAGTAAGGGTATATAACCTCGCCCAGGAAAGGACTACCACCTTGGGTATAAGGAGACTCAATGAATTGCCTAGATTCCTCTTTCTCTCTTAGGCCCTTTGGCTTTGGGTGGGTGCTGTGGGGTTGATTTATTATTGATTATTTTGTTTTGAGGTGATGAATTGAGCCAATGACTTGGTGTGACATATCCTGGATGTTATGGTAGGTTCAGAACAGCTACAGGAGAGATTAAAGGTTTGGTTGAACTGATGCCGATGATCGTATATGTAGGAAATCAGAGTTAATGCCCTTTTCCTCATGCCTCATTTTGTGCATTGTATTGACATGTGTGTGTGTTCTGGCAGTAGGCTATGGGACGGGGTTTGTGTGTGGTGATGCCGCCGGGGAGTTTCTAAGTGTCCACACCATGTAAGAATTTCTCAGCAATTTAAAGCATCTTCAGCAGCACGGATTGTGTTTTCATTTAATATGTATATTTTGTTTGCTAGGTTTCTCTATGTAATATATATATATATACTGTAGGGATTGGGCCTGAGCATATATATATATATATATATATATATATATATATATATATATTGAGAATATATCACAAATACACGTGAGCCACTAAATGTTTCTAGTCTCTCAGTGGGGATCGAACCATCGACCATCAGGATGATAGCCGACGCTTTAATCAATTACACCACGGCAGTCTAAAAGACACTCAGCCTTCTATCCTATTTATGTTAGGGAGAAGGGAAACCCACTAGGCGAATATATTTCAATTCAAACCTAGTTGTAGGATCCATATTTCCAGAATACCATACACGGATTTTTGAGTGTCCCGACGCAACTCGGGTAGAAATTGATTTAATTTAATTCTAACCCACAAAGCATGAAAGTTACAAATATTGAGAATATATCACAAATACACGTGAGCCACTAAATGTTTCTAGTCTCTCAGTGGGGATCGAACCATCGACCATCAGGATGATAGCCGACGCTTTAATCAATTACACCCCGGCAGTCTAAAAGACACTCAGCCTTCTATCCTATTTATGTTAGGGAGAAGGGAAACCCATTCAAATATATTCGCCTAGTGGGTTTCCCTTCTCCCTAACATTATACCCCCCTGCCTCCCTCCCCCCTTCACCCCTCCCCTCCCCCCTTCCCCCATATAATCTATATATATAATATAATTCGTGTTTATGTATTTATCTATGTTATGCCCCCTCCCCCTCCCTCCCTCCCCATTATACCCCCCTACCTCCTCCCTCCCGCCTTCCCCCCTCCCCCCTTCCCCCATATATAAAGAATATCATTCGTATTTATCTGTTATGCCCCCTCCCCCCCCCCCATATACCCCACTCCCCCCATATAATCTTTATGTATTTATCTATGTTATGCCCCCTCCGCCTCCCTCCCCCACCCATTATACCCCCCTTCACCCCTCCCCTTCCCCCTTCCCCCATATAATCTATATATATAATATCATTCGTATTTATGTATTTATCTGTTATGCCCCCTCCCCCTCCCCCATATACCCCACTCCCCCCATATTATCTTTATGTATTCTGGAAATATGGATCCTACAACTAGGTTTGAATTGAAATATATTCGCCTAGTGGGTTTCCCTTCTCCCTAACATAAATAGGATAGAAGGCTGAGTGTCTTTTAGACTGCCGTGGTGTAATTGATTAAAGCGTCGGCTATCATCCTGATGGTCGATGGTTCGATCCCCACTGAGAGACTAGAAACATATATATATATATATATATATATATATATATATATAGTAAAATTGCTGAAATGGAATCCAAATGAGTTAGGCCATTCTGGCGAAAGTGTGCAATCAAAACAGAACAAATGGATATTTGTAAAGATGAAAGTGTTAGCATGAAAACTGGAGTAAGTAAGAGAAAGGAAGGTCTGGTTTTGATAGTCCACTTTATTCTGAGTTTACAGTCCAAAGCAGTTAGCTGGAGAAGTGGATTAATGAAAAGAGGTGAGTGTATTAGTTTAAAAAACAAAAAGACTAGCTCTGGTTTTAAGCATTCACTTTATGATAAGGTTACATTCTAAATCAATAACTTGGAGAAGTGTATATCATTAGAACGGGGAAAAGGTGTACAGATGAGAACCGTAACGAATGAAACAAAATAATAAGTACAAGAAGGAGATCTTATTTTTAGCAGAGGTTGGAGTCCAAAACAATCTGGAAAAGTGCACACAATATACGAAGAAGAGAAGAACACTTTAAAGATGAGTACTGTACTAGTAAGGAAAACAAATAGAGGGAAAGGAGGTCTGGTTTGGAACTTCCATTTTAGGCTGAGATTAACTGTATTGTATATTAGAAACGAAGGGAACAGTCTAAACTAATGATAAATAATAAGGAGGACACAGGAAAAATTGAAAGATATGAATGAAGGAATCTGATTTAGAAGCGGTGGAAGAAAAGGGGATAATTAAGTACAGATTAGTATAAACGAAAAATGTAAGAAAAAAGTAGGGGGTCTGGTATAGAATAATTGCATATAGGAAGAAAGAAGGATAATTGTACAGCAAGGACACAAAATGTAGGGGAGGAAGGAGGGGGTCTGGTTTAGAGGAAATGCATTAAGAAAGAAGGGTAATTGTAAAGATCAGTGTTACCAAGAAAAATTGAGTTAATAGTGAAAGTAGTAAGAGTTCTGGTTTGGAAGAGGATACCGGGAAAAGAAGAAGATAATTGTAAGGAAACTAGAGAACGGGGTAAAATAATGAGGAGGTGGTCTGGTTTTAAGCATTCACTTTATACCGGGTCCGAGAGCAGCCACGGGTAATTACTTGCACCCACAGCGCTCTGGACCGGTAGGAGGTGAGGGGAAGTGGAGGTGGGCAAATATATGGAGATGTAGGTAGAGAAGGAGAAGAGGGAGAGGAGTAAGAAGGGGGTATAGGAAGAGAAGGAGGTTGGGGGAAGAAAGGAATGCGAAGAAAGAGACGGAGGTTGAAGAAGAGGAGGAGGGGGTGGAGGAAAAGTAGGAGGTAGTAGAATATGGGGAGGTGTAGGAAAGAAGAGGAGTTGGAGAAAAAGAGAAGGTGAACGAATAGGGTAAGTTTAGGTAGAGGAGTAGTAGACAAAGTAGAAAGGAAAGCCTTTCGTATCATTAACTCTCGTCCACTCACCAACTCTCTGCAATTTCTCTCTCTTCGCCGCAATGTTGCATCTCTCGTTATTCTATCGCTACTACAATAATTAGTGTTCCTCGGAGCTTTCCCAGTGTATACCACCTCCTCTACGTAGGGTATGTAGTACCCGCCTTGCAACACAATCCCACCCCTACTCTGTGCAACTCTCCAACCGAAGAGTGAAACGCTATTCTCAGACTTTCTTCTATTCAACTGTTCAGCTCTGGAACTTTCTCTCAGAATCAGTCTTTCCCTCTTCCTATGACTAAATTGCTTCAACCTCCGTGTGTCCAGGCATATTAGCTTGAACGTCCCTTAATTTTGGCCCTGTCACTCTTTCAACTCTGGGGGAGGCACTCGCTGCAGGCAGTTATGCCTTTTGTCTCTCTCATTCACATAGAAAAAAAAGGAGGAGGGATAATATATAATATATATATATATATATAGTTAATCGAGGTTTCGGTAATGTTAATTTGGTAAATGAATGTAGAGTAAATTGTATCATTAGTAGAAGGTAATAGAGGAAGAGTAGGGGTATTAATGGAACATAAAAGGTGGTAAGAGGAGAAACGTTTCAGTGGTGGTGAAGAGGGAAGAGAGAGGTGTGTACTATTAGTAGTAATACTGATGGTAGGAGGAGGAGAAGGAAGGATGGGGTGAAACAGTTGAAGTTAAAAAATACAGTAAAGCAGATGAAAGGTGTGTTTGGTACATCACGTACTTGATCAGTGATTCAGTGCCATCTAAGCTTTGGGCCTGAGGGATCCTAGACAATCAACGAATGCACTCTACGGACATCGATACCCAGGTTTAACTGACCTTTATGAGCGACTCACGGGGATCCAATGTGTGTGTGTGTGTATATGTATGTGTGTGTCTGAGAGGGTGGGGGGCTCATTCACTTAGTACTCAAAATGATATGTATTTAGAGGTGATGGTTGAATCTATTACGATTTTTTTTTCTCGGAAATCTTGTCTTCCTGAAGGGAAAGGTGCACGCTTCACAATGACCTATGCTTCATAAACGTGGCTGTTAAAACGGATGATCGCAACAGAATGGAACATAACGAAATAAGAATGTTGAGATGGATGTGTGGGCCTAAACTCCAATGAGGAGTAAGGAGACAGCTAGATATCAGGAGTATCAATGATGAGATGCGCACAAGCAGGCTTAGATGGTTTAGGCATGTAAAGTGGATGGATGAACTAATCTGGATTAAAGGATGAAAGTCCGTGAACGTGGAGGGAACTGCACCGAGTGGTAAATTTAGAAAGACTGGATCAGAACTTATGCTCTGATCTCGAATTTTAAAACCTGACAAGTGAAGCAGCTCTGAATAAGGCTGCCTGGTGTGCTGCCATAAGGACGTGAAACTTAAACTGCACTTCGTATAGAACACTAGGTCTTTACAAATATGTATGTATTTATGTATAAATCTTGTTCATAAACAAACTGATCCCATAATCTGCTAGAGATAATACGAAAGTAAAAGATTAAGAAGTGCTAAACTCTGTTGAAGAAAGAATGTGGAAAGGAGAGGAAGAAAGTCTGATAGTAGAATCTATAACTTATAGTGGAGTGGACATTTTTAAAACATCTGATTAATAAAGAGCTTAGAGAGAGAGAGAGTGAGAGAGAAGGAAAGCGTGGGAAGTGTGCGAGAGCGATGGCAGTCAAGATGTGAGAGGCATGTGTGATGGCCGCCGGAGAGAGAGAGAGAGAGATTTAACTGTATGTATATTATTTACTATACCAATTATATGCAAGATGCATAAGATCATTAACCATAGGTTAATTTATTCTAAGTTTTATTATTATTTTATGTGTTTCTTATTTAAGTTACTTTACACAACACATTAACTACTAGTAATTACCCCTCGGTGGGAGGGGACTACACAAGATTTAGAGACGAATTCCCTACCCCCTATCCCTGCGTATGGTAAGAGGCGACTTATTGGCCGACTTTTTCAGGACCGTGACAGAAGCGGACGGTCTTAAAATTTCCCTGGAAAGGTAGTCTACCCTCCAACTTTGGTCCCTTTAGGACGACGGCGAATAGGGCGCCGCTCAACCACTTACCAGTGGTTGTAAGGTCGTCAGGGGTCCACAGCATTTAGCTGTGGGGCGAAATGGCTCTTACGCCCCCCCCCCCCCCCCCAATTCTGTCCAACCTTCGGTGCGCCTGGTTCTGGATACGAGTTGCTTGCATCTTAATTGCCTGATTCATCGGTGTTGTGATGACTCCCAAAACAGGATAGATTCACCATGGAGGGTGTGTGAGCCTGACCAGACTGCTGGAGGTGTTATGAAGGATTGGCTAAGAGTCATTAGTCAGCTGGGTGCTACACAACAACAACTATAGGTAGCGCTAGTAAACTTGACAATAATCTTGACTCCTGAATTTCTTGTAACTCTAAAGGAATGAAAGCAATCGGGCTGGCGTTTCTATCATTTAGGGAAGAGTCCACCTCGAAATAGGTGTGGATATTTACAGCCAGTTTGCTCTAGGCCCTTTTGATTTACAGAGTTCAGGGATTAAGATTATTGTCAAGTTCGTTGGCACTACCTATACTAGTAATGTGAGGGAGGGAGAGGGTAGCAGAATTGAGAACCTTTTCAAGTAAACAAAAATTAAGTAAAATACGTCAGGTGGGATTATTTTGGGTGAGATAGAGTCAGGTGCGAGTAAGAGCGGAAAAGAAGTTAAATTTAAAAATACTAGAAATATATATTGTTTTCATGTGCCTTTTAAATGTGCATCTCTGAATATTGCAATTTGATTTTGGTGTTCGTGGATATATATATATATATATATATATATATATATATATTATTTTTTATGTGGGGAAAGTTCTAATATCTCCCGATTTGTTGAGATAGCGAACAAAATCTTTAGTAATTATGACCTGCATAGGGATTGGCAATATATTTTTATAGGGTGCTTTAAAAGCTACATTGGATTACCAATATGAAATTTTTCTCAGAAATAGTTTACAGCGCAACCGGAAATTAAGCCTCAATACTCCACCAGAGTGGAGATACGGAAAAGGTGGTGTGAGGAGGCTCTAACATAATATTTAAGTTAACAATAAAAAGTGGTGTGAGGAAGCTCTAACATAATATTTAAGTTAACAATAAAAGGTGGTGTGAGGAGGCTCTAACATAATATTTAAGTTAACAATAAAATATTAAGGTGAAAATAGTGGGTGAAAGAGGAAATATGAAAGGGAGGGCATGGAAAGAAAGTAACAATAACAATAAGTTACGTAAGGTATTGATTATGGTAGCTTATGATAGGTTAAGGTAAGTTAATTTTATTTACTCTAAGTTAGATTTCGTTTGGTTAGGTTGGAGCCTCTGTTCCCAATGGTAAAAGTGACTTATAGTGTGTGAGAGTCTGCAACCACAGGCTGTCAGGAATGCTAACAGAATAATAACAGTCCACAAGCACTCCTCACCATACACACAACTTTAATACGACGAAATAATACACCATGTTGATTATGCAATAGGATCCTTCAATCTGAAGAAAAACTTTTGCCAGATTTAACCAGATGCTCCAATTATTGCAATAAAATGTAAACAAGACTAGGAAGGGTGTCAGTTTCTTAAATTATTTCTCGATTGTTCATGAAGTTATCAGATTTTTACAAAAGTCATCTTAGAAAGTCTTTATCTATATTGTATTAATTACCATTGAGCGGGTGACTTCCGCGGGTGTTAGAAAGCCCCTGCACATGTAATAAATGTAACTGCTAATGCACGGCTTATTATTGGGTATATGGCGGGTGAGATGTGAGCCGTTTTTCTTGTTATTTCTTATTTCGTTTATGTTCAGTTTATGTTATTTGTTATACCAGGTTTTTACTGGGGTTGTATTGATTTTATAAGTAGGTTCTTACTTGACTGAAGAAGACTAGAACACACAAGAACACAAACACAAAGGTAATAGAGGATAATATAACACAGAGTACAAACATAAGTTGTTGTTGTTGTTGTTGTTCCCCAGGCTGCCTGGCCGAACAGCCCCAAGGTCCCGAGCAAGGCCAAGGCCATAGAGCGCCCCCACAAAACCCTCCCTGCTTACCACTAACAAAGCCTGGGTGACCGAAGCCACTCTAAGGCAGGGAGCTGAGGAGGGCGCGGAAACGCCCGGGAAACCAAAGCCCCACCCAAGGCCCTGTGCCCCTCAGCAATTATGAAGGGAAAGTTGAGGGGCAAGGGAAAAATGTGACGCTTTGGCTCCCAATCTGCCAACTTTTAGGTTGGCAGTAGGGAGGTCGATCCACGGAAAAGACGCCGTCACTTGAGATCTAGAAGATATATAAGTAAGAGGAACAGTCAGAGTAAGCTATGGGTATGGCAGAGATCGCTCAGCTCTCACTCTGATAGACCAGCCCATCACCACATGACTAGAACCCAATCCTCTCGGCATCAGCTAGGAAAGGCCCTAGAAAGCCGCCTTTGGCGGAGGGATAGCTCCCCTATTTCAACTCCTTTCGGAGTTGGGCACCCGCCCAACATAAGTTATTCTTATTCACACAAAATCATGTGGTTAGAGGTGCAATGTTACATAAGACAGGGATAGGTTTCAAATAGCAGCACGATCGAGGATCCTCTAGGCGTCTCAAGGGGAAGACACAGGCAGGTTCTGAAGATCTGTGAAGACGTTGCTGCCTGGTATTCCCTACGACGTCCTGGTCCATGGGGGTGGTCCTGTCGTGTGATGGTGACAGAAGTTAGGGGAAGGTCCTCATTGAAGATCTCTAAAGACTGTAGAGGTGAGGGTCTTACATGAAAAACGAGCCGTTACACTAGTGTCTTACACTCTCGTATCATGGGATTAAAGTAAGAGCCGCTTCACCAGTGTCTTACGCTCTTTCTTACAACCCAGACTTAGACTTCAGCAGATAGGTGAAGACTTCCTTGAAGATCTCTGAAGACTGTAGAGGTGAGGGTCTTACATGAAAACGAGCCGTTACACCAGTGTCTTAAGCTCTCGTATCATCTGATTAAAGTAAGGAGCCGTTTCACCAGTGTCTTACGCTCTCTCTCACAATCCAGACCTAGACTTCTATTTGAGTCTCTAGAGGAACTTATATGATGGAATCTTGGGATTGTTACGAATACGAGCCATTACACCAGTGTCTTATGCTCTCGTATTGTAAGGACTAAGTAGGGAGTTGTTACACCAGTGTCTTACACTCTCCACTACAAGTCCTGACTGAGAAGGAAGCTGTTTCACCAGTGTCTTATGCTCTTCCAACCAGCCTTCCTATGTTTGTGAGTTTACTAGAACTATAGCGCTCACTCCGTGTGGCATACTCTAATTGTAGTAAAGTCCCGTACCAAGATAATGTAAAAATGTTAGGTGGCCACCAGTGTGGTCTAACAAAGATACGAGCAAATCCAAGGTACCTCCGAGAAATGCGTCGAGTAGTTCCACCAGTGTCTTGCTCCCTCAAGGCAATTTCTCGGTATAGATAATCCCAAGTCTTCCAGATATCTCTCAGCCAGTGCCTATAAGATATCTTTCCAACTGTGCCACTTCTGGATTTGGCTGGGGATGTCTTACCAATTCCGTCGTTCCTTCCGGCTGCGCATCTCGGGTCTATAAGGGCGATTGTGCGCAGAGGAGGGTGTGTGTCGACGGCGGTAGCCCTTATCAGAATCTGCGCCACGGCGGTGGTAAGTCTCTGGGCAAGATGGGCGCGTGGTGGTTTTGGATTTATGGAGGGTTTTCCCCCCTGTGTGTTGTGGTTGGCCTTCCTTGGTTTTACTGGTGGTGTTGGAGGTTATCCTTACCGTTAAGTCTTTTCCAGGTGTCGGGGAAGTGGCGAGGTGATGGTAGCGACCCGAGCCTGCCGGGGTGAGGAGGCTCTTGTGTCCTCTTGTCTCGGCGACGTGGTGACAGGAGTTGTTTTTATACTGGTGCTTCCATTTCCTCCTTTGTTTTTCTCCTCTTTCTCATTATTTACATTAACCTTCTAAGGCTCCAATACTTGCTTTGCATATTCGTGAAGGGTGTTCCTAAATGCACATATACATTATGAGCGTATTGGTGACTTCAAAAATTCGGTAAAAGTAAGCCCAATATGCTATTTGAGTCAAATTCTGGCAGAGAAAAGTGTCGGATATTTGTCACAATGGCAAACATTTGACAACACTGCTCTCAGCCAACATTCCACTCCCGAGATGTAGAAAGAGTGAGAGTTTCTCGGTCTATGTTCGTCAGTGAGGCGAAGGTGTCCCTCTCGATCCATTTAAAGATGGCGGATTTATCGGTTGGACTACGGTTATGTGTATTGTGTATATATTATAATTATCTAATATACTATATGATAGGGCTATAATAATGTCTTTGAATAGTTTATTTTTACTCTATGTTATTGTATATAATGTTAGCTAACATCTGTGCAGGCCTACTGTTTGAAGGTTTTTAAAGAAAAAACCCTTATAATTTTTTTTTTTTTTTTTTTATCAGCCAACGAATACCCCTTGATAAATATTCATACAAAATCAAATATTAGGAGTAGGGTCTTAGGGATTGTTTATGTTCATCTTCACACCACTATCTACACCACTATGCACCACCAATATTTATATCTTTAATACACCTTCCCAGAAAATTAATCGACAATAACGAACGGTACAGTACACAGCTCCCAGTCTGAAGTCGGCAGTCGTATACTTTACTGCCATTATATTCATATAAAACAACTGTTGATGATAGACAAAATCCGTGTTAATTTTTTGAAAGAGCGGGAATAATACTAGTCGTTTCATATATATATATATACCATGTTGTCATTGAAAAATCGGAGATATTACGGTGCAAATTGAACTTATGTTGCATAATATGTTTTTGTTTTAGTTAGCTAAGGTAAAATCGATGTATATATTATAGGTTTGATTCCCGAAGGGAAGTAGAGAAAACCTAATATTTAGTAGGGGCCCCAGAATCATTGATGATGTTGCCTATTAGTATAATATGTCTCCAATCAACACCACGTCAGTCGTTTGAATCAACCGCCGCGAGGAAGAAAAAGAGTCATCTTCATAAGTGCAACGCTACTTCTCTTATGGTGTCGTCATAGATCGGGTACCCACTAAGAAAAAACTTTCGTAAAAAATAAGAGAGTAAAAAAGGAAAAATGTAAACACTTAATCACTGTTATCAACAAGCTTCCCACATTCGGTGGATTTTCTTGTGTTGTGGCTTCTTACCACCTCTCGCCAAGTGCACAATTCGTCCTTCACTGATATATCAAGATAAAAAAACTCAAAATATCACGCGAATGGGAAGGGGATGGCTGGGGGGGCCCTCATCGTCGATGATTCCGGGGCCCCTACTAAATATTAGCTTTTTTCTACTTCCCTTCGGGAATCAAACCTATGATTTAATAGTGGCCCCTTCATCATTGACGATATTGCCTGAATTCCAAGACTGGAGGGAGACATTCGCAATAATATCGTATCCTCAGTAACCGCAGGTCGTAAGTCAAGAATCTTCATAACAGGAAAAGTATTTTATTGTTGTATGCATACAATATAAAAGATATAAAATATGAAAGAGTGTGAGCAGTACGTTGCTTCAAAGAAGCCTGCTCCAACAACTTAGTCCTCGTACATGAGGTGTTTGTTGTAAAACGTGATACCTAGATTTAATACAAAAACCCCTCATCACTTTTAACCCGGAACCTGGGCTGAGCTCGGCTTGTTCTGTAGGTCCATTTATTGAGTCACTTTGACCAATACCAATACTTCTCAATCTAGTGCAGACTAGCATAGAAATTCTAATTCCGTATATACAATTAGTGTAAACAATTTTTATTATTTATAAAATACATGAGCTTTAATTAAGCTTTTCAAAAACATAAAATGATTAAACTAGTTCTAATAACTAAACAATTTTTCCCTCAAGCTTCTTAGCTCGTATACATATATTTGGGCTTGGCCATGCCTAACCTGCCCTGCATGAACTTGTAATCCTGCGGAAGGGGGGTTCTCCTATGTACTTGGATCCACCTATCCCCCCCCCCCTTTTTATAAGCCAAAATGGGCGTACACATCACAGTACTAGTGCCTAACGTCTGCAATACAAGTAAAAAAGCCCCCCCCCAAAAAAAAAAGAGAGAGTGCCTTCATTCGGATCTCGAGAAAAAGAGGTTGGGAATAACTGAAAACCGGATTTCTAAAAGAGATAAACACATGCAATTGATGTTCGCTGATCACCACCGACTCTAGCCAAAGAGGCGTAGAGTGAGCACAATGTAAATACAAAGATTAAACTTCATAGCACCAGATAATCAGCCGGCTATACTAGTTTGTCCGCCGGGGGAGGGGGAAAGCCATAAAGTGTTGTGACGTTAACCACTCCGTTAGAACTGCATGGCTTGTCCTACAGTGACTCGCTAGGATCGCCAGGGCAGTGGATGTGGCTACAGTTGATGTATTGTTGTGTGCTTTATTTCATATGAAAGCTTGTGTCATGGGCAGTCCAGAAAGGCTCTTTGTTTTCACCCATGTCAAGGCTTTATATATTTAATTGCAAAGTATATGTTTTATCATTAAGTAGTAATGATAGGAGTTGAGAGAGAGAGAGAGAGAGAGAGAGAGAGAGAGAGAGAGAGAGTAGAACAGAGTGTCGTGAGGCGGGCAGTGTTTTGCTATACTCGATGACGTCATAGCTGGCTGGCCTCGGGGATTGGTTAGAGGAGTTTTTTACCATGCTTGATGACGTCATGTTTAGCTAGCTTCTTTAGCATTGGCTAGAGGACTTGTTACCGCTTTCCCACGCGGTTCGAACTAGTGCTAGTATATATACTGCTCTCTGGCCACTCTCTCCCTCAGATCTGGTTTCTAGAACGCATCCCTCTTATCCCTTTGATACCTGTCTCCCTACCTGCACCTGACAACCTTTTCCTCTGCCTATCTCTCTCATTTTCCATATCTTTCACCACCTTTTATTAATATTATACCCCCTCTGGTTAACTCTGCAAAATCAGCTTCATGCTGGCCAGTTGTATTGTGCGTTAAGGTCTTATATAACCCATGTATGTTTAGTTGTTAAGATAAGTTGATCACGAAGCATTGGTTGGCATTCATATTGTTCAGTACCGCTTCCTATAATTATTAGTGTTCTGCTGGATTAGATAATGCTAGACTAGGAGTCTGATACTATAAGGTATTGTTTCCGATGAGTGCTGGCTTTAGTTAAAAGCTGCACGACATACCTGAGAACTGGAGTTGATTGGGTAAATTCTAGTCTGTGTGCCATTGAGAATAGAGCATGCACGAATGAGGGCTTTTTGCCTATACCATTCTGCACTGTTCTAGGCTCGGTTGTTTGTCTTTGAGGTACGCCAGGAGAACGCTTAATACTTCGGTATTAAGGTTTCTCAAGAGAGCTACCCTTCCCTATAACGTAATATTTGACGCACAGACTTGAGATTTGCACTAGGCTATGCGGCATGCCATGCGCACCAGTATCTCGTATCATTGACTCTAGCTAGACTTTATCAGTCATAGTAGACATTAAGTATATTAAACCAATTACTCTTTTTATGCATACCCGTTTATGATTACACATGCATTTCGCAGCCTAGTTTGATGTATTGAGACACAAACGACTTAGGCTCTTTTTGTTGATAGGAATACTGCATTGTCGTGGTGATTATTATTATTGTTGTGGCGTTTAGGATATTCTTGGCTCCGACTGCATTATATCTGCCTTTTTGTGTGCATAGCCTGCACGAGCATTGTTCCGCTGCCTGCCTTTTTGGGTTCCATTTCCGATTCGAGCATCTTGATAGCATCTAACATTTAAAGAAGATTCCTTGTTGGTGTTGAAGGACTTTAGTGCACTTTCTTTCATGCAGGAGTGCCTGACATTTATTGATTAAAGTAACGTAAGCTGTAACTTCTCTTACCACCTTACTTTGCATACCATAACCAAGCACCTTCGGTTATAGGTAGTAATAGGCTGTTTTCACATAACATTAAGCCTAGAGTAGACGCACATTTATGGAGAGTTTGATAACCTATTATTGCATATAGAACTCTGGAGAGTATTTGTGTTCTTTGTTCACTGAGAATATACATCAGAGGTTGGATCTAGCGCTTTCCGTTGTAGCATATATGCCATTACTAGTCCAATGAATAAGAGCCCTGATATATTTAAACTTCAGTCGTAACAAATGGCGACCTTATCTAGGATTTGGTGAACCTACATTTATTAGCAGGGAACATTTGTTGTTTTGGGGAATATTTTGCGGGGATCAGCAAGAATATTTTTTTTTTGCAACATAGCCCTTGAGTATTTCCGAGAATTTTTGTGTGTATATTGAGGTATAAGAGTTTGGGGTGCTTCTTTTCTGAATATTGAGGTGGGAAATTTTTGTGAGCATCATGTCTTATACCGGATCGGAGGAGAATGGAGACACAGTACGTAATGTCGAAACTGAGGAACAGCAGTATGATGAAAGGGTTAATCAGGTGAGTTCACCTAGGATGCTAGGATATTTTTGCAATGGCCTGTTACTGCCGAGCGGTTGGAGGGTATGGATCGGTACGGCCTCCAATGCCTGGCCACAGCTATCGGTCATGCGGGTACTAGCAGCATGACCAGGGATAACTTGATAATGTGTGTACTGGGCGGGGTGACTGGTGAGCGAGATGGGTTGAGTGCTCAGAGCCCTTCGGCCATGCTTCCCCTGCACTCGACTCCCAGCCATCCCAGTAGTTTGCCGACCCCGGGTACGCTTCCACAGTTGGGTGGTGACTGGCAGGGTGGGTTGCCCCTGGGGGGACCACCGGTAATTTCAAACATTGTAGCACCTTCACCTCCTCAAGGGTTAACTCCAGAATTATTGCTTCAGCTCGAATTAGCTAAGATTCAGCAGCAAATAGAATTAGCCAAGATAGAAGAGAGAAAAAGTCACCAGCAACAAAGGGCAGGTGAGCTTCAGCAGCAAATAGAGCTAGCAAAAATCCAAGCTGAGTCGACTAAGTACTGTGCCGACAGGGACGTAGAGAAGTCGCGAGTAGAGACAACGGGACAGCGACTTGGGGCTGGTAACCGTGCTCATGATCAATCTCTCTCGCACTTATTGAAACTGGTTCCGGTGTTTGATGAGAGTGGGGTAACAGAATTTTTCGCACGCTTTGCGAACACCAGTGGCCAGAGAATAAATGGGCAGCACTTGTATTCTCTAGATTAATAGGCAAGGGTCTTAAAGCCTACGATGCGTTACCTTTGGAGTCATGTATTGTGTATGAGGATCTCAAGGAGGCTGTCCTGAGGGCTTACGAACTGCAACCAGAAACGTACCGTTTGAAGTTCCGGGGTGTAACTAAGGGAAGAGATAGCACCTTTTTGGAACACGCCCGGGACTTGTCCGATGCTATGGGGAACTGGCTCCGATCTGAGAAGGTAACAACATTTGATGGAGTTAAGCAGTTAATGATGTTGGAGCAGTTCTTTAAGAGCACGGGCGGTGATCTAACTTTGAACTTAACCCTCTCACCACGGAAGAGCTCTTGAACGCCCATAAAAAAGCATATAACAGGTACCCGGAAGGGCTCTTGAACGCCCAGTGGTTGAAAGCCTGTGAGCTTCGTGTGCGAGGCGTCGGTCCGACGCATGTAAACAACAGCCGGCTGGACCGACGCCCCGCATCTCCGGCCACAAGAAGGAGAGCGTCGCTTGTTCGTGTGTGCCTGTATGTTGTTGTTAAGTATCGAAAAGTGGTGTAAAGTGGCTGTTTTGGCCATAAAGTTATCTCTAATGAAATCATCATCACAGCTCAACCAGTTGACTTAAAGAGCTCTACTTAATGCCATTCTACAGGTAAATAACACAGCTACGCTTGGGGATGTGCGGGAAGCAGTCTGATTAACGAATATACGGTAGCCTAGCCTAGACATTTTTCGGCCAAAACACCCGGGTTTCGAGGACTATATATATAATACATAGCCGGGGCTGGAGGGTTAAAGGAAAAAAAACCAAGAACTCTAGTAGAAGCAGCAGAAATGGCTGATCTATGCGGGTCCTCACAGAAGTACGATGCAAGTGCTAAGGACCGTTATCCTCCCCCTCCCCGTAGCAACGACACATTTAAACAAAAGAGCAATGAAACTAAAACTGAATCCCAACCTAACACCACGCCGTATAAGAAAAGTCAGGGGCCTTTTACATCACAGTATAAGCCGAAACCGAAATTTATGTGTTTTAAGTGCCACAAGGAGGGTCATAAAGCAAATGAGTGCCCAAGTCGACCTCCTCCGGCAACCGTGTCTTTTGCTCACGGCATTGGAGTGTTCAAGAGGACATCGGAGTTTGTTAGAGGTAATTCTTCCGAGGTAAATACACTGCCAGTGCAGAAGGATCCGGAAGGCTTATTCCCTGTCCGTGATGCCTTTAGTGACCACAGGGGACTCGGTTGTGTGGAGTGGGGGGGTAGAATACATGAGGTGAGAATTTTGCGTGACACTGGGGCATCGCAAACATTGTTGAGGAATTTCACTGGTAAACCTGTAAATACGGCGCGGGTGGTTGTGGTTCAGGGAGTTAATGCAACAAGGTCATACCCGCTTGTAAGAATGAAGATGGAAGTTGATGGTGTGACTCGTGACCTGGATGTAGGAATTGTGGAGAAGTTACCTGTTGGGGGCGTCGACCTCCTTCTCGGCAATGACTTTGCGGGGCCTACTTCTGAGGCTCCACCCTTAGTCGTTGCCGAGAAGCCGGTCGACGTGAGTAGGGAGGAGCAGGAGTGGGTTGAGAAGTGTCAGGTGCAACCTATGGCGTGTGTTGTCACCAGATCTCTTGCATCCAGGGAGTCACATTCTGTTCAACAGTCTTTAGACAAGCGGAGGAAAGGTACCGAGAAGGGGTTGAAAGTTGATGCGGTTGAGAGTTTAGTATCAACGGACATTCTCGGGGACTCATTATTAGGACCAATTTTCGAGTCTGGAGAAGACCCATTAACTGTTAGTAAGAAGTAAGACTGTGCATCATGGGCTTAAAAAGACGAAGAGACAGCAACGATACACAGAGAGAGAGCAACGGGAGGCTAAATTCAGTGTAGGAGGGGGGCATGAGTTGTTTCGCAAACACTTAGATAAGCTTGCTCCTTCGGACATTCGTAAATTGCACTTAGAAGACCCGGAGGTTCTTGAATGTGGTAACGGTGCTGTCGAGTTGGAGGAGGACAGTGATGCACAGTCGGGAGATTTTTTATTCATAGATGGCATACTGTACCGGCGATTCCAAGATCCGCAGAGGAATTAGGAGCAGGGTGCCAAAACAGAAATTATCCAGTTCTGGATCATTTTTCTAAGCTTACAAGGATCAACTTTGCGCGGCGTTTGCGGGGGGCGCAGCCCCCCGCTACATAACAGGGGGTCCGGAGAAATGTTGAGATGTGAAGGTAAATATACGCACAATACATGCTCAAAATGTATTAAAAGGAATGAATATTGTAAGTAAAAGGGATGTTATGTATGTTTACTGGTGTTTAATCAGGATACTAGGGGAGCTGGCTGCCTGTACTTCAGTCTCAAAGAGATTCACTTCAGGTTCACTAATATAGGCATTGAAAACAGGTTTTTAAATTATTCTTAGCAGTCCCTGTTTTAGTTTTGTAACTTTTGTCCAATAAAGATTTCATGTATATTTGTTGTTGCATTCCAAGAACTATTACATACTTAATTTATATCCTTTCATATGATACATGAGTTACTATAGAGTACTGGTTAAAATACATACCGGTACCAAGTTTCAAGAATAAACTTTGATTAGAACATTTGTTTGTCTATTATTTTCCCTGGGCCGAGTAAAAAATACCTGGGTAGGCTATTCCCATCTCGGGTTAAGTACAATCAGTAGGAACGTAGAAACTTACTTTAATTTTCACAACTTTAAAAGCCTCAAGATTCTGCGAGGCTAATTCCGAAAATATTCAATCAAGTCTCCGTTACCCCCATGAAGTCAGGTTATAGTAATGACAAGACATACCAATAATATATGTTAGTTAGCGGGTGTGTGGACTGTGGGGATAGTGGCAGCCCCCACTTTGGACACTAAGACTAAGTAAAGTTAGGTTAGGGTAAGGTAATGCAAATTATCTACTCATAACATGATAAACAATTGAACAATAAACTACTGTACTATATTCCTTGAAGAAATAAAAACAAACAATTATACATAAGGCTGCGGAAAGATTCTTTAGTGATACCCAAGTCATGGCCGGGATTCCGGGAAATCTATAAATGCACTGTAGGCGGTAGGCCTAGCTGCTGGTTGTACACTTATTAAATTGTACCGGTAATCTGGCTAAAAAGTTACCGGTATACAAAATGAGAACATAGAGGCAGGGTGCAGATCCCACTTTGGACACTAAGTTTGGACTTTAGTTAGGGTAAGTTATTGCAAATCTTCCACTCATAATATAAACTACAATAAAATAAGATACCAGTAGATAAGATACTACTGTAGCCTATTCTGCCTATAGCCTATACCTTGAAAACAAAAACAAACGGTAAGACTGCGAAAGTATTCTTCAGTGACAGGTCTACCCCTATAATCCCACGGCATGATGGCAAACTGTTATTGTCATAGGCTATAGCCTAGCCAGGGTGTCGAATGACGCTGTTTTTTTGAGTGATAACACAAATTAACTTTCTGTATAATGATAAACAAAAATTAATCCTAGCCTAGGCCTAGCCTACGTATTTTTATATTATTATTTTAAAAGTTAGACATCTAAAATAGGCCTAGGCTTAGGCCTACTGTGTTCCAAAACTCAAGAGTAGCCTAGGCTAGGTTAGCCTAGCCTAGCCTTACAAAAACAAAAAAAAATACAGGAATGTTGGTCTAGGCTAAGTTTAATATACACTTCCCAGGTCATTTTAACAGTTCTATTGCTTCTATATATCATATAATACACCATAGAGTAAGTTTTTAATAACTAGAAAAAAAGGTCATCTTCTAAATAATTACCATAACTGAGGACCTTCGCCGTTCCCGGGTTAAGAGTGGGCTCTGAGTCTTAGCCTACCAGAACCAGATTCCCAGCTGCCTAGCTAACCTTATTTTTTACTGTCTTTAACCTCAAATCTTCCTTGATCTTCATTAGCCTATCAATACATTATACATAGCCCCACTAGTGGGGCAGTCCTAAGATTGTTGGATAATGGGTTATCCTAAGCCTAATATGCCTAGCCTCAGCCTAGGCTACTAATTTCTGCTTCAAATCATCATTATCATCATAGGCCTAGGCTTATCTGAAAAAATAATATGCTTGGCTACTTACAAAATCGCTGTTTGGTGCTTGCTAGAAGTCAGGTTTATCCAAAGTATCACCTTGAACTTATACCTTATATATAATGAGTTCCCCAAGATTAATATGCACAATTTTAGAATGTGTAGGGCACATTACTTCACATGAAGTCAATGTTATATTCCAGCCCCTTAATTCACTATTTTTCCACAAATATATCGGTAAATAACAGCTAACACATTTCTAAGTGTTCCACAGTTGATTGGCGGCAAGCTAATTTGACGTCATCATTGGATTATTCTCGGAAACACCACAATGGAAAACATAGCTGATATTGGTTCGTTGTTTTCCATTGATCCAACCACATATATACCCCTGAAAAACCAATAATTCATCATAAAATCGTACTAATTTATAGCTTACCTTATGCCTCAAGGTCTTGCGCTCTTTGTCAAACACATAAAATTTATATTCATTCACTATTTTTAAGAAATTAGAGACCCCATAAAATTAACACATACGAACAAATATCGTGTATTTTGCGGGAGTTTAACTGGGATCAGATCAGATCAGAAAACTAACATTCAAACTTAAATTAATATTTTACATTATTCATTTCAGTGAAATTCAGTCAATATATTAAACACATGGAGTAGTTTAGTTAATATATACATAGTTTTAGATAAATACCTATTATTATCCTTTAATCTACATATTATTGAGCATTCGAGTGCCAATAAAATTACGGTAGTTGTGTTCGTCTTGACTCAGCCTTCGGCGCAATATAACATCGGAGTGTAGGGATACATTGGTTGTTTGTTTGTTTGTTTGTTTTAGCGGACTCTTCTATCCAGGAGTTCGTTCTATGAACGATGGCTGTTTCCTTATTGTAATATATATTTGTTATATTGGTGCTAAAGTCAGTCACCTCATCCGAACCGAACAAGTTGTGTTTTCAGAGTGTAAACAAATCGCTCTCATGACTCGAGTTCTGGATTTATCCGTCTATATTTACATTAGTAGCTGCATTTGGACTTCAATACAGGTGATATATAATAGTTCTAAGATCATAGCCAATGTAGAGTACAGTGTAGAGCAAAGCAACTATCGTTTGATGAGTGTAATGTAGAAATAGAATGGCAGGTTTAGCGGGGTTCCCGGCCGCCCCGGGACAGTCACAGGCTCTTAGCCTATTTCAGTATCAATATTTTTTCAGATGTTAGGTTCGGGATCACGAAGAAAATGGGCGAATTTTGGCACACTGGTCAGGAGAGGTAGACCAGCTGGTCGTGCCAAGGGTTTGCAGGGAAAGCCTACTTAGGTTGGTCCATGATATACCACTGGCGGGACATCTGGGTGTCCGTAAGACGGTTGCAGCCTTGGGGAAATTATTTTGGTGGCCTGGTCTGAGAGCACAAGTTGTGTCATGGGTGGCAATGTGTGATGTGTGTCAGAAGGTTGGCAAACCAAATCAGAGCATTCCTAAGGCGCCGTTACACCCCATTCCTGTCAGTGGGCCTCCCTTTAGTAAGGTTATAGTGGATATGGTTGGCCCCCTTCCCCCTACAAGTGCCGGAAACAAGTTTCTCCTGACCATCATGGATGTAGCAACAAGGTACCCTGACGCGTACCCTATGAGAAATGGGTCAGCGAAGATGGTGGTCCGAAACTTGCTAGTGTATTTTTCCCGGTATGGTTACCCGCAGGAGATTCAGTCAGACCAAGGATCCAACTTCACTTCTAACCTCTTTGTTCAAACTATGCAGCAGCATGGGATTGTTACGGTTGTGTCATCTGCGTATCATCCGGAGAGCCAGGGTGTGTTAGAGCGATGGCACTCAACCTTAAAATCTATGCTTCGTTGTTATTGCTTTGAGAATGGGAAAGATTGGGATCTTGGCCTGCCATATGTTTTATTTGCTGCACGGGAGGTACCTGGGGAAAGTTGGGGATTCAGCCCTAATGAGCTCGTCTTTGGACACCGTGTCAGAGGGCCTCTCCATATGGTTAAAGAAATATGGGAGGGTGCAGAAAAACCTTGTTCTATGCTCAAGTATGTCCTCGACAGTCGAGAACGGATGTTGCGCAGTCTGGAGTTGGCTGTCCGTAATTTGACTAGCTCTCAGGCCCTCGTGAAGGACAGGTACGACCTCAAGGTTAAACTCAGGGAGTTTCACGTTGGTCAGGAGGTGTTGATTCTACTGCCCCTTGTAGGTCACCCCTTATCCGCGAAGTACACTGGTCTTTATAGGGTGGTTGAGTGAGAAGCTATCGGACCTGGATTACTTGGTAGCCACAACAGACAGACGGAAGCGCAATCAGTTATGTCACGTTAATCTCATGAAGGAGTATGTGAGGCACCCCCCTGAGCCTCTCACTGTGCCTGTGATGACGTTTAGCAGTCAAGGTGGAGAAGGAGAACGGGACAGTCAAGCTCAGGTGGAGGATAACTGGGATCATCATGTCTCTGTGAACCAGTGGGCGGGGAACACGAACCAGGCGGCTCAGGAAGCGTTGCAACACTTACCTGAGCATCAGCGTGTGGCTGGGGAGCGCCTGTTCGGTTCATACCCCTCTGTTTTCGCGGAGCACCCAGGCCTCACTACCCTAGAGGTGCACGACGTGGACGTAGGAGACCACCCCCTTTCAAGTCAGTTCCCTATAGGGTGCCCCCTATTAAACTGCCGGCCCTCCGGGCGGAGTTGGAGTATATGTTAACAAGGGGGCTGATTGAGAAGGGGGTGGTGAAGTGGACATCTCCCGTCACGCTGCAACCAAAACCGGATGGTAAGGTGCGATTCTGCGTAGACTACAGACGGTTAAACGGTTTGACGCCTACCAACCCATACCCTCTTCCTCGGGTCGACGACTGTGTGGACAAGATAGGCAATGCAAAGTACCTAACCAAGGTGGACTTGGTTAAGGGATACTGGCAGGTGCCCTTGTCCGAACGAGCGAAAGAGGTATGTGGTTTTGTGGTGGATGGTGCTACCTACCGCTGTAACGTGATGCCTTATGGCCTAAAGAACGCACCCACTACCTTTCAGAGTTTGATGAATGATATAACGGCAGACATTCCTAATTGCACAGTATACCTCGACGATGTTATTATCTATGACAACAGCTTTAACCCGTACAGCCCCAGCGACGCGTCTGACGCGTCGGCGATGTATGTAACGCACAGCCCCAGAGACGCGCCTGACGCGTCACCCTAATTGCGCCGACCGTAACCTCAGGTGTAGCCACTCAAGAGGGCTCAGATTTGTATGGGAACTGTGTACGTATCCCACGCAACCGTGCCGATGGTTGAAAACTCTCAAAGTCCACGTGCGTACGCGTGAGCGCGCAATAACCTGTTTTTTTTGGGTAATTGCCTTCAATTTTTTACTCTTGTAAAATACATTTTCGGGGGCTCTGTAGGACCATTCTTCAAGCTTTTTGAGCGGTTTTTCGTGGTTTTTCCTTCATTCCTAACCCATTCGCTATTGTTTCTGGAATAAAACCATTTTTTGAAAACCGGCCGGGTTCTGGTGAACAAACATTACAAAACTAGCCGGGGCTCCACGGGTTAAGAGTCATTGTGAGCACGTAGAACTCCTGTTCAAGAGGCTTAGTGAGGCTGGCTTGGTGGTCAACCTGGCAAAGTGTGATTTCGTGCGGGCGTCCGTGCAGTATCTTGGGTTCATGGTGGGGTTGGGTCAGGTGTGCCCCCCACAAAACAAGATAGCTGCGATTGATCACTTTCCCCGGCCGGCCACCAAGAAGCAGATCATGAGGTTCTTAGGTATGATCGGATACTACAGACGCTTCATTAAGGGGGTACTCTACCGTGCTACTAGCACCTCTGACAGATCTTTTAGCGAAGGATAAGAAATTCAAATGGGCGCCTGAGTGTGAGAAGGCGTTTAGCGTAGTAAAACACCTGTTGTGCACTCACCCGATCCTCAGGGCCCCTGACTTTAGCCTACCTTTCCAACTAGCAACGGATGCTAGTGGTGTGGGGGCTGGTGCCGTCCTTATGCAAAAGGACGATGATGGGCTGGAACATCCTGTTAGTTTCTACTCGAAGAAGTTCAAATCAGCCCAAAAGAACTACTCTGTTGTCGAGAAAGAGCTGCTGGCAATTGTACTTGCACTGAGGCATTTCGAGGTCTATGTTCCAGCCTATGGTCCAGTCGTTGTAATTTCCACAGATCATCACCCTCTCAAGTTTTTGAACCAGTTTCACAATCGGAATATGAGGCTGACCAGGTGGTCGCTAATGTTACAGGAATATAACCTGGACATACGCCATATTGCCGGTTGTGACAACGTGATTGCAGATTGTCTTTCGAGGGTAGATGATCCTGGGTAGATTGACACACGGGTAGCCTCCTGCTTTAGTTTGAATAGTATTTTGCGCTTGGTGCTTGTTGGCTCGCGGTTGTAGCCCAGCGTATTGGGTCGTAAAGCAGGAGTTGAGCGTTTGGTATAGAAGAAAAAACTAGGCTTGCCCCTATAGTGCAGCCAAAATAAACAAATTAAAAACATAAAAATAAAATAAAAACTCTTTCTTTGATAGTTGAATTTTTTCAGTATGTTATAGCAGTAATTCTGAGTTGCACTCCTCTCAGAATGCTGGGCTAGAGAAGCTCGCTCTTGAGGAGCATAACTACATATGATTTAACCTATTGTGTTGGGTAGGGTTGTAATTTTGTAAAATGTTTTGTTGAGAACTGTGCCAGATATTTTACTGCCGCTGGGTGATGGGAAGTAGAGATATAGCATGGGTTCTAACAATCAGATTTTGTGAGCCTTGGGCCTCTGAGAAAAATCTTGGGGGGGGTGTGACGTTAACCACTCCGTTAGAACCGCATGGCTTGTCCTACAGTGACTCGCTAGGATCGCCAGGGCAGTGGATGTGGCTACAGTTGATGTATTGTTGTGTGCTTTATTTCATATGAAAGCTCGTGTCATGGGCAGTCCAGAAAGGCTCTTTGTTTTCACCCATGTCAAGGCTTTATATATTTAATTGCAAAGTATATGTTTTATCATTAAGTAGTAATAATAGGAGTTGAGAGAGAGAGAGAGAGAGAGAGAGAGAGAGAGAGAGAGTAGAACAGAGTGTGGGGAGGCACGCAGTGTTTTGCTATACTCGATGACGTCATAGCTGGCTGGCCTCGGGGATTGGTTAGAGGAGTTTTTTACCATGCTTGATGACATCATGTTTAGCTAGATTCTTTAGCATTGGCTAGAGGACTTGTTACCGCTTTCCCACGCGGTTCGAACTAGTGCTAGTATATATACTGCTCTCTGGCCACTCTCTCCCTCAGATCTGGTTTCTAGAACGCATCCCTCTTATCCCTTTGATACCTGTCTCCCTACCTGCACCTGAGAACCTTTTCCTCTGCCTATCTCTCATTTTCCATATCTTTCACCACCTTTTATTAATATTATACCCCCTCTGGTTAACTCTGCAAAATCAGCTTCATGCTGGCCAGTTGTATTGTGCGTTAAGGTCTTATATAACCCATGTATGTTTAGTTGTTAAGATAAGTTGATCACGAAGCATTGGTTGGCATTCATATTGTTCAGTACCGCTTCCTATAATTATTAGTGTTCTGCTGGATTAGATAATGCTAGACTAGGAGTCTGATACTATAAGGTATTGTTTCCGATGAGTGCTGGCTTTAGTTAAAAGCTGCACGACATACCTGAGAACTGGAGTTGATTGGGTAAATTCTAGTCTGTGCATGAAGCATGCACTTTTTGCCTATACCATTCTGCACTGTTCTAGGCTCGGTTGTTTGTCTTTGAGGTACGCCAGGAGAACGCTTAACCCGGGAGCTGCGGGGAGACTCTTAAGAGTTCCCCCGGCGCACTGCGGGGAGACTCTTAAGAGTCAGAGAAAAAAAAAATCAACTTTTGACATCGAAATTTTTTTTTTTTTTTTTTTTTTTTTTTTTTTTTTTTTTTTTTTTTTTTTTTTGGCCCCTGGGCCATGCAAAATCTCAGTCCTCTACCTCCCCTCCTTCCCCACTTTCCTCCTCTCCTTCAGTTATCACCTATTTTCCCTGTTATTCCCTTATTCTGAGGTATATTTTCGTGCTAACATTAGAAATCCGATTGGAGGGTGTGGTCATCACTGATAGCAAGCGAGTGCAAGAGAGAGAGAGAGAGAGTATCGATCGACTGTGTCTCAGTGGCCTTGGGGGAAATTGGCGGGAAAGCAGATTGCCTCACCCATACATTATACAACTTTTGACCATCTCCTGTTTTTTACCATCCAAACGTTTATTGTTGTTTCAGGTTAATACCTTTATAATCAACCCATAATAGGCGCATATGGATAAGTATTAATGCTATTAATGGCACAATGAATATTTTAGTGACGGAAACACCTCAAATACGTCAGCACAGGGGGACGTTTCCAATTACCCCCATGCGCACTTCAGAGGTTAATACTTCGGTATTAAGGTTTCTCAAGAGAGCTACCCTTCCCTATAACGTAATATTTGACGCACAGACTTGAGATTTGCACTAGGCTATGCGGCATGCCATGCGCACCAGTATCTCGTATCATTGACTCTAGCTAGACTTTATCAGTCATAGTAGACATTAAGTATATTAAACCAATTACTCTTTTATGCATACCCGTTTATGATTACACAAGCATTTCGCAGCCTAGTTTGATGTATTGAGACACAAACGACTTAGGCTCTTTTTGTTGATAGGAATACTGCATTGTCGTGGTGATTATTATTATTGTTGCGGCGTTTAGGATATTCTTGGCTCCGACTGCATTATATCTCCTGCCTTTTTGTGTGCATAGCCTGCACGAGCATTGTTCCGCTGCCTGCCTTTTTGGGTTCCATTTCCGATTCGAGCATCTTGATAGCATCTAACATTTAAAGAAGATTCCTTGTTGGTGTTGAAGGACTTTAGTGCACTTTCTTTCATGCAGGAGTGCCTGACATTTATTGATTAAAGTAACGTAAGCTGTAACTTCTCTTACCACCTTACTTTGCATACCATAACCAAGCACCTTCGGTTATAGGTAGTAATAGGCTGTTTTCACATAACATTAAGCCTAGAGTAGACGCACATTTATGGAGAGTTTGATAACCTATTATTGCATATAGAACTCTGGAGAGTATTTGTGTTCTTTGTTCACTGAGAATATACATCAGAGGTTGGATCTAGCACTTTCCGTTGTAGCATTTATGCCATTACTAGTCCAATGAATAAGAGCCCTGATATATTTAAACCTCAGTCGTAACAGTGTTCCTAGCTTAAGAGGATCATGCAAGACCCATGCAACCACTTGGACGGAAGCCAAGGCTGGCCTTGACCATGTCCTCTCCGCCGGCGTTCGACTGGACATGTAAGAACATTCTGAACTTAAACCTGTACTACTTAAATAAACCGTTTACTACCACTTCGAGGTCAGAGATAGCTCAGGGTCAGCGCGGCTGGCCAAATCATATTAAGGATCGAACACCACTAGTCTAACTAGTGAACTGAAAAGGAATGGAAAGTGACTCCAGTTGCCCTTCGTTAATGATAGTGTCGGAACTACAGAGAAAGTGGGAGGGGGAGCTAACACGCGTGGAAAGCTGTTGGCGAGACTGACAGCAGGTCAGAGAGGGCCCTATAAATTTTGAGGATTGCTAGCCACGCTTAATTTGTCGGGAGTCCTACTTAAGTATGAAATTTTGATTGGCCGAAAACTTGAGCCTTTGTCAGCTCGACCTAGAACGCCATGGTGCACATGCATGAGGAGAACGTGGTAGTAACGAGTGGTGAATTATAAATTTCGAAGAAACTGAATTGAAAGCAAAGGGATGCGAGCATCCATTATGGTTGAAACCTATCATCCGGGGACTGAAGGGAGAATGAGTAGCACACTAAAAACAGGGGGGGGGGGGGTAGAATAACTGTTCCGACCCCGAGTAATGAGAGCATGGGCCTGCTGCTGAGCTGTCCCTGACTCGAGTAGTGGGTTACAATAAAAAACATTCCGTTATGTGGGCACAACTCGAGTGAGTATAGGGAGAGGCAAAACCTCCTGAATACCAATGTAGAGTGAACCTACCCGCCGGGACGGATCCCCTTCACTGACGGCGGGAACTCAAACAAAGGGCCAGACCCGGCATAGCTTAAGATGCCCTCAAAAAACAAATGAACTAGAGAGAACCAATACTTGTCCGCATTGTGCCGCACATAACATACACTGGGGCCGCCCTGGGGATTTGACAAGTGTAACTGAGGAAAAACAGCCCCAGAGGTATAGCCGCCCCCAACTAGAGCACACATATTCACTGAATAGTAATACACCCTACCAAGATCCGGGGTAGCCGCCTGCCGGCGGACGGGTGTATTTTGATCGTAATTTGTCTGAGATGAAGTCAAAGTTAGTGAGAAGCCTTCTCCTTTGCGTGTCCGCCCCGGGGTTAGCGGTGTTTGCATACCTCCCTTGGGCTGGTGATCACGTGCCTACTTTGCCTCACGTTGTATCCCATCCCTTATCCAGAAGGTGGTATCATTCTATACACAGTGCCGGCGAAGGTAGAGCTTCGAGACTCGTTTCCCGGCGTGTGTTTGCTTGTGCCGGCGCAGTCCGGTCGTGCAGAAGACATAAGGTGGCGCAGCCAACCTGTGGGAACAACCACTAATTCCAACCTCGGAACCCTATTGCACTAGCATGGCTGAGGGGGATAGGAGGACGTAGGATGGTAGAAAAAGACTGACTATTAGTCATCTAAACAATATTTCTAGTAGCTGGGGCGTTGACCAACTGTTCGCCGGCAGCTGCACCATTTGGGGAGACCGTTATTGCGGGGTCTCCTCATGCAATTTACACATTACCTTAACATCTCTCTCTGTCTGGTCATCAAAAAGTTTGGGGGTCAAGACCGGAGAGAAAAAAATTCTATAATAAGCATTTTTAGGCAATCCCTGAGCCATACCGAGTCTGAGTAGCTGTCGTGATCTTACTGCCTCAAATAAGGCTGTTCGGATTTTGGTAATAGTACGAGCCGGGGAAGGGAGGAGATATTGTTGAAAAGCTTTGACTAATTCCTCCTTCCGCCGAGGGGGGTCTGGCATGGGTTTAGCAATAGCCAGGGCCGTATCCCTAGTTAATAGGAAACTAATAAACTTTCTATGGGCATTATCTCTTACCAGAAATTCCCGTTGGAGTTCAATAGGTTCTGGAGCAATGAAGGGCAGGGGAAAATCCCCTACTGTTAACTGAGGGGCTATGAGGAAATAAAAAATAGGTAGCGGGACCCCACCCGGTTGTTGTCGTAGCCAGTCAAACTCGGTAATGGGGGGAGGTGGAACTGGGGACAAAGGGTTAGATGTAATATCTATCGCAAATTGCTGAAGCTCCCGATCCCACGTCACCCAAGGGCCATCGCCCACCTCACCCAGATTCAGCTCCCTTTGGTCTCGGTGGGGACCACATCTGTGAAACTTGAGGGAAGGCTCTCCACTGGTAAAGGGAATGACACCCATTAATGCCACAACGTTCATTACAATCAGGGCAAAGAGGGGTGTCTGGGTAAGGAGGGTCCTGAACCGGGGCATCCGGCGGAAAGGGAGTCAGTTGGCCAGGAATATATACAAAATACCGATAATTAGCAGGATTGGGTCTAGCATAGATAGGGACCTGTAACACGTTACCCTGAGCATTTTTAGCTCTAAAGACCTGTCGTCTGTTGACTTCTATTGTCCACTCTACCGGCACTGGGACCTCCCCGTGTGTCGACCTATGCCCTTCCCCTTTTGACAAGGCTGTCACCGGAAGCCAGAGGTTTCCCGGCTCCTTCGGGACTTGGGATTGTGCAAGTAATTGTGGTAAAACTAGGGGGTCATAGCAGAGGAGTGAGGGGTTGGGGGAACAGTAGGGTCCGGCGGAAAACTGGACCGTTGGTTCTTGGTCAAAGAAGGGGACATATATGGTTGAGTGTCATCGGAACCGATAGAACTATCCTGTCGTAGACCTTCAGTCCGGGAAACCACAATAGTGTCAATTCTACTGGAGGGGGACCTATGGGAGGTAGAGGCAAGTAACAAAGCATCCGCCGGCAATCCCTGATTGGGCCGACCGGCGGAAGGGGGAGTTACGTTAGAGGACTGCACATCTGTGAACCCTGGGTTTATTGACGCCGGGGTTCGAGTTGGGGTCAAAGGGCGGACTACAATTTGTTCCGACAACGAAGCTAAGGTCGGAGGCCAAATCTCTTTCACCGTAGTGAGAGGAATCACTGGGATAATCGGCGTAGGGCCCGTAGTCAACGGGCGGATGATTACTCGTTCAGTTTCTGCCCCGGCGGAGGAGGTGGACTGAAGGGGAACGCCTTCATTGACATGAGTAGGATGAGGCATAGGTAAACTCATAGGTGGTCCCAGTGTCTGAGTGGGGGTTTTGCCGCGTTTTATAGCACACTGATGGATCACCTTCTGTAACAAGTCATTTAGTTGTTCAGTCGTAAAACCCGGGGGTTTAGGACGTTTAGGGGGCCTAACCTGTTGGTCTGTTTGTACTAGATTTGCTGTTTGTGACCTAGGACTGGGGCCTAGTGCCTGACTGCTACTAGCTGTGGATGGTTGGCTCGAACTAATGGCTGGCGACTCGTTGTCGCGCGGCGTCGGTGGTTCCTGAGCGACCTTAAGGTGAGACCCAGTGTTACTGGGGACGAAAGCAAAACCTGGATGGACCCTAGATGGTGGATGGGCTGCCGCGTAATGCTTAGTGGTCGTAACCGTGTCTAATGTAAAGGAACAAGGAGACTGAGTAGGATTAAGAGCCCTATCGTCCTGAGGACTGTGTCTGTTAACTAAAACCAGATTGGAACCTTGAAGCCTAACTTGTACAGATTTCCTTATTCTGGCGGTAGCTTGGGGGTGGCCGGCGTCCGCCCCGAGGAGGCCGGGGAAAAACCCCGGCGTTCTTGAGGCGGGCGCCGGAGCCACCGGCTGTGTCACCGTACGATCTACTGTACTTGCGAAGAAGCAGGAATCTCTCTAGTTATCTTAATGCTCCGTGGTGGACTAGAGAGCTTGAGGATTTTGTCCAGCAGAAACTCTGAGCTGGCCGTTCTCCGCAGGCGGCCCGCCGGTGGATCCGGGTGGACAGGTCCATTCCATTCCGGTGACACAGAGCGGCTCCTCTTGGATGGGGGAGAGGAGCTCTGAGCCGATGTTGTGGAGGAATTGGGAGACACAAGGGTCAACAAGGGTATTGGGGGTTTTGTGACTGGGGAGCTATGTGTTCATCAAATGAATATAACTTGACCACCCTTAACAATTCCGGATTATCACATAAAAGTTCTATGTTAGCTACTCGAGAAGCATATGCCGTAAACTTGGTCTTAATTTCAATTAGAGTGAGCAAACAAGATGTATCTTGGCCTGCGAGCCATTCCTCAAAAAGGTCTGAACAGACTGGACATGTGCGAGATGTCCACATGAAAGAAGCTTTGTCTAAGCAGTTTACACACCAGATACACAGTCTATGCGCTGGTACCGGTACAAGAAGGCATGTAGGAGTTGAGCAGATTGTGAACAAGGGCATGATTACAGAGGCTCCTCTCCCCGGCGGGAACGTCGCAGTAGTAGGATGTCCTGGGGGTTGCCTGGAAAGATAAAATGTCCAGGAATCAGTGCTCATAAGGATATACGGAGGGAGCCTCCCGCATCCTATACCCTCGGGGCAGGAAAAAACAGTAGGCCACGGCCTTCCTCTTTATTCCCACCCCTGAGGTTGTGCCACGCCTCCTCCCATGCCCCTTGTAAAACATGAGAAGAGGTGTACACTGCAGAGAGCTAACCCACGACATGGTTCATGGTTGAGTAAGCCAACTGTCGGCGGGCAGCCATGTGCTATAACAAACGCCCTAGCAGCCGCCGGTGCATTTACCAACTGGGCCGCGAGCAACACGGGATAAACCACACAATGTGAGAGCGCCGGCTCATGACCTAGGTCGTAGGGGAATTTGGCCCCCTGGCGGCGGCTAGCTGCGTGTGATTCGAAACAATCGCCATCCGCCGTCAGAACGTTTCAACACTAAGCCGCCGGTAATGACGGAGTAAACTTCAAAAGGGCCAGCGAACACGCCGCAAACATGTGTTACACGGAAAAAAAAAGTTTCCGCCGGACCTGCAAGGTCGCCGGAACGGGGAGGAAGAGGCGCTCTACCTCCCCCCGACATAGCCACGACAAGGGAAAAAAGAGAGGAACCCAGCATACGCCGGCACGGCGGACCGTACCAAAGGCCGCAGAACAGAGGCCGGCGGGTCAAAAGGGGGGACACTCGGAGAAAACACAACAACGAGAGAAACCACCCAACTCTCAAGCAAACCCAGACGTAGGACGCCTCCCAGGACTCCCGGAAAGTGGAACACTAACCAACAGGGAGCCCCAAGAAACAAAGGGGACATAATAATTCACAAGATAAAAATAACGCTACCCCCTAACACTAGATAACCTACAGGCTTATCCAAGAAAGAATTATTGACAGACAACATGAATGAACTATGAGAAAAGAGCCAAAAAGGGCGAAGAGATCGCCCCCGAATGGGGCCTCTCAGCAGGCTCGGACGCCAGAAGATCCCACAGCCACGTGTGACAATCTAAACCTGGCGCGTCTGAAAAAGAACAAAGACAGGATCCCACGACCCTAAGCTGAACTAAGGAACAGCTATCGATAACTGAAAGGAAGCCTCCTAACTAAAGAGAAAGCAAAAACTAAGGCGCATAGCAACAAGAAACACCACGCGCATGGCGACAAAATGAACACAACGAGTAAGCGCCTGAACGTACCCTAATTTAACACTTCCTGCGGGCCAACAATAACACAACCCGTGCTAGTTAGTCTAAACCCTGCTCACTATCTCCCAAATATATACAAATGAGTAAGGACTCACTAGAGGAGAGCGAACGTCGAATGAAGCCGGAGCGCCTACACATGTGTAGGAACTATTTGTGCGCATGGCGAGAGGTGGTAAGAAGCTACAACACAAGAAAATCCACCGAATGTGGGAAGCTTGTTGATAACAGTGTTTAAGTGTTTAAATTTTTCCTTTTTTACGAAAGTTTTTTCGTAGTGGGTACCCGATCTATGACGACACCATAAGAGAAGTAGCGCTGCACTTATGAAGATGACTCTTTTTCTTCCTCGCGGCGGTTGATTCAAACGACTGACGTGGTGTTGATTGGAGACTATTATACTAATAGGCAACATCGTCAATGATGAAGGGGCCACTATTAAATATATATATATATATATATATATTAGGTTTTGATGCTGGAATATAGTAGACTGGGATTTCATATTGCTATGGAGATATAATAGATTGCGCTAAACGTAATTCTTGTGTCTGAAGATCAATCTAGAGTGAATATGTTCGTTATGCATGCATCATTTTTACTCGCTATGTATCAATTTTGAAAATAATCATATAAAATCAGCTATTGATGATAAATAAATGTTGATGATATGTTTAGAATGAGTGCAAAAAACACCTTCTTTTATTTATATTTGTTCTTATTGGTTTACATATAACAGAATTATGACCGTGTAAACACGGAAGATTGATCAAATATTATGTATATTGCCATTTTATATTACGGGATATTTTTCGGTTCTATAATAGCATGAATCTTCATCTCCACTGGGATACACGTGTATTTCATTGTTCATAAGCTGTGTTCATCTCCACGGGAATACACCGGTATTTCATTGTTCATAGGCTGTGTTCATCTCCACGGGAATACACCGGTATTTCATTGTTCATAGGCTGTGTTCATCTCCACGGGAATGCACCGGTATTTCATTGTTCATAGGCTGTGTTCATCTCCACGGGAATACACCGGTATTTCATTGTTCATAGGCTGTGTTCATCTCCACGGGAATACACCGGTATTTCATTGTTCATAGGCTGTGTTCATCTCCACGGGAATGCACCGGTATTTCATTGTTCATAGGCTGTGTTCATCTCCACGGGAATACACCGGTATTTCATTGTTCATAGGCTGTGTTCATCTCCACGGGAATACACCGGTATTTCATTGTTCATAGGCTGTGTTCATCTCCACGGGAATACACAGGTATTTCATTGTTCATAGGCTGTGTTCATCTCCACGGGAATACACCGGTATTTCATTGTTCATAGGCTGTGTTCATCTCCACGGGAATACACAGGTATTTCATTGTTCATAGGCTGTGTTCATCTCCACGGGAATACACAGGTATTTCATTGTTCATAGGCTGTGTTCATCTCCACGGGAATACACAGGTATTTCATTGTTCATAGGCTGTGTTCATCTCCACGGGAATACACAGGTATTTCATTGTTCATAGGCTGTGTTCATCTCCACGGGAATACACAGGTATTTCATTGTTCATAGGCTGTGTTCATCTCCACGGGAATACACAGGTATTTCATTGTTCATAGGCTGTGTTCATCTCCACGGGAATACACAGGTATTTCATTGTTCATAGGCTGTGTTCATCTCCACGGGAATACACCGGTATTTCATTGAACCAGTACAGGCTGTTTGTACAATTGATGATGACTAAGTTAGATTGTAATGTATTAGCTCACTATAATAGTTGCTTTTTTCTTGTTACCTTTTTCGTTACTATGAAAGGAGGGCTATAATGTGTTCATAAGAGGGGGAAAGACTGTTAGTAGTATAAAGTTAGTGAAGGAAAAATATTGGTGATGGTGGTGTTTGGCTTAAAAGCAATGAAAGAGATGGCTATGGTATGGGTAATTAAATATATTGAGATTAGAGATTGTGAATTGATATTCAAGAGAGTGAGAATAACGAACCGAAACGACCCAATATGTGAGGTGATGATAAGGGATGATATAAGTGATTGTGGTGCATGGAGAGAGAGAGAGAGAGAGAGAGAGAGAGAGAGAGAGAGAGAGAGAGAGAGAGAGAGAGAGAGAGAGAGAGAGAGAGAGAGAGAGAGATAAAAGGGGAGGATGATAGGGAGTGGATAAAAGATTAACTCGAAGAGAACAAGTGGAATGATCTTACATCCTAGCTTTATTTAATTTTCTGCATTAAATCTAAAAATCTTTTAAACAAACAGTATATTAATTTAATCTTGTACGCCCACACCACTATGTCCGTGAATCATAAATACAATATACCAATACTATGGTCATCCAGTAACTAAAGCAGTATCTTAACCCTTACGCTGCAGGGACCGTACAGGTACGCCCTAGCAATATCCTGTAATTTAAAACCCATTGAAGCCTGTGGAGACGAGTGCGAGTGATCAGTAGCATGGCTCTCCGGCACGTCTGCCACGACACTGAGGGTCTGTAGTGGGGTATATTCAGTTTTGCCAAAGGCAACATTGCTAATTATTAGCAAATATTGCTGATGTCTGTAGTAACACTGCGGGTGAACCCTGTGAGCTACAGAGCGCGTTCTGGTGTCATTTGAAAACACTTTTCTTCTATTTATTTTGCTGCAAACATTTAATTTCATTCAGGCACTTGCTTAACCTATAGTAGGGTCATTTGCTTGGAATCCATGACCATTTTGTTCCTACCTTTTTCTCTCGATGGATTTGACAACCTGAACCATTTTAAAGGAAAATTAGCTCCTCTGAAAAATGACGGCTAACTCTGCTAGAGACTTTGTGAAGACTTTTCCCGGATGGATTCCCACTTCTCAGGTGTAATGTTTTCCAAACGATCATCTGCGGTACATCGCTTACCACAGAGTAAAATGCACTCGTATTCATTTAATGTCTTGTCTGGTAACTCTTCACTCTCTCTTCTATTATCCATTATTTCGGTCACTTCACAAGTCGGCAATTTTCATCAGATGGGCATGCGATCCATCTGAAACAGTAAAAAAGTAATATTAGATATACACTGCAGGCAGAGAACAACAGTGATGATAGCAGCAAAAGTGAGGACAGTGATTCTGATAGTGGCTCATACAGTGAATCATGTAGTGACAGTGAAGTGGCAGATTAGTATAATACAATACAATAACAATACAATATACAATATAATACAATACAATAACCATTCCAGTGGATTTGTAATGCCAGAATTAGTGAAAAAGGACACCTCATTCGTCCTTGTAGCTCATCTGATGCCAGAGATATTACATTTCATGTTTTTCAAGATGGTGTTGGCGGCCATTTTGAATATTGGGCTCTAGCAGAGTTAGCCGTCATTTTTCAGAGGGGCATAGGAGCTAATTTTCCTTTAAAACGGTTCAGGTTGTCAAATCCATCGAGAGAAAAAGGTAGGAACAAAATGGTCACGGATTCCAAGCAAATGACCCTACTACTAAGACGTGCGCATGGGGGGTATGAGACACCACACGCCTGTGCGCACGTATTTGAGCTGTTCCCATCACTAACATCGTTATTTTACCATAAATAGCATTAATACTTATCCATATGCACCTATTTTAGGTTGATTATAAAGGTATTAACCTGTTACAGCAATAAAACAAGTGGAAACAGCGTTTGGATGGTCAAAATCGGCGATACAGGCCAGGAGTTACATAATGTATGGCTGAGGCAACCTCCCTCCCCTCCTCCCCTCCCCTTGTCTAGAGAGACACTGTTACCTAATAGTCTCTCTCTCGCTCTTTCCCACGCTTGGTAACAGTGATGACAACGCCCTGCTACCAACTTGCTAATGTTAGCACGAAAATAGACCACAGAATAAGAGAATAACAGGGAAAATAGGTGATAACTGACAGAAGGGGAGGAAAGTGGGGAAGGAGGGGATGTGGAGGAGTGATATTTGGCATGGCCCAGGGGAAAAAAAAAAAAAAAAAATGGGGGAAGGAGGGGATGTGGAGGAGTGATATTTGGCATGGCCCAGGGGCAAAAAAAAAAAAAAACACCAACAAAAATTGGGGGGTGTTTTAACCCGTCCAGCCCCGGCTAGTTTTGTAATGTTTGTTCACCAGAACCCGGCCGGTTTTCAAAAAATGGTTTTATTCCAGAAACAATAGCGAATGGGTTAGGAATGAAGGAAAAACCACGAAAAACTGCTCAAAAGCTTAAAGAATGGTCCTACAGAGCCCCCGAAAACGTATTTTACAAGAGTAAAAAATTGAAGGCAATTACCCCAAAAAAACAGGTTATTGCGCGCTCACGCACGTGGACTTTGAGAGTTTTCAACCATCGGCACGGTTGCGTGGGATACGTACACAGTTCCCATACAAATCTGAGCCCTCTTGAGTGGCTACACCTGAGGTTACGGTCGGCGCAATTAGGGTGACGCACCAGGCGCGTCTCTGGGGCTGTGCGTTACATACATCGCCGACGCGTCAGGCGTGTCGCTGGGGCTGTACGGGTTAAATGGATTTTTTTAGGCCCAGGATCTTAAGAGTCTTCCCGCAGTCGCCCGGGGAAACTCTTACGAGTCTTCCCGCACTTGCCGGGTTAAGAAATCTGGAGTGCCTGACTGAGCCCTATTATAGCGGGAATATTCCCGCACTGATTGTGCATACATACACAAATTTAAAGACCGAGTGCTCCACACGAAGCGCGGTTCCGGTCTTACGTCCAAATGGTGGTGTTCCAGGCAGCCCTGTTAAGAGCTGCATCAGTTGTCAGGTTCTTTGATTTAAGATCAGACTGCAAAGTCCGATCCCACCGATTATTCCCACGTCTTTCTTGGTACGCCCCTTGATGCAGCTCCCTCCACATTCAATGGACTTGCATCTTTTTACCCAGCTTTGTTCATCCATCCTCTCCACATGTCCAAACCCTTCTCCTTAGCTCTACACTTGATATCCTATCTTGCAGTTTGGCACCACACATCCATCTCACCATTCTTATCTCATTGCGTTTAATTATGTTGGTATCATCTGCTTTGACAGGCCACATTTCTGAAGCATTGCGCTTCTAAGCTTCTAAGGCATGAAGCGTACACCTTTCCCTTCAAGGGGAGAGGGAGTCTTCTGATGGTGAGTAGTGGCAAATGTTTTCTAAACTTTCCCCAGCCGCATCTTAATCTAGCGATAGTGGCAGCCTCGGTCACACCACCGGCAGAGATGGTATCTCCCAAGTAGCAAAACTTGTCCACCATCTCCAGTGCCTCATTGCCAAAGTTAACACTATCAAGCCGGTCATTGAATACAAGCTCACCTTTGCATATTATGCATACAAATTTCTCAATTTCGGACTTCTTCTTTGGTAGAGGTCCCTTTATTCTAGTGCAGCCCTTCTTCCCGTGATGTACCCAGCTGCGGAAGACGCTACACTGTATTGAGTTCGAGTCCAATCCTTTTCTGCATACTGCGCATGGGTATGCCCCACTTTTCTCTACCTTTCCTAGCACTAATCCACTGTGTAAAACCTTTGTTTAATTTATATTTACTCCTAACCCTTTACTTGCCATGCCCTCTTTCCATCCTCTGAACTTGGCCTCGGCATCCCACGCACTATCTGCGATAAGTACTAGGTCATCTGCGTATAGCATTCCCAGGGGAGCCCAACTCTGAAATCACCAGATAGTACCTCAGAACCATAACAAAGAGGAGAAGGTTTAACACAGAGCCCTGGTGAACTCCGACGCGAACTGTAAACTCCTACCTCAGTTCACTTTTCACCCTCACTTCCGTTCGAGAGTCCTTGTATAATTGAGTTGTTTATTATATAGGGTTTAATTTTTTAAATCCAAAATGTTGATATTTGACTTTGTTTGATTGCGCATTCTGAGCATGACCAGAACATTGCTTGTCTCTGGTCAAGTACTTTTCTGTGTGTATGTATTTTATGTAAATATTTACATATGATTTTTATCATTAGAATATTATTCCTGTGTGTCAATGGCACCAGTGCGAGAGTGGTAGACTATTATTGAGAATGTCTTCCATTAAATATGAAAGCTAACATATGAAGGTATATAAAGAGGAGGGAGGTGAGCCTTGTAAGGCCTAACAAACTAGCATGAAGAAGAGTTGTAAGTGGAGCGGATCACACAAACGACGGGAAGAGAAGTATTCGGGGAGTGTTTTAACCCCTTGGCGCGCAGAACTGTGAATTGAGTGCTTTGGAGGATTTTCCTAAGGTGTACGGCCAAGCCTAGGCAAACCTTCAGAAATTCGGTGGCCAAAAGCAAACAACTTGATCTGCTCACATGAAATTACCGCTACAAATAGCGAACAATATGCAGAAAAATGGCAAGCTATTGGCAACGGTGTGTGACGTCGATTATTATGTTCCTTCCAACAACCAACTATACTCCTAAAATCGATTAATGAAATTTACAAACACATGTGGCAGTCCGTGGATTCGAATCCAGGATGCTCACACCGAAAATCAACACCTTATGCTTCGCACCACGAAGACAGATAATCTATACCGGTACCGGTACCATCCGTCCTGGTCAGGTGTCTTTGCATGAGTAGATTTGGTAGCATCGCGGTCCAGGGATTTAAAGATGGCCGTATCCACCCCTTGGAAGACTCGCTCCAACTCCAAAGTGTATGTAAAATACATTATGCTATTGTGTATCGTTTGAGTAATTATTTTTGGTAAATATATATAGTGTATAATGTTATTAGTGGGCTGGAAATAGTAAATGGAATGTCTAATGGTATCGAGTGTATAGAGAATTGTCTGACGAAAGTGTATATGGCCTATGAAATTTAATGTTGTTTTATTCTCTATCATTCCATGAGCTATATAGCTATAATATATATATCTATAAACTGCATAACAAAACAATGATACAAATATAATGTAAACCGTTTTCTGCCCAGTTATACTTTTTTTGTTATATTCATATAAAACAGTATTGGTGAGAGACAAATTCTGATGGCGTTTTTGGAAAGAGCGTGAAAATTTCTTCTTATCTCATATACACAAACCTAGCGTTATCGCTCAGAATGTTTAATAAAGCAATGGAAATTTGGATGTACCAGTAGTTGAAAAAATTACAAAAACAAATTATTTGAATATTACAGTATATATGATTATTCGAGGTTTTGTGAGTTTTTCTTTGGCAATATTCTAGATTGGCCTTTCCTTTATATTTTGAGATGTTTTAGATTGCAGTAGTTGCAAATATTGTGGGTGAAATTCGTACATGAGTGAACATTTATAGTTCGACGTCCATACTCAAAATTACAAGTATAAGGTTTATAATTATATTCATATTGAAAAAAAAAACTATTGACGATAAACAAAATCTGGCGAGTACGTTGGAAAGCCTATGAAAAATTCTTCTTATTTCATAATTTTGTTTATTATTGCTCAGCTTATAACGCAATTATGAGGAGGTGAACGCTGAAGAACAATAAGTATTTTTGTGATCAAACAAATTTCAGTATGATTTATCGACTTTTTTCCAAGTTCTTGCATTCTTATTGTAGTATAGGCTGTCTTTTTTTTTTGTCATGTATAACTCATTACAGTAGACGGCAGACGCGATTATTGTGGGTATAAACAGAGCGATACTAACTTGTTTCTTTGCGTGCCATCCATTGGTAGCGTGGTAAAACAAAGAGACCTGATATCATACGATGTAAGTTTGTTGTGAGTCTTAAGGAGTTAAGTTAATAGGCGAGTGTGAGAAGCTGCTGAGTTGTAGGAGCAGGGGATTACAAACAAACAAAGTGATAGAAGCTGCTGAGTTGTAGGAGCAGGGGATTACAAACAAACAAAGTGATAGAAGCTGCTGAGTTGTAGGAGCAGGGGATTACAAACAAACAAAGTGATAGAAGCTGCTGAGTTGTAGGAGCAGGGGATTACAAACAAACAAAGTGATAGTAAAACGTAAATATGAGAGAATTACTTAGTTACACATGATACACAGACTATACAGACTTTGCGGCCCTGGATTTAATTCTAACAAAATGTGTTACTAAGTGGAAGGCAAGGCTAGCAAAGCAGAAGGATCTCTCCCCACCCACCATTCCCTCCGACCAAGGATCGGCATGAAATACAATTGGGAAAAAAGGCCCCCAGTAAAATGAGAACATTTCTACTGAGTAATTTAAAGTAAAATTCGTATTTGGTAATATAATGTTTACTACTGATACTTAATTTTTGTTGATCTTACTTGTGGTACACTGTAGGTAAAAAAATGCTTTGTGACAATGAGATTAGCCCTCCCGGTTTTTAATTTCATCCCATTTCCTCAAGTTGATGAACCGAGCGACTCGGCATCAGTTTTGTCAAAGCCCTTTAATATCTTGAAACACTCGATTAATTTACCTCTCAATCTTATTTTCCTTAGTGAAAACAAATTTAATTATATAATCTTTTGTGATATGATTTATTTCTTTGTGATCTTCGCTGCTTTACGCTGTACCGATTTAAGTCTCTCAATGCGATTGATTAGATAAGGAGTCCAAAATTGTACATCATATTCAAGATGGGGCCTCACTATGCTTTTGTATAACAGTACTATAATGTTTTAATTTATGTAAGTAAAATTATACTTAACTCCCAAAGAGGGGGGGGGGGTATTAATATATAACCAACGCGCCAGACGTTTATATTTACCGAAAATTATATTAATTCCATGCTCTTTTTCATACATAAGCAAGAGCCAGACCGTGATACAATTATATATCCGTGAAAGGGCGAGGATAGAGCTTTCCAGTGACACCTGAATCATCATTGTACGACATTGGGTTATCTTGCAACGATCGTGCAACCGATGGGGAAAATTGGCGGAAATAGGGGTATTTTGGCGGTTGTTGCCGTGTGGGAGGTGCGAGAGGTATGTGGTAGACTCCCATGGACCGTGGCGAGCGGATCAAGCCCGCCTGTCATCCCTGCAATACCCGGTCTCTCTCTCACCACTCATAATAGCCTCAAAATGGCGCCCGTCATATGACGGGTGCCGCAGGATAGGCCAATTTTCTCTCTCCCGTCATATGACGGTCGTCGCGGGTTGAGGGTTATAAACCCCAATGCTCTATTGGCCTTGTTCGTATCTGCTGCACATTGTTTTGAGATTTTTAAGTTTTCAAATATTAGTCTTTCACCCGTCCATTCCCAGCGAGTAGATAAGTAACTCCCCAGTCCCAGCAACGGTTAAAGCCGTCAGTAATGTACTTGTCTTGTAACTGCCTGTACAAGGCTATTTTTTTTTCTTTTTTTTTTAAAGTCTTGTAAAACAAAGGTGATAGAACCATTCTTGCCTCATCTCGAGGTAAAAAGGTGGTCTCTCCTGTCATTTTGGCCACATTGCTTGGGACTGCTGGGGACTTTAATTACTGTATCCTACGGTACAGTACGGGTTAACTAGTGCATTAGTTATCACTGGTTGGTCTTTCATCTTTTATTCAAGAGAGAAAGAGAGAGAGAGAGAAACGGATGTAAGGTGATAAATAGAAGCGAGGTGGGAGGGGGTATACATGAGAGGGGGCGACTGAGAATGGGCAGACTCTCAACTTCACTTAGAATCAAGGACGTGAGCCCTCTTGACCCCCACCTTTCCCCTCTTTCCCCTCTCTCTCCTTCACCTCATTTCTCAATCACCTCCCCTCTCTCATTTATCCTCTCTCTCTCTCTCTCTCCTGTCATTAATCCTTCCTCTCTGTCATCTACCTCTGCTTTCTCTTAACCTTGTCTTATTTATCCATCTCTTTCTTTTATTGCTTATGGCTTTTATTCCTCTCTTAGGTATCTCTATTCTCTTTTATCCCTACTTTCTTGACCTTTTTCTCCTTTACTTTTCCCTCTTATTCGCCCTCTTTATTTTCTTCTTACGCCTTCCTCTCCAGTTATCCTTCTTCTTCTGGCTCCCCGGGCCGGGCGCCTGACGGACTATTATCTAGTCTAACCAGTGCCCGACCCCCACTCCCTACAGCCGCATTAGCACTCATCTATTCACAAGCATTCTCCACTCATTCCTATTCATCACCATTTCTTTTGCCTGTTCTTCAGTTATCTCTCTATCTTTCAACGCTTTCTTCACACCATCTCTCCACGCTGTGGTGTAGTGGATTAAAGTATAGACACTCGTCCTGACTTTCGGTGACTCCGGGTGGGAGTAACATTTAGATTTTAGTACATGTATTTACATAAGAACATAAGAAAATGGGAGTCTGCAAAAAGCCGATCGGCCCATACAAGGCAGATCCCTGTCACACCCAACCCCAATTACAAGGCCCAATTATAGGCCCAACTCACTAATACCTTGAGTACTGACCCCACCCAAACGGTCAGAGATTAACACAAGATAACGGGGGTCTGCTGAGCGCCGATTGGCCCACACCTGGTAGATCCCCCTCACACCCAACCCATCTCGTCCATATGCCTATCTAATTTTATCTTAAAGCTCCCTATCGTTTTTTATCCCACTATATCACTTGGTAGCCTATTCCACCCATCTACAACTCTGTTACCAAACCAATATTTGCCTATATCTTTTCTGAAACGAAATTTATCTAATTTATAACCATTTGATCGAGTTCTTTCGCTATCACTGAGCTTCAGTATATATAAATATATATATATATATATATATATATATATATATATATATATATATATATATATATATATATACTGTATATATATAAATACATACTGTATAAATTATATACATGCTATATATGAGATTGATTCATAGATAAAAATGCCCCAATAGCTACAAAACTGTCCCCCACCGTCCCACACACATGCATAATGTATGCAGGTTTGAAAACAGATTTTCTTTTTCCGAGAATATTGTTGTGAGGCTTTGCCCAACATTAATCTGGGGATGTTGCAGTGATTGGAAGCGGGCACACAGGGAGGAAATGATAACCTACGTGAATAATAAGCACACAGGTGAACATAGTAAAACATACGAAGGAAATGAGAAGTTGGTTAGTATGGGAATAACAAAGAAACAAGTAAACATAATAAAATCAAAGGAAGCACAAAATATGGCCAGTATGGGAATAAGAAATAATCAGATACATGGCGGATAAGTAAACCAAAAGGAAGAAAAAACAAGGATGGACAGTACAGGAATTAGAAAGCATGATACACAAAGCGGAAATATATTTAAACAAAAGGAAGGAGAACAACAAATGTGGACAAATCAAACAGAGGCAAATAAGAGGGAATAATAGATTAGGGGGATAAGTAACACTGAAAAGGCAAAAACATAGTGAAGCAAAAAGGAGGCAAGAGAAAAATAGACAATACGGGAATAAGAAACAATCCTATTCCATTTAGGCAAGGCGAAAACATATCGCTGAAGGAAGAAAAGAAGAGTATGGCCAGCGATAAAATGTTAAGAGATTTAAAGCGTGGGATAAAATAATATTAGTCAATATATACAGGATATAGACTAATGACAACAAATTTGAAGGACGAGGGATAACATTGGGTGAAAAAAAAATACGGCCTTGGGATCTTCTGATGCTTAGGCATATCTTGTAAAAAAGAAAAAATATATATATATATACTGTATAGGCCTATATATATAGTTGTAGCAACAGATACCCCAGGTGGGAAGCAGAAGCGAATAACGGCAAGTAACACCAACGTAATGATGAAACACATATTTATTGAATTATCAGTGACATATATATATATATATATATATATATATATATATATATATCAGGAAAAGTAGGATGAGAGCAACACCAGTCCTCATTTTGAAGGCTTTATTAATATTTCGGACTCCTTAGTCCATCTTCAGAATAAACCGCATGGTCCTATGAACAGAAAAAAAAAAAAAAAAAAAAAAAAAAAAAATCTAATATTGAGAGGGGCCTAATTGTTTTCACATTAAATATAAATATTAATTTAGTAACGACTGAATCAAAGTAATTACTATATTTACCCTACATAATTAAAAGATGTTCTAATAACTATGTAAATTGAATATTTAAAACACGTCCTAACAAGATAATAATACTAAAATAATATGAGGTTAACTCTAAGCAACATGTTTACACACTAACAAATTAATACAAACTTACATGTGTCTGCTGTCAAGGTTGACGAAGGAATGACATTTAGTGACGTTCTGTATTTGACTGACTGTAATAAGTTGCCATGTAGTCATTAAGTAGTATTTCTAACCAATTACGAAAGAAATGTATCCAAAGAAGTAAAATGAAAGACCTAATCATGTTGAATATACACTAAACATTATGCTAAATAATTACAGTATGTTGAATTACATTATACCCAAAACAAACGAAAAAGTATGAACACCTATGAATTTATTATCGTTTTCTATGTATTAAGATCGGGTTTCTTAGTGTCAAAGAAATACTTTTAACCGAAGAAAGCTTCGGTTTTGTTTCTTAACCTTCCTATTATTTTAAAATCACCTTCCCCAAAGTTATGGTCAGCATCCAAAGAATGATTGCGAATTGCTGAAAACTGCATTTTAGTGTGATATTGCCCTGTACGGATACTTCTTCCCCTGTGTTCCATTATCCTTCATCGGAATGCTCGAGATGAGCATCCGATATACCTCGCAGGACAGAGAGGACATAAAAATTCGTCAACCTTGACAGCAGACACATGTAAGTTTGTATTCATTTGTTAGAGTGTGTAGACATGTTGCTTAGAGTTAACCTCATATTACTTTAGTATTATTATCTTGTTAGGACGTGTTTTAAATATTCAACTTACATAGTTATTAGAACATATTTTAATTCTGTAGGGTAAATATAGTAATTACTTTGATTCAGTCGTTACTAAATTAATATTTATATTTAATGTGAAAACAATTAGGCCCCTCTCAATATTAGATTTTTTTTTTTGTTTTTTTTTTGTTTTTTCCCTGTTCATAGGACCATGCGGTTTATTCTGAAGATGGACTAAGGAGTCCGAAATATCAATAAACCCTTCAAAAATGAGAACGTGTGTTGTTCTCATCCTACTTTTCCTGGTATATATGTATGTATGTATGTATATAGGCCTATATACAGTATGTATATATATATATATATATACAGGTATATATATATATATATTTATATATATATATATATATATATATATATATATATATATATATCGACATACAGTATGTATAGTTTTAGGGAGGAAGCTAAACTAAAATGAACAGTGGTATATATGAAGAGGAAAATGTAAGTAATTTGTGAATTCCAGTAATTTAAATGATAACAGAAGGGTGAGGGCTGGTCCTATCCATAGTGAGGTTTGGCATCCTCTACCCAACATTAGCTGTTTCTGTCTGTCTCTTTTACTGTCCTACTTTTCCTTCTGGGGGCAGCGGTCTAGGAATCCTCCTCCACTTGTATAATTCTCCTATTCGACGAGACCGAGAAGTGGGCGAGAGAACGCGAAAGTTCTCCTGGACCCTGAGAATATGAACTTTAAATGTTGTTTCTGTTTGGGGTCTGTCTCGTGTCAGCCACCTCCAGCAATGGGGTATGTGCCTGAGTATATACATACATACATACATACAAGCAGAAGTATTTAAATACAAACAAATAAAACACATGTTTAAAGTACCAATACCCTTTAGCCAATATCCAAATGCCTTTAAGAATAGAAAGTGGTGCAAAGAAAGAAGACAAAATAATGTAGATACAACGAAAGGAAAAAAACAGATAACTGTTATTGTAATTTCCTTAGCATTATATCTAGGCAAAAGAAAGACAGGTCAAGAAATATTGTTTTCCCTAGCGTTTTTTCCATCAAAGAAAATATTCAAAAGTTGAAATACCAAAAGTGGCATTAATGGGAAATAGAATTGCCAAAAATATTTAATGTTTTTAGGTCACATTTACTCATATAAAAATATAAACTAAGGCATAACTCTTTGAATGTTTTATTGGGCGAATGCGAAGTTTTTGCCAGGTTAAAGATAATAGTTCACTCATGATTGAAAAATCGAAAGAATTTGAGTTGCATGATTGATATTTTAACTCAATACATTGGTGAGTCGCTTATGCCACGTGCGTCATATTAAAACATGCAGTATCGCTGGGCGTCTAGCGGGGAGGGTAATATGATCAACAATCCTCTCTGCTAAAGCAATGTGGCCACCTACATTGGATATAATATGTTGTCATAACATCGCGTTATACCGCCCTGCTTATGCCTCTCTGCTAGGTACATCCGGTGTGGTCGTACTTTTTAAGATTATGATGAGTGTTTAAAAGTTCACGTTCAAATTAAACTTGCAGTGATGCGATTATTATGAAGTTGTATTTGGCAATCAATTTATGTGTGTGTGTGTGTGTGTGTGTGTGTGTGATATGCTGTACAAACCTAGCCCCCCCCCCCCCCCTCCCTTCACACACACACACACACACATACACAGGTTACCTGAGCCGCTAGACATTTCATCCGCCGTTTGACCTCCAACATTCACCCAGGCCACCTACTAGCTTTACTCATGCTTACAAGGTACCGCCATGGTATCTTAAACCTAAACAGATATATTTTATTATTTATTGCCCAAATAATGGTATTGTACCGTATTGTACGTAATCTGTTTATAATAATATACGTCTCCTGTGTAATAATCTAAATTTTGTGTCCTTTTATGTTTTCTTTGCCTTCCCAGTTCAAAACCCCTCATTGTGTTTTAGCCTTAATAATATAGACACTTCAGAATGAACAGTAATTAAAGATGAAATACTTATAACTTTTAGGAGGATTGTATTAATTTCTAGAATTTAGTCTAGCTATTAGTGTAGAAGAGCCCTCTAGAATATTACACTTCACTTACAGTGCCACGTATAAATGAAATATTGTATTGTTCCAAAGTTACGTCTTATACAATAAAGCCTTGAGCTCTTAGTCTTGTTCATATTTGTTTTGATTTATAAGTAAGATTTAGTGTACGGATTATTTTCTGGGAAGTAGGTACTGTTACTATATAAATTATTTTAAATAACAACTAGGCTTAAAAAGTTCATTGTTAATAAAGTTGTCGAACTGTAAATTCCATACTTACAAATAATTATCAGTATAGTAGGGTGGATGGGAGGGAAGAGACAAACCAATATAGAATGAGAAGAGGGAACTAGTATGTAGAGAGAGAGAAAACAAAATAACTAAAAAGAGTTGGTTCAAGTAAAGATAGCACAGGGTACATAGTACACTATCTCCTTTACTTGCTCTGTCCTACTACAGAACTACTCCATTTTATTTGTTTCCCTTCCTCTGCCCCTATTTTTTCCGACCTCGTAGTTTCCTTCATTCGTTGTATAATTCCCTCTTCCCTGTGTTACCTTCAATGCTAATCCAGAGGATTATTTTATTTAGGTTATTTTAATCACTGTGATTTCCAACCAAGTGTACCCACGTATCAGCAGACTGTCACTTGCCCCACAAGAGGTAATAATATTTTAGAAAAATTTGTTATAATGCTAGAAATGGTTATCGTGCGTATCAAAGGCCAACATTTGGTGACTGACTACAATATGGTGTTTTGGGCTCCTACATACAAGCAAAAACTAAAAAAGTGAACCGTTCGAAAAATTAGTGTACGATATTTGAATAGTGAGCATATGATGAATCTTAGGGTTGTTTTGGCTGTACAGACTGGGACGTATTGTACACTGAGTCTGACGATATTAATGTTAAAATGGATGTTTTTAATTCATATATTTTTTTGTTTATTGACTTGATTGTCCTAACCAAGGAAATATCTACAAACCAAAATAATATAGTTAAATATACCATGGATAAACTCTGATATAAAATTGGTATTGAATCTATCTATCTATCTATTGCCTGACGCCGTGATCCCCTTTTTTTGTTGCCACGAACGAAACGTCCCCATGCACCTCTGTCCCCAGTCAGTCGACGCCCCTCCTCCCAACCAGCACCGCCTTCATCCATATACTTCTTCATTCCATCCTTCCACCTCTCTCTCGGATTACCTCTCCCTCTTTGTCCTTCCACCTCGCTCTCGTACACCCTCTTAGTCATTTTCTCCCTTCCCATACGTTCCATATGGCCGAACCATCTCAAGGTGTTCCTTTTCACACTTTCCAGCACATCTACCTCCACACCACACCTCCCTCTTATTTCCTCATTCGTCTGTCTATTCCTCCATGTACCTCCGCACGCACGCACTTCTCAAGGTATTGAATGAAAAGCATAACTCTTTTGTAAATGGCGATCGTATGCAGCGGAAAGTGATGCAAAACTAATTAAATAAGCATATTCATATTTGTTTTCACAAACTCACCAATTAATTTACAATTAATTTACAATTAAACCTAACTAGTGAAATCAATGAAAATAATGAGACACCAAATGTTCATATAAAGTTAAAATAGAACATCTATTCAAATCAAATAAATCAAAAGATGCTTGGAGTGGGGTAACATTATTGTGTGGTTCTTAAAAGAAAAGATCATTACTAGACCCACCAAACATTCCAAAGTACTGTATGTAAATGACTTGAACTCTCTTTATACTTGGTTTGATGTTCATGACTTTAATGTAGAATGTGAAAATATATTGTCAATTGTTAAGAGTATCGATGTAGAACGAATATTATTTTATAAGACATGAAGATACACTGAACGTATACAATGTGGACAAACAAGTGGGCCTGGTTCTAGACTACTAAGATCCTGTGCAGACCAACTTGCTGATCCACTTTGTAAAATTGTCCAAGCTTTATTTGATCAGAGTACAGTACCGGATGTGTGGAACATGTCGGACATTATTCCTTTACCCAAAGTTAACCATCCAAAAGAGTTTAACGATCTTCGACCCGTATCTCAAACTTCGATTATTATGAAATGTTTGTAGCACATTGTGATGAGAAATCTTTGTAGAAACTTAGATCCTTTTAGAGAACAATTGCAGTTTGTCTATTGTCAAGGCAGGATGCTGGGTTTACTATTGTCAAGGCAGGATGCTGGGTTTACTATTGTCAAGGCAGGATGCTGGGTTTACTATTGTCAAGGCAGGATGCTGGGTTTACTATTGTCAAGGCAGGATGCTGGGTTTACTATTGTCAAGGCAGGATGCTGGGTTTACTATTGTCAAGGCAGGATGCTGGGTTTACTATTGTCAAGGCAGGATGCTGGGTTTACTATTGTCAAGGCAGGATGCTGGGTTTACTATTGTCAAGGCAGTATGCTGGGTTTACTATTGTCAAGGCAGGATGCTGGGTTTACTATTGTCAAGGCAGGATGCTGGGTTTACTATTGTCAAGGAAGGATGCTGGGTTTACTATTGTCAAGGCAGGATGCTGGGTTTACTATTGTCAAGGCAGGATGCTGAGTTTACTATTGTCAAGGCAGGATGCTGGGTTTACTATTGTCAAGGCAGGATGCTGGGTTTACTATTGTCAAGGCAGGATGCTGGGTTTACTATTGTCAAGGCAGGATGCTGAGTTTACTATTGTCAAGGCAGGATGCTGGGTTTACTATTGTCAAGGCAGGATGCTGGGTTTACTATTGTCATGGCAGGATGCTGGGTTTACTTCAAATTTGCGAACATGTAGAAACACGGAATGCACAGGTTAGAATTATATGTATATATTGTAGCAGCGCTTTTAATACATTTGAGCCCATGTCTTACTTAGCCAATTATAATTAATTAATTTAATCAGTAATTTAATTTTTGGGTCTATAGTTATGTTATGGAAAGACTGCAATACTGTATACTAAATTAAGAAATGTTAAATCTGATACTGTATTCACTAACACTGAGGCTCCTCAGGGGTATGCTCTTGCACCGTTGCTTTTATTCTGTATACACAAATAATTGCAAAATCAAATACCCTAGTTGCTCCATAGTAAAATATACAGGCGATACTCCAATTATAGGTAGAATGAGTAACATTAAATCAAATAAGTTTTTGGATCAAGTCAGTAACTTTGTATCTTGGTGTAAGGATAAATGTTAAATCCTCAATATAAAGAAAACAAAATAAATGGTACAGGTAATAGATTTTAGAGTTAAAATAATGTGCTTGACCCAATTGTTATAGTTAATGAACAAGTTGAAAGAGCTAAATAATGTACATAGGTATAATCATTAATGACAAATTAATGGTATCTCCAATTACACAACAGGTGTACACAAATGTCAACGACGTATCCATTTTCTAAGAGTTGTGAAAAACATTGAAGTAGATAATAGAATATTATCGCTATTATAGAAGTCCATAGTAGATAATAGAATATTATCGCTATTATAGAAGTCCATAGTAGATAATAGAATATTATCGCTATTATAGAAGTCCATAGTAGATAATAGAATATTATCGCTATTATAGAAGTCCATAGTATATAATAGAATATTATCGCTATTATAGAAGTCCATAGTAGATAATAGAATATTATCGCTATTATAGAAGTCCATAGTATATAATAGAATATTATCGCTATTATAGAAGTCCATAGTAGATAATAGAATATTATCGCTATTATAGAAGTCCATAGTAGATAATAGAATATTATCGCTATTATAGAAGTCCATAGTAGATAATAGAATATTATCGCTATTATAGAAGTCCATAGTATATAATAGAATATTATCGCTATTATAGAAGTCCATAGTAGATAATAGAATATTATCGCTATTATAGAAGTCCATAGTATATAATAGAATATATCGCTATTATAGAAGTCCTAATAGAATATTATCGCTATTATAGAAGTCCATAGTAGATAATAGAATATTATCGCTATTATAGAAGTCCATAGTAGATAATAGAATATTATCGCTATTATAGAAGTCCATAGTATATTTGTCTGTGTTTCTCAATTTCAGTATGGTAAGGAAAATTATAATATAAAGATAAGGATATAATGAAGTAATTTATAAAGACTGTGGGAAGACTCCCAAGCTATAACTCTATCACTGGATGAATTATGCAATAGTAATGTAATGAAACAAGTATAAAATATCAGATCATGAACGATATAAATCGCCCACTATATTTTTCTTAGATAAGGCAGCACTCCCTATGAACAAACAAGTAGGTTTAAGAATTATTATATTCCAAAGAGTGTAAACAGTACAACTATTTACCATCCCGGTAACCTGGGTCTGTGAATAATTGTAACTTACTGTGGTACAGAAAGGTGGACTCAGGTGTCTAGGAATGTGTATGACGTAAATAGTATTTTTACCATGCGGATGAGCTTAATGCCAAAATTAATTTCAGGTTATATTTGTTTATTCAATGTGACAATAAAGTTATCTTATCTTATTGTATCGTTCCCTATTTCTATTTGTTTGCTACAGTACCTTCTAATTTTCTAGTTTTTGTCTTCAGCCTTTCTGTTTCCTCCATTCCCTCATTTTCCCCTTCGTCTTCTTTTCTCTCACTGTCTCTCCTTATCCCTTCCCTTCTTAAATTTATCTATTTCCTGTTATATTGTTTCTAATTCATTAATTCATTCCCATTTGCCCAACTCTCTAACCCAAGAGTGAAGCGATTTTACCAGTCTTTCTTCTAAGTAAGCTCTGGAACTCCCTCCCTCAATCTGTCTTTCCCTCATAATATGACTTAAACTGCTTCAAGCTCCTTGTGTCCAGACATTTTGACTCTAACGTACCTTGAATTTGTATCTCTATATCTCTTTCAACTTTGGGGGGAGGGGGGCACTTGTTACAGGCAGTTTTGCATTTTGTCTTCTTCATACACATAAAAAAGAAAACTTAAATCCTCTTTTAGTCATTAATTTTTTCATATATATATATATATATATATATATATATATATATATATATATATATATTGTATATATATATATATATAATTATATGCCGGTATATATATTTATATATATAATTATAATCTACAATCGTCCTTATCATCTATCCACTTACACGAAGTACAGTGTAGGGTTAATAAATTCATCATGATTCTATTGTGTCTATCTACTTCTGTTTTATTTCTGTGCTTCTGTCTTCTATCTCTGCCCTGCGTCTCATGTTTCTTTGTAAGCATCTCCCTTTATGCTCTTTCTCACACTCCAGCCTTATGAACCTGCTCTGGCTCCTGGCCTCGGTGATGATGAGGATTACGGAGGCGTAATATAATAAGAGAGAGAGAGAGAGTGTGTGTGTGTGTGTGTGTACAAAGGAGTACAAAAGAAAGCAAGCAATAACAGGTCCAGCGACCCCTCAAGGCTGTTTGCCCTCCAAAACACTGATGGTCAAGTGTCCAAACTATAGGTTTGACTCCTGTAAGGAGATAAAGAAAACCTAATATTTAGTAGTGGCCCCGTAATCATTGACGATTATGCCTATTACATAAGGCACCCTCTTCAAACACTCATTTACCGTAGTTTGAATCTACCGCGCAGAGCATAAAAAATTGAGGAGCCTTCATCATGAGCGCACGCAACCTCACTCATGGTTCGTCATTATGAAATTGGGTACTCACTACGAAAACACTTCGTAAAAAATAACAAATACAAAGAAAATAAGAATAACTATTCATAAGCTTTCCATAACTTCGTGGATGTACTTGTGTGTATCTTTAACCAGATGCTGACTTCAGGCGTCATTCTTCCTTCACTGACATATCAAGTAAACCAAAATCCTTAATACATCAACGAATGGGAAGGGGATGGTCGGGAGGGCCCCAGTCGTCAATGATTACGGGGCCACTACTAAATATTAGGTTTTCTTTATCTCCTTACAGGAGTCAAACCTATAATTTATTAGTGGCCCCTCCATCATTGACGATTATGCCTGATATCTAAGACTGGAAGGGGACATTCGTAATCATATCATAACTCTAGCAAAAGCAGATAATCAAACAACCACATAGTATTCATACTTTGTAAAAAATATATATTTGTGTGCATAATACTTTATACAGCATAAAAATATACAAACAGGTGACAAGCAGGAGCGTGCTTTGAAGAAGCCTGCTTGGACAAAAAGGGGTTAACTACGAGACACTGTACACAGAGCTGGTAGTTAAGAAGGCACCCCACTTAAAGTAAGTGGTAAAAAACAAAAAACATCAAAGTTTACATGTGCACATATAAACCCCATTAACTCTTGGATATAATTTGAAAATTATACCTTAAAGAGGTACTTACATTACACATACCAGCTGCGGCCGCAACTACTAAGATTTACTTAAAATTATATTGCTTCACAGCCCAAACTATTTACAACAAGCATTGTCTTTGAACTATGATTGGACGTTAGCACAATTTCCTGTAATGAATACTACAGAAAATTCTTTAAAATCACAGCACCTACACCCTGTATCACAGCTCGCAAGCTTCGCATACGTCCTCCGGCAGGGTCTAGGGTGTCCTATGTTACACTGACTGCACCCCCCCCCCCTCTATTTTCCTCATCTAAATATTAAGTGACCCAGAGGCCACCTAGACCCTCTGCTGTAAAGCTATACATGGCATGGAAGGCCTGTCCAAAGCTACTGAAAGGTATCGAGTCAATAAAGTATGATTAGAGGACCAGAGTGTGGCTGCTATGTCCTCAACAGAAAAATTCTTAAGGAAACGTAAAGAGGTCGCCCATTTGCGTAAATCGTGAGCTCTACCCACAACGCCGGGATTACTTTCCTGAATGACGTTAACGAAGAGAAGCCAGTTTACGCTTCATAACGCGTTTACCCGTACTAGATACCCATAAAGCACCTTGTTGATTCCTAGGTGCGACCTTAAATATTTGGTAAGCGCTTGCACTGGACATAAATTATGGTGCACCTTTCCCCTTTTCAATGCCGGCACCGTGAACTCTGAAAACACGTGATCACTGTGTTCATTCTTGGCGATGAACCCTGGGGAAGGAGCAATATGAATACAATCATTGAGCCTACCAAACCTGATGCAATTAGGTGTGTTGCTCATCGCCGCCAGCTCAGACACCCTGTTCCCGGTAGCTAAAGCCATAAGGAATACTGCCCTTTTTAAAAGTAAGTCAAAATCTGCAGTATTTTGGTACCGCCGGGAATGAAGTAATGACAACGCTTTGTCCAGAGACCAGGTAGGCATGAGCTGACGGGGAGGTGGGCGGAGTTTAAAACATGCCCTCATTAAGCCTGTTTCCTCCGCTAGTGGTATGGTTAGACCCGTAAGGTCCAGGAATGGCACCCTAATTGCTGTTAAGTGATTCTTTAACGTTACTACTGATAGCCGTTTCTGCTCAAACAGATAGTTTAAATAATTAAAAACCAAAGCCACCGAAGGCACGGATTGTTCTGTTCTGAGTATTCAAGAAGTAAAATACTGCCAATGCGAATGATACTGTATCTTAGTAGATTGTGTGTATTGATTCATGAATTTATCGGTCACGGCTCTACCATACGGAGCTAGCCATTTGGCCTCCTGAATGTCCATAATGCAAAAGTCAGCGAGGTCTCTAGGTTGCCAATCGTGTCTAAGTGGAAATACCCGACCGGGAGCGACACCGGGTTCGGGCACCACGTCTTTAATTGCTGGTACCACGCCTGCGCCGGCCACAGGGGCGCGATTAATGAGACGACGCCCCGATAATCCTGTAGTTTGTTTACTACTTGGCACATTAGAGAAGCGTCTGGCGGCGGAAACAGATACAGTAAATGGAACTCCACATGTTCCAGTCCGTCACCAGTGCGTCGGGTCCTCCCGCCGGCGTGGTTGTCCGGCGGGTTAGGTACAGCGGGAGTTTGTGAGTCTCCTCGGACGCAAATAGATCCACTTGTGGACGGTAAGGCTTTGCAATCATTAGGTCGAAAATGTTTTGCTTGAGCGCCCATTCTACTGTTGTGCTCTGTCTCCGAGATAGAGCGTCTGCCCAGACGTTCGCTACGCCGGGGAGATAAGAAGCGTGAAGCTGAATGTCCAGCTTGTCGGCTAGTACAAAAATCTTTTCTGACACGTTTAGCAACCTCCGAGATCGCGTTGACCCCTGTTTCTGAACGCAGTGAACCGCATTCAGATTGTCCATCCTGAAGGCCACCGATTTGCCCCGCAAAGAAAAGCCGTGAGCCTGAAGGAAATACAAGGGGACTAGTAACTCTTTGACATTTATGTGGGAGGATTCTGAATGGGACCAGAGCCCTTGACCCTGGTGCCCTTGGTTTGACTGAAAGCCCCAACCTATCGTGCCTGACGCATCCGTGTCCACCCATACCGTCGGCGGAGGAGAGGTCCAAGACATGACTGAGTGCAATGTTTCCCTCTTCGCCCAGACCGCTAGTAAGGTGTGTATTAATTTTGGGATGGGCCATAATGTTTCCGCCGGCAATAGTGGAAAAAATTTGTTGCCCTCCAAAATTAAACGTTTGACTTTCAACCAGCCCAACTTTACAGTTAGTTGAATCCAGTTGAGAGAGCCGACCAGAGATTCCCAGACTCTCCGTGTCGTAGTCAGACTGTGAAGAAACAGAAACAGTTTCTTGCGAAACCTGTTCCGATTGTCCACACTCTGACTCAGAGTGAGAGCAGCTGGGTCCCAGACCAGCCCTATCCACTGAACTACTCGTGAGGGAACAAGGTTTGACTTTACCAGGTTTACCTTGAATCCTAGAGTTTTTACATGAGTTAATGTTATGTTGACATGACTTATGCTTAATTGTTCCGTCTCCGCCACCACCAGCCAGTCGTCTAGATACCACAAAATCCTGATCCCTTGTTGCAACAAGGGCATCAGGGCTTGCCGGACTAATTTTGTGAATATGCGAGGTGCTAGGTTTAAACCGAACGGCATCCTCTGAAAGACATAAGTCTGATGCATGATTCTTAATGCTAGAAAACGTTGAAACCGTTTGTTTACCGGGACGTGCCAATACGCGTCCGTCAGGTCTAAAGAACACATCCACCCTTCCGGCGGAAGTGTTAGCCTGATCTGATTCACTGTCAGCATCCGGAAGGATACGTTGTGAATATGGAGGTTCAGATAAGACAGGTCTACGACCGGCCTCATCTGAACACTGTCCCTTTTGGGTACCAGAAAAAGTTTGGATGTAAAAACTGGGTAATTTTGGGGGACCGGGATAATAACATTCTTGGCCACCATCTTTTGGATCAGTGACTCCACCTCTAATGAAACAAAATTTGCCTTTGTCGGCTGACGTAAGCGAGGTCGCCGGAGCCACTGCCAGGTGATGCCTTTGCGTGCCACCATCCTTGCCCATGTGTTTAAAGGCCATGCGCGATGATTCGCCCGGAACGACCCAGTTAGCAGACAAGGGTTCGCCGGCTGGACTACCCCCTGGTCCACTCGCCGGGAGATCGGCCCTGGGAGTGAAGGAGACCTTAGTTTTTTGGTGGTGGTGGTGGTGGAAGTTTAGACGACTGGCCGGGTTTGGCTGGAGACAAGCCCTGACCCGGCCTTTGATACCTCTGTCCTTTATGGGTACCTGAAGACTTTCCTTGCTTGTATCTGTACTGACCTTGGGTGGAAGAGGATTTAGGCAAATGAAAGGATTTCGCCCCACCAGACTGAGCTTTAGCGACTGGTTTGGGCTTGGTAAAAGTGAAAGCAGGTTTCTGAGACGGGGCAGGACTGTGCTTCAAGGCCTGAGCCATGTTAAACACCATCCTCCACATCTCCGGGGACATTAAAGAGGCAGTTAGAACTGGGGACATTACTACTTGATTAGCAATCCTATCCGGGAGCTTTCGGACTAGAGACATCCTTAGATCTTGTCTTGCCCGCACCGCCTCTAACAAGGCCGTGCGTATATCTCCTAGTAACTGAATAGAAGTTTGGAGAAGTAAGCGTCTAGATAGTTCGATTGCCTTTCGAACTTCTGTGTCCGCGATAGCCTGAGCAGATCTTAGCATTGATTTTGGTACTTGTTGCGTAACAATATACTGAGAAAATAGTCTGTACGCCTTACCCCATAGCCTAAACTCCCGGTCTAGGTGAGCAGTGGAAGGTGTAGAGAATGGATCTTTAAGCTCGCATAGATTAATTTTAGGGGCAGCTAAAAAGGCAAAGAGACCAGAGGGAACTCCGCCGGCAGAGTATACCGGGAGAGAGAACCAAGAATGGCTCTCTTGTGGAATTTGGTGTGAAGCTTTAGAAGTGAATGTGGTTGCAAAGTTTTGCGCCTCGACTTCCCAGTCCACCCAAGGTCCCGGACCCAATTGCTCCACCTTCAAAACTGGATTCGCGGTTGAGTCAGTAAACGTCTTTAATCCCAACTCAGGGGATAGAGCTGACAGCGCTTTGATATCATTGAACCCATCATGTTTTGTCCAGTCCGAAAACAGTTTTGAAGCTGACGCAGGGGGTAGGGCAGGTGTAGAAGAATATACAAAATAATCATGATGATAATAGTTGGGGATGGCCTTAATACTAACATCAAGTACATTTTCCAGCATATCTAGAGCCCTTAACTTCCTAGATTTATTTCCTTGGATTACCCACTCTCGTGGTACCGGAAGCTCCCCTGACATAGTGGGCTGTGCTACCTCTGGCTTTGTTGGTACCAATGATACCCACGAATCGTCTGGCCCGTATAAGAGAGGCATAGCCCCTTTTCTGATCGGGGCTTTGTCTAATGGGGGAGGATTTACGTCTGCTACTACTCGCACATTGGAAGTAGTTAGTGCCGCCGAAGTTGGCCTAGTAACAATAGTAGGTGATACAAGGGGAGTGAGCGGAGTTTGTGTCAAAGTAACGGAAGTAGCCAGAGGTCGGACAGTCGATGTTGGCATGGGAGCTCCCAGACCAACCATAGGAGGCTCCGGTTGCTGGCCAAAAAACTTAGTTAAAGCACTCGCTAATAACCCATCAATCTCATCCGCCGTGACAAATTGAGCAGATGAAGAACTATTAGGGGAAATATCCCTATTCTGAGAGTTATCTACGTTACCCACCTCAGAAATAATAGACCCATCATCCCCTGCCTCCGGTCCCTCCTGAGAAGATTCCGCCGAGGCTGGGGCCCCTTGCCATGTTAAGTTAGGGATGGAAGACGGTGTCTCCGCGTCCCGGTGGACTTCAGCCACTACCTGAGTTGCCTGAGACGGCAGAGAGCTGTCCCGCCATGGCTGGGAGTACCTCCAAACTCCCCGGCCTTGGTCGGAACTTAGTGAGCCAGGTCCCACTCCAATGACTGAGCCCTCACTCGAGCCCTCTAGCGGGTTATCACTGCCGGGAGAACCCTCTAAATCTAAAGTGAGAATATTATTTGGGGACACTACGTCCGCCGGAATATCCCCGACCACAGTCTCCGACTCCACTTCCGACCTGTCAGATTGGACTTGAGACATGTCGGGAGTAGAGGCAGAAAGCGAGGTTCGAGGCTCCGGCGAACGCCGGGAGGACTTTCGTACATGAGACTCTTTTTTAGAAGACTTGTGACTCCGCCTCGACTTTGATGTATCACTAGAACTGTCCTTGGTCTTGTCTGTCTTACTCTTCTTCCGCGAAGGTGAAGTCGAGTGACTATGTGTCTGCTTTCTGAGAGGAGACCGTGACCTGGACCTAGATCTTGACTCCGAAGTTGTCGCCGGGGGAGACGGCTCTCGCGGTCTCTTAGATGTGCCGGGGGAGGGAAGAAGCTCTTTAACCAGCCCAGTCTCTGCCGGCTTAGTTACTTTACTTCGGGAAGGAGGACGTTTAATTGGGGGTACTGAACCAACAAACGGTCCCACAGGATTACGTTATCACACTGCAATGCTTTATGAGCCGCTGCAGTCGCATAATTAGTAAGAAGTTGTCTGACCTCGCGTAATGCAACCGCCGCGGCCAGATTGTCGTGCTGTAATACTTTAATACCCAGCTGACTACAAAAGGTACAATTCTTTGTTACCCACAAACCCCTTGATCGGTCCAAGCATTTGACACAACGAATGCACAGAGTGTGCGCAAAAATAGGGATTCCGGAACATGAGGGCGTTGAGCAAAGAGCAAAAACAGGGGCTAGAGAAGCCATGGCAGAGACTGGTTAAAAGCTAACTCCCCCGGGCCTCACCTGGTCCTCTGTGGACCCGCCGGAACTCCGCCCTGGAAAAAAGAAAATTTCCAGGAATTAATGCTCATAAGGTTACCCCAAAATGCTCTAACACCAGTGTTAATGAACCGCCGGGCAACGAGACGTAATACCCCACCATTACCTCTCGTTACCCTGTAGGTTCATATGTAAAGATTTGTAAATAACTTTACGTGTCCAAAAGATTTAAGAATATCCTCTGACATGATATAAAGATGAGCAGTTCTTTATAAGTGACGCAGTCTTCCCTGTGATATAACGTTCACCGGGAACCCATAATAAGACGCCGGCCTCCTTATTATAACGCAGTTAGCCAGGTTAAGCCCATCTTAATCAATAGATCGCCATGAGTTGAATGTCTTGATACCTAATTGTATCCCTCAATTGTTAGGCTAATCCTACCAAATTGCAAATCCGTGATTCCCACCCTCCCGAGGTTCAACCGCCGGGTGAAAATTAATAGAAAAGTTAACCCCAATTGTTCCTATCCCCACTTCTTTGCAAAAGATCGCTGGGGTGGAAAGACTACTCAAACAACACAGCCCAGTTTTGCACCGGCTTTGCAAAACCGGGAAAAACTATAGTCAACAGGTGTCCGCATGAACCCCTAGTTGAATCGGGTAAAGCCCTTCCGCCGGGAAACACACAGTAAGCCTGAACACTGTCCCACTACAGAGACGCAGTTCTGGAGAGCCCTCAAGCCACCACTCGCCGGGGGAAACTAGCCTATTTTAACCACGCGTGATTAAAACTCGGCAACCAGCCGGATTTTCTCGGTGCAATCGAGAAAACCCGCCGGAAAAGGCAACCCACACCCACCAGACGCAATCTGAGAACCAGCCGGGTTTTCACGGAGCAATCGAGAAAACCCGCCGGAAACGGTAACCCACACCAACCAGAAACAATCGGAGGTACACAAATAGTACCTGGAATAAGCCAATACACAACTTATCCAGAACACACATGACACAGTAGTACATATTTATACAATAAATCAATAACACTTGTACATGTAAAAAGCTACGAGAGGCTGGCTAGGCCTAAGCAGACGGAGTATCGCTTAAACATGTGGTAATAAAACAAAAAGCACTGAATATTATCACAACAGGAATAGCAGCCAACACACCTCGAAGAAATATACCCGGGAGAGGGAAGCACTGACACGGGACCTAGAAAAAACTTCACTAAGTGAAGAAAAATACGCTAGGAACGTCAGAAAACAAACAAATAAGGCAACTTCATCAGAAAGATAAAAAGAAGCCTAATCATGCGTAGTTAAAGCCAACTAAATAACTAGGCTAATTAATCCGCGAAAACGTTTCACGCGTCCACCCCGGGACCACGAGGGTACGCCCGAAATAGGCGTCCCAAACACATGACTCAAAATACACTGAACTGCGGGCAGCCCGCCCATGACACCCCTGCTACGCATATCCTAACCTTACTCGATACATCCCAGAGTAAACAAATGAGAAAAAACTCACTAGGGACGCAGCAAATGCGGAACGAGCGGAGCGTGGGGAGACACGTCAGGGCAGGTTGAGCGCAGAGCAGAGAAGGAAGAATGACGCCTGAAGTCAGCGTCTGGTTAAAGATCCACACAAGTACATCCACGAAGTTATGGAAAGCTTATGAATAGTTATTCTTATTTTCTTTTTATTTGTTATTTTTTACCAAGCTTTTTCGTACCCAATTTCATAATGACGAACCATGAGTGAGGTTGCGTGCGCTCATGATGAAGGCTCCTAAATTTTTTATGCTCTGCGCGGTAGATTCGAACTATGGTAAATGAGTGTTTGAAGAGGGTGCCTTATGTAATAGGCATAATCGTCAATGATGGAGGGGCCACTAATAAATAGTGGTTTAGAGTGGGTAAGGGAAGACTGCCCTGGGACAAATGTCCGTGGCAGGATTAGGAGATGTTAGTAGGGGACAGTTGTTAGTAATAGCCTATAATAAAGGGGGGGGGGGAACTTTATTGATTTACAAATGCAGTCAGTCGTGGATTTAAGGCAAGGTGTTTGTCTAGGCGAAGTTTAAAAGAATCAAGGTGCTGTAGTCTATGACATCTCGGGAAGCCCATTCCACAAGTTGATAACTCGATTGAAGAAGAAATTCTTAGACTCGTGGGAGTTGTTGTTGTTGTTGTTGTTCCCCAGGCTGCCTGGCCGAACAGCCCCAAGGTCCCGAGCAAGGCCAAGGCCATAGAGCGCCCCCACAAAACCCTCCCTGCTTACCACTAACAAAGCCCGGGTGACCGAAGCCACTCTAAGGCAGGGAGCTGAGGAGGGCGCGGAAACGCCCGGGAAACCAAAGCCCCACCCAAAGCCCTGTGCCCCTCAGCAATTATGAAGGGAAAGTTGAGGGGCAAGGGAAAAATGTGACGCTTTGGCTCCCAACTCGTGGGAGTTAAAAGATTTACCAATAATTTTGCAAATGGTCCCCGTGTGTAATTTGATTGGTCGATAGTGAAATATTTATTACAGTTCATATTGTCGATAACTTTGATGATTTTGAACACTTGAAGTAAGTCACCTCCTAATCTTCTCTAGGTTAGGATGTACTAGGTAGAAAGTGCCAAACAAAGACAGTTGGAGATTAGTCTAGAAACAGTTTTATCACTGCTTGTTTGGAAATTCGCAGGCAAATTTAATTTTTAAAGAGACAATAAATAGATGAAGGAAAAACCAAGACAAAACAAAAAGGTCCATCTGTATAAAGGCATCCTCCGTTCATATAATGTTTGTAACAAATAGACATTAATATTGTTGTAGGTTGTAAATTTGTGGAAAGCAACTCCAAGGAAGTTAATTCCAGAGATAAAACATTCTGGGGATAAATTAATTTTGACAAGTGGAAGTTCTACATTGTGGAGGAGAGAGTGTGAATTCATGCATATTTCCAGCTGCCCTAGTTCTGCAGGGAAAGATGCGGAGAGGTGGTACAATTGAAGGACATTCTTTAGAAAACTTACCATGAAAATATCTGTAGAGTAATGCAAGGGATGCAACATCTCTTTGTATGAATAATGAAGGAAGATCCTGCGTGATTAGCCTACAGTCTACAGGGTCATTGATTAGCCTACAGTCTACAGGGTCATTGATTAGCCTACAGTCTACAGGGTCATTGATTAGCCTACAGTCTACAGGGTCATTGAAGTCTACAGGGTCATTGATTAGCCTACAGTCTACAGGGTCATTGATTAGCCTACAGTCTACAGGGTCATTGATTATTCTAACTGCTTTATTTTGAATTTTGCCCAACTACCTCAATGCAACCACTCCCACATCCATTCCACAAGTGACAAGGGTGAACAGTATTCTATCTATGAACGAACATGACTTTGATGTATAATGGCTAATGGATTGTGAGAATTCATTCATTTTAGTAACTCATGACAATTTTCACAATCAATATATGGTCAAATTAAACGAATTATTACATATTTTCTACATTTATACAGAGATAAGAAACCTGTAAATTTTAATTACATACGAATCCTGTATTGCCGACAAGATAAATGAACTGCAATTTATTTTTTATTTGTAGCGTTATTTGAAAGTTTGTCAGTGTTATGGAGGTCATACATCGATCAATTAATATTTTTGGTATTTCTGCATATAATTGTTTAGTATAGTAAACCCATACTTACATATAATTGTTTAGTATAGTAAACCCATACTTACATATAATTGTTTAGTATAGTAAACCCATACTTACATATAATTGTTTAGTATAGTAAACCCATACTTACATATAATTGTTTAGTATAGTAAACCCATACTTACATATAATTGTTTAGTATAGTAAACCCATACTTACATATAATTGTTTAGTATAGTAAACCCATACTTACATCAAATTTCGTTTGTGAAGTGTTCTGTATCGACGAGATTTAGATTGCATTAGCATAATTTTGGCTCATTTTATCCATATTCTTAATATAATTGTATTAATGTCAATAATCGATTTGTACTATGTACACAACCTAACAAACAAAATCTACAACACAAACGTGCACAACAACACAAAAAGGTGGCTGGCCAACTTCCTAGCAGGCAGATGTGCACACATATCTTTTGCTGGTCAGTCATCTAGAATCAGAAACTTTCCAAACGGAGTCCCACAAGGATCCGTCCTATCGCCCGCACTCTTCAATCTGTACATGCACGATATAACTACACCCAATACGCCCCAAATAAACTTAGCCTCCTATGCAGATGACATAACACTCACATGCACACACCAATCTCTCTCAATCTCTTAATGAACTACGGCCCATAGCTATTACACCTATTCCTAGCCTTATTTGTGAAAGTTTTGTAGCTGAATTGGCTTACAAAGATATATACAATAAATTAGACTCGTGCCAGTATGGAAATATTAAATCCTCATCCACCTCACACTACCTCATCAGTTTTCTTGACTTCATTCATAAAAATTTAGACCGCCGAAACACGTCAGTAACAGCAGTATTCATAGATTTAAAAAAAAACTTCGATCTAGTGAACCACACCATTATAATTAAGAAAGCACTACAACTTGGCCTCAGGGAATGTCTTCCCTCCTGGTTGGCGGATTTCCTCAACGACCGTCAACAATCCGTCCGCTTTCTAGGCAGTATCTCCAGTTCACAAACACTTACTTGCGGTTTGCCTCAAGGGACACGAATGGGGCCCCTCGGTTATTTAATACTCAGCAATAACGCCCTTCAAGACGCAGAACTCAAATGGAAATATGTTGACGATTCCACACTAGCCTCTTCCATCAGCAACGCTTCTCCAGACTACAGCATTCTCCAAGCCAACCTAGATGCCCTACTGACCTGGACACAAGATAATGATGTCACTATTAACCTAAACAAAACACTGGTCATGAACTTCAATGTTGCTTCTAAACCCATCCCTCCACCCACCCTCAAGCTTGGCAATCACACCCTCGAGATAGATCAGTCCACTAAATTACTTGGTGTTTTCCTTCAGCAAAAACTACTCTGGGATAAACATGTTAACACCATAGCTAGTGCTTCTTCTTATCGGCTACACATGTTATGCACCCTGAAACAACTAGGGGTTCCCAGAGATGACATGCTACTTTTATACAAATCTTTTATATTACCCAAACTCTGCTATGCTTCACCCGTTTGGTCATCCTCTCTCAACTTAACCCAAAGAAATAAATTAGAAAAAATTCAGAAGAGAGCACTCAGAATAATGTTAGGGGCCAACTACACCACTTACCAAGATGCATGTAACCTAATTAACGTCCTCGCCATATCTAACCTCTACGAACAACACCTTCAGCAGTTCTCCAGCAAACTACTAAACAACCCCAGACACCGGCACCTACTACCGCCCGACG